>CM018043.1:15794797-16394797 GCA_008638375.1 Nyssa sinensis
CTCTTGGCCTTTCTCAAGATATTGTGGATGTCCGGTTTCAGGAACCGGTTACCACGACCACTACTTGATAGCTACTGGAGATGTTAAAGAGTGAGAGCCAAGTTGATCGAATGTTTAGAGGGAGTTAGCGGATGTCCCTATAGGGGTTCGGTCATCAGGTCTCATGATCGTAGTCAGAGCTGCCATGACTTGATACTAGATCCTTTTAAGAATTACTTTTGAAAGCCTAACCAGTCGCTTGGTTTAAAGACCAGTTCCACGTCCAGTTATTTCTTACTAGAGCCTTGAATTGGCTTGATTTATGCTTGTTCAATCGTCCAGATTAAGAGTCAGTCTCACATCCGGTAGTCATTGGCTACTAGATCTGCTTCTTGTATGTACTTAAACATAAATTCTCCAAATAATATGTTAGAACATTTGCAACATCTTGATAAATGTCTAACTCCTTTGTAACCTTTATGTTTGCACAAATCACAATTATAAAAATCTATTTCCCTTACACTAAAGATGCAAGAAGAAAAAGTTGTAGAGAAAGTTTCTATGGTTCAATTTGAGGATGGAATAAGTGATAAAGTTGGAGGAGGTGATGACACATGTCTAAGGGAGAAGCTCAAGACAGCGGTGAAGATGTTAAAGGATGAGATGTTGATAAAATAATATTCTTACACAGGGAGCTCTAACCATAAATTGCTATATTGAACTATTCTTTGTTGGTATATTTGAGTTCTAAAACCAACAACATAGTAGGGGTAATACCATTGGTGACAAAGCTTCAAGTTCCCTAACACAAATCAATGAAAATAAGAAAAGAATATGAAAATTCTGAAACTAGTGAAAGAGAAAGAAAGGTATAGAAAAATCTTAGTTTGATAGTCCCACATCGGCAAGGAAGTGAATATTAAGGGTTCTGTTGTTTTATAAAATATTTAAATGCCCGATACAATGGAATTAGACTTTGGGTTGGGCTCAAGTTGACTTGTTCAGGCTTAAGGTTAGGCTTGGGACAAGCTTGGGCTAAATATCTCAAACATCAGGTTGAGCTTGGACACTCTAAAAGCCCAGCTTGCCTGACTTGCACCCCTAGTCCATTTTTATGGCATCTACTACACACAATGTACTTTTGTTTTCTTGTCACTTTGTAAGGGTTTGTGGACTTTAGGATCTTTCTTCCTCCGCTTCTTGAGCTTACCTAGTTGTCTTCTTACATTAGGAAACATGATTGGATCCAACCCCGTCTCAATCCAATCACGCTAACCATAGACAAGGTTAATCATGAATAAGTAGGCTTGAAGATAATTTTCCTTACTATAAAAGTTGTGCACATAATCACTACCTTCTTTTTGTAATAGTGTAAGGCATACCAATGAGATCTCACATCCTACAAGTACAACTCCTTATTTCTAAATCCATTACATCGGTTGTGTCAAAGCAATACACTTCGAACTTCATTGCCCCTGCCCAAGTAGCCAAACAATTCCTTGCCTACGATTTGAATGAGATACCTTTTTAGTTGTATTTTACTCATAAGTTTCCTCTTTATGCATTCCACCATAATCACTATTAGTTTATCCTTTGCCTCAAGGATGTAACTATTGAAAGACATTCATATTGGTAACTTTTACGATCTTAAAAATATAAAATAATTAAAGTGCAAGAAAGTAAAAGAGAGTATGGAGAAAAAATGCAAACATAAGAATTTTACGAGGTTCAGAAAACTTCCTACATCATCGGCTTAAGCATCCTCATTTGAGTTTTTTTCACTATAGTGATCTCCTTGCATGTAGAGACTAAACCTTTACAAAGTGAAAACCGTAACCCTCTTATCTCAAAGCAAAGACCTTAGTCTTGTAATCCCAACAAGCCCCGTTTGCCTCACACATAGATAGTGGATCCGTATATCTCAACACTATAAGATGTAAGAAGAAAGACTACAAATAGTACTCTCTTGAAAAGTGGATTCGGTAAAATAAAAGCTCTTGTTCTATAGATTGATCAATGATAAGCTTAGAGTTTTTAAAGTTGAGTAGACCTTTTAGATCTAGTGTTGGAAGTTGTTAAATCTAAAGTCAATAACAAAGATTAGAAGTTTTTGTGCAAGAGTTATTAGCAATAAATGCTATATAAAATTTCTATTTATAGGCATTTGAAAGATATAGCCGTTAGGTTTCAAAAACTAGTCGTTTACCTTTCTAGATCTGTTCAAAATTTGAATTCGCGATTGCGAGATCGACAAAATTAGTTAACTAGTTTTAACAATCAATCGACCAGATCATAATCTAGTCGACTAAGAGGTCAACTGATTTTTCCAAAGGCTTAGAGGTTCATTTTTGTAAAAATAAACAGTTGATTGATTTTAGAGTTAATCAATTGATAGGTCGACTGATTTTGGCAGATTGACATTTTGCCTATCTTGATCAAAATTCTGATTTTCAAATAACTTGATTTTTCAAGGCTTAAAGTACATCAATGAAATCCTTTGAAAAATTATTTTATGATTGATTTTAATTGATTACTTAAATGGAAGTGCATTAAGTTCATGGTCAATCAATCCTTTCAAAGTTTTCAACTTCAATTTAACTTGATTTTTCAAATCTTAATGTATATCAATATATCATTTTGAAAAATCATTTTGTTGATTGATTTTAGTTGATCACTTAAATACTTAGAGCATTATATTTTGATCAATAAATCATAAATCACTTAAGAACCCAAAATAATAAAAAATAAAGTCTTCATTTGACTTTATATGATTCTTTGGGCTTGAGTGCATCCATTTGCTTGAGTTTGACTTGGTGCTTGATCTTTGAAGTGTGTTTCTTTATTTGCTTGAATCTTTTAAGTATTGGTCATCTATTTCTTAATTTAGTTGACCAATTTGGATCGTTGCTTCATTCATTATATTGTCCACTTGATTTGCATCCTGTTTCAAGATTAAACAAGTACTTCTAACTTGCATGGTTTGATCAAATTTAAGTGCATGTTATAAACCTCATGTCGGGCCCCTGACCCGTAGGACTGGACTATGGGGTCATTGGACCCTGATAATGTGAGTAATAGAACTAACCATCCTAATCAAGTACATAAAATACATGCCATTTTTTTGAATTGATTTTCTTTAATTGGTTTCGGTTCAATTCCCTTATTAGACTTGTTCAAGTCCCGTAATGGGATTAAATGAAATTGATTACATTCAAAGGCATTATATCAAAGATCCAAAAGTAATGTGTAACGAGGTATGTCTAAAGCTGACTCTACAATCTAATATATATATAACATATACAACAATAGTCTGAAGGGAACAAACACCCTTAATAAATACAACTAGATAAGTGCATAAATGTAAACTAAATGTCACAATGTCCTCAATCCATCGTGCACTACTCCAACAACTATCTTCTATTAAACCAATACCTGTCATTTCCATGAACAGTAAGGGTGAGCCATAACACTCAGTGGAGTTTTCCAAAACACATAAGTAAGCAGCATGCAAAAATAAATACGAGTCCGAAGGGGACAAACCCTAACGTCCAGTATACATCACAGCACACAATATCATTATATTAAAAACACAAAATTCCTGTTAGGGTACAATTTTTTGACGACTGTAAAATCTTCCTTGTTCTCTCTGTTTGACGGCCTTCCTTGGTTTCTTCCATTTAGTTCATCTCCTTTCATCATATGGGACTCATTTGAACCAAAAATGAAACTTGAATTAACCTAAACGCCAGGTTTCAAAATATCCCGATTTTGAAGCTAGATTTCCTGCCCCCTATAATTTCCTTCCATTCTCGTCACTGTTCTCTCCCTTTTTATTTTCTTCTTACATTACCAAGCATCTCCCAAGACATGTAAACAACCTAACGCCATAAAAATGCTATCAACCATGAAAAACTGAGATGGCCCATATGATTTCTTGCTCTAACTATATATATATATATGTGTGTATGTGTGTGTATATATATATATCTGTATATCTACACACATATCTATTCAAGCACACATTTTGCAATAACAAGGGATGAAAAACATTTAAGAAGAACCAAAATTTCCCTACCTCCATGTTTTCGACTAGAGAGAGAAAATCACAAGTGGAGAGAGAAAGCTCTGAAGAGGCCATCAATGGCTGCTATGCCTTGGTTCCCGCTCTAGTCTAGGCTTTCTCTTTTCCTTCTCCCTCATTTCTCACCTTTTTCTTCTTCTTCTTATTCTTCTTATTTTCTTTTTCTCTTTTTTTTTTTTTTTTTCTTTCTTTTCTCTTCTCTTTTTGGTTTCAGCTTCAGAGTGTGTTACACACACATCAACACATACATACACACACACACACACACTGATACATACACTCACGTTCACTATCTCTCTCTCTCTCGGTCAATACACAACACAATCGCACACCACATTCTCTCTTTCACAGAATACTCACATACATACAAACACCCTTAAACACACGACCATAGGGGGGGAGTGTGAGAGAAAAAGAGACAGAAAGGGAGTTTGATAGAGAGAGAGAGAGAGAATTGGCGTGAGGGAGAGGGGAAGAAATTTAGAAAATGAGGGAAGGGAGGAGAGAGAAAAAAGTGATGAAAGTAATGTGTCCCATCACTCCATCCATATCTCCCTACCATGCAGCCTCACACACACTAACACACCCTTCCACCACCATACTTTTGACATGTGTCCCCCTTCTCGAATCTCTAATTAGCTCCTTATAGAAGCCTTGCACAATTTTCAAAGCGTCATGTGGCCAGTTGGCCAATTGTGTGCGTACATGCATCCAAATTAAAACTGGCTCAGAATCGTACCAAACTTGGTGTCCTAACTAATTACGATGCTTTGATTCCAAATATGCAGTCCGTTTTTTAAAATTTCATCGTTTGGATTTTTCTATTTATCTACGTCCCTTAGATGACTATTTAGTTCCGTGACTCACACCAGCCTCAAATAAATTACCAAAAATTCACTTTTGACCTCATTGTATCATATTGATGACTTATACGTTCATTTCACAGTCCATGTGACACATCTTCAATTATTTTCCAGTCTGGCCTCAATCTATCTTGACAATTTACCAAATTGACCTTTGATGATTTTCTGAATCCTTATTCAATGGACCTATTATATGGTTAAGTTTTTAAGCATAAAGTCATTCATGAATTTTACACTTACTACATTTGTTTATTTATGAAAGACTTCCTAAAATATGCATCCATATGAACTTTATATTATTATTATATATAAGGATGCATCCTAAATATCATGACCTTCTATTAGTTGGTCATTTTTTCATTGATAAGAGCTTATGAATGTCATGATTTAGAACTAATTTGTGCATTTCTTTGAATATGCATGAATCTAACAATTTCACACTTCATGCATATACTTTATATATGCTAAACCTTATGCACAACTTATATTGACCTTCATGAATTACTACAACATTACTAGATTATGATCCAGTAATTTTTTCAATCCGTTGACATATGCGATGGCCGAAAGCATTGGACCATGCAAGAACCGTAAGCATTGAAATTTACTAATAAGTCTCTATTTGGGTTGAATTCTATAAAAGTGTTGATTAAGATAAATTACGCATGGTGAAAATAAGCAGCTGACGGAGAAAAAATGTTGAATGGTTGATAAAAATTACCAAAAAATAATAAAAAGATAAAAATGACAACAAGAAAAAAGAGACAAAAAGAAAAAGAAATGATTATAGTGTAATATTATAATACTTTTCATCATCTTAATCAAATAAGTAGGGAGAGTGATTTATTTAAAATAAATTAATTTCAACTCTTGACATCCAAATAACTCGTTTTGAGACAAGTGCTTAATTTTTTTTTTTCAAATGCAAGAAGTTTACCTCATTAAGCTGAAACAAATAGAACTTAAGTCTTTGAATATATTGTATGACTAGTCTAAATATAATTTCCTTCACAACACTATTGTTACGAATATATAGAAGAAAATAAAGTGATGTACCATGGGTCTCAGGTGAAATCTATCATTGTGTGCTCCTGTAACAATGACATTCTACTTGTATGAGTTATAAAATTAATTATAAGAGTACAAGGTCATTACTAGGCCTGGAAAATTAGAACGGAACCCATGAACTCGCCCACAATAATGTGTTCAGGTTGATAAAAAGTTTCTTCAGGATTGAAACCGGGTAATGCACTAAACACCCATTTAATAAAGTAGGTTATGATGGTTCATAGGCAAACCCATTTTTAACCGTTAAAACCCGCAATATACCAGCGATTGTTTGTGATCACCCACAAAAGAAAAACCCTTTTTGTGTCTGCGATGAAACCGTAGTGCTTCTTCAACTCGAAGCGCGAATGACAAACCACACATTGTCGAGTAAGTCGTCAACTCGCCCTCGTCTATCTCAAACACGTCATGAACCAAGGCGTCGTAGTGCTCCTTCACCTCCTCCAACGACTTCCCTCGAAACTAGATCCTCGATCTTGAGGCACCGATCGCTCATTTCCTCAGGAAAAATCACCAACGTCTACTCGTATGACTTCTTCTCGAACTGCATCCATGTGGACTGAATTGGTCGGAGATTGCCAATCATCCACCGATTGTCGTGAAACTTCATCGCCAACTCGTTGATTCAATCTCTTTAGTTGTCTTTTCTAGAAAATAAGTTTGTTTTGTTGGGTTTCTTGAGATTTGGGGTTCTATGAAGGGGTTTGGCCCCTACTGACTGGTAACTGTGGAAGTCGGTGATGGACTCCTCCAATTCGTCAAACACGTTCTGGGTCAAAGCTTGTGGGATCCTCAAATCTTTCCGGGGGTTTCTTGTTGCTCTTTGAACATTAAGGCCTTCCTTTCTCCATCACTCCATCTACAGAGAGAAAATGAAGGATAAGGTTAGGTATTTTGAGGAATGAGAAGGGTAAAAGTGAGAAATTATAGCGTCATTACTAATATCTTTGTATATATAAATTTGGGGTATGGAAATCAAGGATTGAAAATGTTAAAAAAAATTCTAATTTTGATTGATTAAATAAAATTGATACAATTCTCCATGGTATGCTCCTTTAATAATAGAACAATTCCTTTGATTCCATTTCCTTTCTAGCTTATATTCGAGGTTGTGAGAGCTTGATCTTTAATGCGGTTGTTGATAGTTTCAAATCTTTGTAACTTGAGAAAATTGAATTGGATTACTGATCAAGGGCTGGTGAAACTTGTTTTCAAATATATTCAAACTTCAAACTCATGAATGGCACACGCTTGTAGAACTTATTGTTCTTTTTCGATGAAGGTTAGTAATGCTCCAAAAAATGATGGACTAACCCGAACTTGATACGTGTCTGATTTCTTTTATGTGCAGGTTAGGAAGTAACACAGCTGTCCAGATCTAACATCCGAAGGGTGCAAACTTCCCTTACCGAGCAACGAGTTCGGAGCACTAGTTCTTGAGGGTATCGAACACATCACCGCCTTGCCAACCCTACCGACCTCAAAATAAGGAAATAAAATGTGATATGGAAGCTACCACTTTAGGATATATTCCAATCCTTACTTTCACAAAGATCAAAACGGAAACAACCATTTATTGGTGACTATGAATCCTGAATTTTATGGCTTCAAATCTTGATTAATCTAGGAGGCAAACACCCAATAAATACCATCCCAAGGTACGCCTTACTTTTTTACGGTCAATTGCATTCCTTAAACATTATTCTCTTTTACTTTCACTGACTTCATCATCGGAGTGGCTACCATTGGAGCCAACCTAATGGCCCTTTGATCCCCTTTTTCTGACTTTGTGACAGGTGACGAGGAGTGGAGCCCCCACTGGTCAGAAAGTGTAGCTTCAGTTTTTTGTCGTCTGTGGGAACAACAATCGTTCTTATAAAGTCTTTTTTTTTTTTTTTTTCAAGAGCAGCTTTCTTCATCATGGCTCCCAACCTTTGTCCAAGGCAGGGTTCCCAAAACCCCCGAAACCAGCCTTCGGTTGAGACAGAAAGGGGGGGAACTGTTGATCATGTACAACAGCAGCTTGACCAGATCCAACGACAGTTTAATCTAATGCAGGAGCAACTCCTTGCCATATCCCAGATTTTGGCCTCTCAGACCCAAAACCTGCAAAGCAATCCCATCCACCCTACGCCAGGTGCACTTAATGACGGGATTCGATCTCCTACTACCACGGGCGGAGGACCTCCTAATGAGGAGAACCCCAATGTGCGGCCGACACATCCCCAAGGTACCTTTCATACAGGGGGTGACCTCCAGCCATCACACGTCCCTAGAGGAGGGATGCCTACTTCTCATCCTGCCGTTCATTACCACAGCAAGACAAGGATTCTAACTCCGACGACCTCGGGGGCCAATCCAGTGCCGTCAGGATTTTAGTCGTTGCAGGTGCTAGTTTCCCTAGTCCAGGAAGGGCAACACCTCCCTGCCACTACAGGGCAAGGTCACCTTTCGTATATTGGAACTGAGGCAGCGAGGCAAGGGCGACATCAGCCAGCTTCGCCCAGAATGCCTCCAAGGATAGAGAAAGTAGTAGATTCCATGGAACAAACCGCTCTCACTAAAGGGACCCACGTTCCTCCAAAGCAGGATAAGCTAGCAAAGCTGCTCGAAAGATTCACCACTCCATTCACCCCAGCCATAATGGTGGAGGAACGCCCCAAAAAATTTGTGGTCCTAAAGTTCACCTTGTATAATGGATCAGAAGACCCCGGGGACCACCTCTCCCATGCATTATCAGCATATGATGGCTCTGCATGGGGCTACCGACGCCTTCATGTGTCGTACGTTTGTAACAAGCCTCAAGGGTATCGCTCTGAAGTGATTCCACAGCCTCCCTCAAGAGTCAATCATCAACTTCTACAAACTCAGCAGGCGGTTCCTAACCAGTAGAAGGTTGAGGAAGGGTCTAGAATTTCTGCTAACAATAAAGCAACATAAGGGGGAATCGCTTCGAGAACACATTGCTCGATTCAATTCCGAGCTCATAGAGGTAACGGATTACAATCCAAGCTTCTTAGTAGTGGCCAGCAACACTGGCCTGGGCACTGGACAATTCCAGGACTCTTTGACAAAGAACCCTCCTATCGACATGGCAGTCACTTATAGAGCAGGCGCGAAAGTATATAAACATGGAGGATATGAAGATGTCTTTCCGAAAGGCCAAAGAGCAAGCTCAGAAGGACAACCATACCTAGAAGAGGGACTCCAGTATTGCCAAAAAGAGGGGTAGAAGTCCTGACAAGAGGACGACACCTAGATACCAGAATAATCCCAACTCCAAAAGGTACGGAACATTCACACCTTTGAATGCCTCCCTCACTCATATACTCCAGCAGGTACGGGTACGAGAAGACTTGAGGTGGCCAGAGCCATTGAAAAGCAGTCCTGACTTCAGAGATCACAACAAATGCTACGACTTCCATAAGGATCACGGGCACATCACCGATGAATGCAAAGCTCTCAAACAAGAAATTGAACAACTTATTCGAATGGGGCGTTTGAGGGAATTCATCCGACAGGACGGGAGGCAAAACCCCCAAAATGATAGACCACAGCAAAAGAGACAAGAGTAGAGGCATGAGAAAAATGAGGCTCGAGACGAACAACCACGCCAGAATAATCAAGTCATCTTCGTCCTCTATGTCGACAATTCATTGGTTGGAACGTCCAATAGAGCTAGGAAGCGCTACGCTCGGGAGGCAAAGGCAGAACCCAATGTCCTCCAGATTTTCGCAGTTGAGGAAAAGCCAAGGCTTGTGCTGCATATCTAGTTCTCAGAGCTGGATCTTGTTGGGGATACACTGCCCTTACAATGACGCCCTCGTCGTCTCACTTAAAGTTGTAAATTTCAAAATCAGGAGGGTGTTGGTAGACATAGGAAGTTTCACTAACGTGTTGTTTTACGAACCCTTTCAACACATGAAGCTCAATGCCAAAGATCTCAAAGCCACCACCGCTGTAATGGTAGGATTCGATGGGAACCTTAGCACCCCAATGGGCAGGATAGACCTCCCGACCACAGTAGGAGACGGGGACGCCCAGAAGACGTTAATCTCTGAATACATGGTCTTGGACTCCAAGTCTCTCTACAACATCATCATAAAAAGATTATGGCTCCATCAAATGGGGGCAGTCACCTCGACCGTCCATTAATGCTTGAAATATATAAAGAACGACAGGGTCTGCACCATTAGAGGTTGCTAACCGACAGCCCGGGAGTGCCATGCTTTGGCATTGAAAGAAAAAGCTTACAAATAGCAATCACAGCAACCTCGGGAGGAAGGAAGTCTTGCATCTTCTGAACTTTGCGAGACTACGAAGTGCCTCTCCGAGATTAATGAGCCATTAAGTCCTAGGGGAAGAGATAACTTGGCCAAACCAACGCAGGAGCTCGTAAGGGTATTGGTAAGTTCTGAAGGAAGGGGGCCACCATTTACAACTCGGTACAGACCTGTCCCCATCTGAGTAGAAGGAGATCGTTGAGTTCTTGAAAGATAATCTATCAGTTGTTGTGTGGGAAACTAAGGACATGGAAAGGATAGACCCCAATCTCATTTCCCACAAGCTAATGACTGATCCATACCACCCTCTGGTGAGACAGAAGAGGAGGACCTTCGCCCCTGAAAGACACAAAATCATTAATGAAGAAGTCCAAAGGTTATTGGACGCTAAGATGATAAGGGAGGTGTTCTATCTATAATGGCTCACCAATAAAGTCCTTGCCAAGAAAAATAATGGCAAATGGCGCATCTGCGTCGATTATATGGACCTTAACAAAGCCTGTTCTAAAGACAGTTTTCCTCTCCCAAGGATCGATCAGCTGGTCGATGCAACCACATGCCACAAGTGGATGAGATTCGTGGATGCATATTCGGGGTACAACCAAATTCAGATGTACCCTTCAGACCAGGAAAAGACAGCCTTCATATCCGAACGGGGTTTTTATTGCTATAGGATGATGCCATTTGGTCTGAAAAATGCTGGCACTACGTACTAGCGGCTAGTGAAAAAAATATTTGATTCCTTGATCGGCAGCACGATAAAGGTCTACATAGATGATATGTTGGTCAAGAGCCTAAAAAATAATGACCATATCTAGCACTTAAGTTAGACATTCAGCATATTAAAGCAGCACAAGATGAAGTTGAATCCCACGAAGTGTACCTTCGGGATCACTAAAGGGAAATTCTTGGGTTTCCTGGTCTTTCCGAGGGGAATAGAGGCAGACCCCTCACAAATTAAAACATTGATTGAGCTAGAATCACCGAGGACCAAGAAAGACGTCCAGGCCCTGAATGGAAGAGAACGGCTCTAAACAGGTTCATTTCTAGATCTACCGACCGGTGCCTCCCGTTCTTCAAATCCTTGAGGGGGAACAAAGGCCTTGAATGGACCCTTGAGTAGGAGAAGGACTTCCAGGAGTTAAAGCAATACATGGCATCCCCCGAGCTCTTTTCCAAACCAGTACAAGGGGAAAGACTTTTTTGTATCTCGTGGTGTCTAAGAACACTGTTAGTTCGGTACTAGTTCGAGAGGATAGAGGGATTTAAAAGCCCATTTTCTACGTCAATAAAGCACTTCTGGATACCGAGAAAAGGTATCCCGAGATTGAGAAGTTGGCCTTCGCCCTAGTAATGTCCGCTCGAAAGCTCGGACCCAACTTTTAAGCACACCCCATTGTGGTCCCTACATCCTACCCTCTAAAGGAAATTCTGCACAAGCCCGAAGTCTCAGGGCGACAGGTCAAGTGGTTTGTGGAACTAGGAGAACTCGATACATCCTATGTACCCTAGGACCTTTATTAAAGGCCAAGCATTGGCAAATTTTGTTATAGAATTCACTCGGGTACTGCGCGATAAATCTAATGCCAGTACGGATATGGTGGTATGGCAACTCTACGTTGACAGTTCGTCTACCAACAAAGGTTCAGGAATTGGTATCGTCCTTTTGGTCCCCAAATGGGATTACAATGAAAAAAGCAGTCACCTTGGGGTTCAAAGCGTCAAATAACGAGGCTGAGTATGAAGCGCTAATCCTCGATATAAGATTGTCCATGGGATGCGAAGCTCGAAACCTTGAAGCATTTTTGGACTCCCAGCTAGTGGTGAGCCAAGTCTTGGGGGAATTCATTGCCAAAGACGATAAAATGGTTAGATATTCAAAACTGGTAGATTCACTAAAAACATCCTTTTCGACGTTCATTATCCAAAAGATTGAAAGAGGTCAGAACACTAAAGCTGACGCCTTAGCAAACAGTGGCTTCTCATCTTAAGCTAGGAAGAGACTCCGAGGTAGGGATCTTTTACCAAGAGAAGCCAAGCATCGAGGAGATATAGTCCACACATACCTCGGAGCAAAATCAGGACTGGATGACGCCTATCATCTTGTATTTGAAAGATAGGCAACTTCTAGAAAATAAAAACCAGGCTCGAAGTATACGAATCAAGGTAGCTCGGTATTTGATCCTAAACGGGAAACTTTACCGAGGATCCTACACCCAAGCACTCTTGAGATGCTTATCTCCAGAAGAGTCCAAATACGTCCTAGCCGAAATTCACGAAGGAATATGCGAAAATCATAACGGCGGCAGGACTATCAGCCCACCGAGCTCTGACTCAGGGCTATTATTGGCCAACCATGCTCAGGCAAGCTAAAGAGTACGTACAGAGGTGTGATAAGTGCCAGCGTTTCGCTTTATATCAGCATCAACCGTATCACAAGCTCATCCCTATTGCCAATCTCTAGCCTTTCGCCTAATGGGGAATGGGCATTGTAGGACCACTGTCAAAGGCCCCGTAAAATAAAAGACGCTATAAATTACTTCTTCAAATGGGCTGAAGCAGAGCCCCTAACCCACATTACTGAAGCGGAGGTGAAAAACTTCACATGGAAAAATATAATCTGCAGGTTCGGTATACCCCGCGCTATCATCTCTAACAACGGTACGCAGTTTGCCGAAAAGGTGTTCGTTAAATTCTGCAATGACCTGCGTATCAGCCATCACTTTTCCTTACTAGGGCACCCTCAAGTTAATAGGCAGGCCAAGGTCACTAATCGCACAATTCTTGACACTATTAAGAAACTGTTGGAACAGGCCAAAGGAAAGTAGGTCGAAGAGCTCCTAGGAGTACTCTGGGCCTACCGAACCACCAGAAGGGCACCAACCGCGGAGACTCTGTTCTCACTTGCATACGGTACCGAGGTGGTCATCCTAGTCGAGATCGGCATGCCAACTCTGAGATTGGATGCCTTTGACTAAGGAACCAATGATCACCACTTGGTAGAAAATCTCAACCTGTTAGAAGAAAGAAGAGAGCAAGCCGGGATCAGGACTGAGGAATATTAGCGCAGAATGTCCAAAAGCTTCAGTCAAGGGATAAGGCCTCTAAATTTTCAGCTCGGTGATCTCGTTCTACGAAGGGTATTTCCAAATACCAAAGATCCCAACATGGAAAAACTCTCCCTAAATTGGGAGAGGCCCTACAAGGTCATTAAAATCATCAGGCCCACAACCTATTGGTTGGAGGATATAGCTGGAAAGCCCATACCTAGACCTTGGAATATCGAGCACTTATGAAAATATTATTAATAAAATCTTTCCTTTCTTTAGAGTATTTCTAATTAATGCACAGACTCCAAGGTCTGGACTATACAATGCATAGGCCTCAGGCTTGGTCCATCTCAGTAACTCCTATAAGCCTTGTATCCGTTACAAGAGCTTTGGGCTTAGTTAGAATTAATGTACAGACCCCAGGTCTGGTCCATTTCAATGACTCCTAAAAGCCTTGTATACATTACAAGTGTTATAGGCTTGGTCTATCTTAATGCATCGACCCCCAGGTCTGGTCCATTTCAGTTACTCCTAAAAGCCTTGTATCCATTACAAGTGCTATAGGCTTGGCCTACCTTAATGCACGGACCCCCAAGTCTGGTCTATTTCAATGACTCCTAAAATTTTTGTTTCCATTACAAGTGCTATAGGCTTGGTCTATCCTAATGCATAGACCCCCAAGTCTAGTCCATTTCAATGACCCCTAAAAGCTTTGTATCCATTACAAGTGTTATAGGCTTGGTCCATCTTAATGCACAGACCCTCAAGTCTGGTCCATCTTGATATATAGACCCTCAAGGTCTAAAGGTTTTATTTTGACTCAACCGAAAGCATTTCCGGTCTGAAAAATGTTCCCTTGACTTAATTGCAAGTGTCTTAGGTTTGAAAGTTTTACCCTAATCCAATTATCAAGTATTACGTTGCTTTGACTTAACTGCAAGTATTCCAGGTCTGAATATTTCAACTTGACCTAATTACAGGTTTTTCAGATCTGAAGCTTTAACATTGATTTAAGCTACAAGTGTTTTAGGTCTGAGGATTTATCTCGACTTGATTGCAAGTGGTTCAGTTCTAAGTATTATGTCTTGACTTAATTATTTCAGGTCTGAAAGCTTTGTTTTGATTTGATTACTTATGATTCAGGTCTGGATGTTATGCCTTGTCTTGATTAAAAGTATTTCAGGCACTACAACAAAATGCACTATTAGCGACGCGCTTGTGCGTCGCTAATAGTGCAATTGTGCGTCGCTAAGGCGTCACAAAAAGTGCCGTCGCTAATACTATTAGCGACGCACAAAACCGTTGGTGTCGCTAAAAGTGCCTATTAGCGACGCCCATAACGCGTCGCTAATAATTGGATACGTGCGTCACCAATAATACCCAAGGGCGTATTGTGCGTCACTAAAAATCAGTATTAGCGACGCATAGTAGGCGTTGCTAAAAGTGAGTATTAGCGACGCCCGATTTGATGCGTCGCCAATACTGACTTTTAGCGACGCTCACTATGCGTCACTAAAAGTGATTTTTAGCGACGCATAAAATATGGCGTCGCTAATACTAAATTTTTAAATTAAATTCAGAAGTTTAGCGACGCTATGGTGTGTGTTGCTAAAAGTGTTTTTTTTTTTTTACAACCATGTCTGCTTTGTTTTAATATTGTTTTGTTCCTGTTTAAACCTGTATCAATTATCCATCCTGATATACAATAAAATTCAAGCATTCTGAAATGAATATTTTAAAGCAGAAAAATACATTCATATATATATATATATATTAAACTAATTATGTACAATTGTAAAAGTACCATTCATCACTAAATAGAAAAATTAAAAATTGTTTCCAAAATGTTACTACAGATGTCCATGAAAATAAAAAATAAAAATAACAAGTTCCGATGCAAAACATAAAGACCGCGCCGCGACAATAATCCCCGATCAATCTGAAATAAAGATCAAACGACATATATTAGAACAATTATTAAATATATATGAACATAGAATGTGAATAGTTTTTTGTTTTTTTTTGCATGCATAAATAGTAAGAATGACATAAAGTAGCATAAGTCTATTTTATCATTTGTGAGGTGTGTGAGGTGGTTTCGGTGCAGTTAGGCCGATATCCGGCATTTTGGTCTGTCAAAACCCCAAAATGGGCCTTTTTGAGGCTGAAACTTGCATAAGTTTCAAACCGGGCATCGGAACCTTGTGTCGTAAGTTCGTGCAAGTCTATTTTATCATTTATGAGGTGTGTGAGGTGGTTTCGGTGCAGTTAGGCCGATATCCGGCATTTTGGTCTGTCAAAACCCCAAAATGGGCCTTTTTGGAGCTGAAACTTGCATAAGTTTCAAACCGGGCATCGGAACCGAGTGTCGTAAGTTCGTGCAAGTTTATTTTATCATTTGTGAGGTGTTTCGGTGCAATTAGGCCGATATCCGGCATTTTGGTCTGTCAAAACCCTAAAATGGGCCTTTTTGGAGCTGAAACTTGCGTAAGTTTCAAACCGGGCATCGGAACCGAGTTCCGTAAGTTCGTGCAAGTCTATTTTATTATTTTTGAGGTGTGTGATGTGGTTTCGGTGCATTTTCTATAAATAATAAATCCATGAAAGTATATAATTTTAAAAACTTACCAAGGTTGTGAAGAGTCACGCTGTTGGCTGAGCATCGTCCGCAAAAGAGTCTGTAGCTCGGAATATCGCTCCTCGAGGCTATCTAGTCTCTGGCGCAGCACTACATTCTCTTGTTGAACTGCCTCTGTAGCTGAGTGTGCCCTAACATCACTCTCAAAGGACGATGTCGTCGGCGCCATCCCAGTCCCTAAGCCACGCACATAGCCACGCTTCTTGCCCAGAACAGTCTCCCGTATCTAGTCATCGGTCGACGGATCCTGACCCTCAGGTGTCGGCTGATCACGCAGCCGGACCATCTCCTCCTATAAAAACATAAATATATGTTACTACTTTTATAACTTTAGATTAATATTAAATTAGTAATGCTGTAGCAAGTTACATAAAAACTTACATAAAGCCGCTGTGACTTAATAGGTCAGGTGTATCTAGTTGATCTCTCAATCTATAGGACTTAAGAACTCTTATTACTTGGAAGCTAAAACAAAAAAAAATTAAAAATTATTGTTTAAAGAAACTTAGGAGCAAGGGATTAGGGTTCAAGTTGCAGTTCAATGAACACATACATGAAACACAAGAGAGGAAAAAACACAGCCATGGAAAAACACATGTTGAATGAACATGTTATAACATGGAAATTTTTTTTTTTTTATTCTTGCAATTGTTAATTAATTAATTTTATTGTTATTATTATTATTATTATTATTATTGTATGATGTGTGTGTATATATATATATATATATAAATTAAATTGTTAGTGTACATATGTGTGTACATAGGAGTGTGTATTTAAATATGTGAATACATATATATGTATATATATATATATATAGATGTATAGGACAGTGTGTGTAGGTGTGTGTACCCGGTTGTGTGTGTGTGTGAGTTTGAGTGTGATACACTCAAACAAGCAAGGGGGGGGCTGTGGAGTGTAAGAGAGTTGGTGGGTGTGTGTGGTGAAGTGTGAGAGTGAGTATGAGAGTTAGGAGGAGGTCAGAATTCGTAGGATTTATAGAGAGAGAGAGAGAGAGGAATATAGAGAGAGAAAATAAAGAGAGTGGTCTCGGGTGGAAAAGAAGAGAAGGAAAGAAGCAGAAAAGAGGGAGAGAAACAGAGCTCTGAAGGAGAGTTAGAGACCTGGTTCGAGCTCGGAGCAAGAGGGAGAAGGAGGACACGGCTAGAGAGAGAAACGGCCGAAAAATTTGTAAGTGGGTCACTTCTGTTTCGATTTGTTTTAGAGCATTTCAATTGATTTAAATTATAGAACCTTGTAGAGCATAATGTGAGGATTAAAACGCAACAAAAATGATAGAAAACGGTTGAGAAATGAGGGAGAAAAATGGAGGTGCAGGTCACGGCCGTGGGGGAAAAATCTGGGTTTTCATCGTGATTGGAAGCTTCAAAACGATATTAAAAGACTCCAAAAACGTTTTAGAATAGTTTGGAATTGAAAGGGGCTTCGAAAACACCATAAAAATCAAGTTTAAAAACTTGATTTTTCTGAAATTCCGGTCACCGGCGCCGGAGAAGACGCCGGAACCCTACCGGAGGTTCGCCGGAAAATCGGGGGAAGAAGGGGGGTCTGTCCGGGTCGGGTCGGGTCGGGTCGGGTCCGGTTCGGGTCGGGCGTGGACCGCCCCTGCCACGTGTCGCGTGGTTGTTTTAAATTAAAAGGGAACTTGGCCCGTTTGGTTGCAAGGGTAAGAAATCAAAAATTTGAAATTGAATAGAGACAGGGATATCCTATCCCGGTTTTAGCCTTATCCCCTGTTTGGTTAACCTGAATTAGAATAACAAATTAAACTAGTTTTAATTTGAACCTTTTGGAATTTGAACCCCTTGAATTTGAACCTTTTGAATTTGAACCTTAACCTGAACTTTCAGAAATTACGAATTGACCCCCCAACTGTTAGAAATTACGCTTTGACCCACCTGATTAAATTATTAATAAAATATTAATTAAATTAATTAATTAATTATTTAATTAAATTAATTTAATTAATTAAATATTCAAAAGCATCCCGGAGTCCAAATGAGACAAGTCATTAGTGTATTTTGACTATCTCGACTATTCCGAGACCAATGGTGAGGTCCGTTTTACGAGACGGGGTCCCGAAAAATAAAAGACCCGTAGTAACCCTTAAAATTACCAAAATGCCCCTAGATTGAAACACAGTCAAACGAACTCCGAATTAGGTAAACAAATAGTGGAATTTTATTATCTCGAACATTTCGGACTCAACCGTGGAGTCCGATTTGTGAAAAGAGGTCACGAAATGTAAGGACACGTGTAAAGTGCAAAATGACTGTTTTGCCCTTTTGAACCCCGGTGTCCGAATTGAGTTCTACGAAAACCTAGACTTACTTTCTTAAACGTTCTAAAACCAATGGTAGAGTTTAATTTAGCAGACTAGAAACCTATGAATTTAAAGACATAAAATTTGATGAATAGCATACATTCAAACAACAAGGGACTGAATTGTAATTCCTACTTTTAGGGACACTGACAGGACAGGAGGAGGCGATCTGATCTCCTACATTTTCGTCGGCCCGTTCAGTTACATATAGTGCTCGATCTTCTAGGGTTGATACCAACCCATCAGGTATGGTGTTTTGCTAGTGTTAGAAATGAAGTTAAGTTAGGAATATTTGTGAATGACTGAATGCTGCATGTGTTTATCTGTAATGTGTTTACCTGTTTATTTGGAATTGGTTGTTCACATGCTTACATGTTACTTGTACCTTATGAATATTTAGTGAATGATGAATGTGACTCACGACATGTGTATATGTTGATTTTACGAGATATGATTGCATGTGGAATCAGTTAGGTGATTTATATATTATTGTCTCGAGCATGCTATATTGTGGAAACCATGTATCATTGAGATTGCATTGGCATATTGGCATATGATGAATCCTTTGAGAACATGGCGTGGGTAAGCACGTGGTGCTTTGCATTATGAGGGTGTAGATCCTGTGGTGAAAAACCCAAAATTGGCCATTGCATTGGTACTTCGTGCCATCGGGGAGTACCCGTAAACGAGACATGAGTTGTGGCATAGAGTTGTGCATGGGTGTGTCACGCATACCATTCATATATATTACTGCGATGTTTTGAATGTCATTTAGAAATAAATGTACACTTTGCACATGCCACGCCTTAGCTTTATTTCTGGCATTAGCATTTCATCATACCAGCAGTTGTGCTGACCCATTCGTGGGCAACATTTTCAGATGAGGATCCTCCAGCCACATGAGATTTAGTGATGCCCTGAGAGGGCGAAGCACGTGATGTATTTGTGATCCATGAGACTTGTATTTCGTTATGTAAGGGCTTAAGCCCGAATGACTGATGAACAATGTATTCGTGTACTATTAAAATGATGCAGTTATTGCACTTTTGTCTTTTATTAGTTTATTCTTCTGTCTCTTAGGCCCGGGTTAGTGGGAATTCGGGGCTTGACAGAAACATACATGAAAAAATGTCCAAATGCACTCATCAGTGTCTGTCTAGATTTCAAGAATTTCCATCTCACACAAGAAATATTTCTTCCATCCAAAATTTAATTGAAGATAAACAATCCCAACTTAAAGTCATGATGTGTTTTTAAGTCAAAATAGTACCCTTCACATACTTATATTCGAAACCACCTTATTTTGATACGAGACGGCAAACAAACTAGACTTCGGGTACCTAACTTTTTCAATTTTTAAACAAAATTTCTACTTTACGGCTACGTAATTAGATTTTTTACTATTTATAATAAGTTTTAATTTGTAATTATTTTGTTTAAGAAATTTTAAACTTGGTTTCCGTTTGTTGTTATGTTTTTCTTATTTCATCTAGTTTTTAA
Organism: Nyssa sinensis; assembly: GCA_008638375.1. NCBI lineage: Eukaryota > Viridiplantae > Streptophyta > Magnoliopsida > Cornales > Nyssaceae > Nyssa > Nyssa sinensis. The sequence continues at coordinate 15,814,604 of CM018043.1, forward strand.
TTTTTTTAAAAGCCCTAACATTTATTTATGCTTAATTTTTCAATTTTTGAGATTTCTTAGTTTTTTAATTATATTGAGTCTATCATAAAGAAGTAGTAAATTCTTATATAGATCCGTAGTCTTTTAGTAGTAAATTCTTATTTAGATCCATAGTCTTTTAGTTTATAAATATAATGTAATTAGTCTTTATTAACTAATTTATTAATAATATTTTGATTTTGATTTTTTTTTGGATGAGGAGTTTTTTTAATTTCTTAGTTATTAAGAAATTAGACCTAATTTGATGGACAACTTTTCAAGGTTTGTTGGAGAAAATTATGAAAAGATGAGGCAAAATTTATTCATGAGAGTCATTTTTTTGAATATTTCATCATGTTTTGAATTTTCCCAACTAAAGAAATCTCGTGCTTAACTTTCATCAATTTTACGATTTTTTGACAACGCAAGCTTCTGTTTAAAATATAAAATGTCGAATATTTCTAATTGATTAATACCTATTTTGGTTTGGAAACGTTAATTTTTTTTAATAAGTAGTTTGAGAATGTTATTAAATTACTAAATTTGATTCCAATTTTTTTTTATGATGATCTTTCTAGAAGAATTAAAATAATGTAACAACCTATTATTTTTCCATTTCTCTCTTCCAATGTAACCCATTTCGAGAAATTACTAAATGGTCCCAGACCATTGGACCTGGCGATTACGACCAACTATGTATATAATATGTTTCACTTTTATCATTGGAAACTTTTTTATACATGACACTTCTTTTAATCAGGTGCAATAACATAGTCAATGTTCTAGGACTAAATTAGTTGTTATTTTGCCTTTTCAGGGTTGAATCTTTCAATCAGAGATATGTTTTGTAATGAATACGGTGATGATCTGTCTAATTAAGTAATTATCGGATTGGATTAAATTTGATAATTTTTTAACAAATCAAATTAGGATTGACTCTTATCAGAATTTGATCCACTTGCAATTTTAATAAGCAAATCAAATTAAGATTTGACTCTTATCTGCAACCTTAATAAGAACCCAAAAACTAAATACATTGAATGGGGTGAAAAAAAATTCCAAAAATCATATAGTAAGTAGGAGAGAATGGAGCATAGGAGACTACTTTTTCTTAAGAGTGGCTTTATATATATAACCCAACAGCAGTTGAGTATTCTAACAATGGTACTTATTCCTAAGAAAGGACTTTTGGAAGATTTTGTACAAATCCTGAAATCCATATAATTGTTATGTGAATACATATAATGCTCCAAGAAAAAGATCAATTCAACAATGAAAAAGATCAACGCAAGCTTTAAAGCCACTGAATTACAACCCATAAATTAGGAAGATGATGAAAAAACAGCCAAAAAACCAACAAAACCATAGAGAAGAACAACTATATAAACTTAATACTAGGGAGAGCCAAAACAAAACAAAACCAACACAACTCAACAATGCTCTGATTAGAAGAACAGCAAAACAACAAAGCCAGGCACTAATAGGATTATCTTCAATTAGAAGAATCAACAGGAGAAGCCATCAACACCGTCACCGAATAGATTTATAAAAAACAAATCTAAACTGAACCAGCCAAGAATGATGCAGATTTGATAGATTTTTGCAAAAATCGAAAGAAAGAATATGAAATCTACCGTCACCATCACCGAATAGGTTTGCCGTCAGCCGAATGGGCTGTCCAATGAGCCGTCCACCGTCGTCCACCGCCATACCACCGTCGTCCACCGCCGTCCACCGCCATCCGATTCCTGCTTGCAACAAGGGAGTGACAGAGACTGAGAGAGAAAAATTAGTGAGAGAGATCGTGAGAAGAGAAAGAAAGTAGGTCGGCGGATATAAAAATGGGGGGGGGGGGCTTATTAGCGACGCTCACTGAGCGTCGCTAATAAAACCCTGAGCGTCGCTAATGCTAGATTGTCCTTATTTGCGACGCCTAATCATGCGTCGCAAATAATTTTACCTATTAGCGACGCCTCTGTGCAGTCGTCAATAGTCATGTGAGCGTCGATAATAGTTTCGCGCCTAATTTTTGCTATTTTTTTCCATTTTATTCACGACACACGACTGGGCGTCGCGAAAAGTGACTTTTAGCGACGATTTTTGTGCGTCGCTAATAATGAGCGTCGCCAAAAATATGTTTTTTTGTAGTGAGGTCTGGAGTTTTAACATTGAGTTAGTTGTTAATAATTTAGGTCAAAATAATCTCAGAATTAATCACAGGGAACAGTGATAAATAAAAAAAATTTTCATTGATAGACCCGAAAGGGTTGAAGATTACAAAAAAAAAAAAGAACCCTATTCAAGGGTCTATGGTTACAGGGGTGGCTTTGGTAGTCGGTGCGGCTTCCTTTGTAGGTGGGGCTGAGGCAGACTCTAGAGGGCTTAGTTCTTGATCATCCACTTGTACTTCATCTACCCCAGAGATATCAATATTAGGGTAGAATTTCTGAATCTTCTTTATGAAGAGCTCGTACCCAGAATCCACGAACTCACCCCCTAGCTGATTTAGCTTATCCATGAGCTCCTTCTCAATCTCCTCCTTGGCCGCTGCCCTAGTTGCCTCCACACTAGAAGACAGCCTCAGAGCTACGGCGACTTCTGCCTTCTTTTTCTCCCTCTTCAAGACCTCCAGAACAGAAGCAAGGTTGTTCCGCTGTGATTCTAGGATAGCCATGTTGTTTAAGGCTTCCTTATATTTTTTTTTCAAAAGAGAGAGAAGTGGAACAAGATACCTCGAGCACAAGGCAGGCCGCATCTAACTCAGCCTGGAGTTTGTTTGCTCTCTCGGACTTATCAGGGTAGTCCATGATGGCATCCATGGCATGAGCAGCTTACAAATGAAAATGAGTGAATTTAGTCAAATAAAAAAAAAAGTGAATAAGTAAATATACTTACCCTTATGTGTGTCACCATGATGTTTCTAGCAATCCGACGAGGTTTCACGTTCTTGAAGCTTCGCGGCCGAAGACCACGACTCCTCGAAATCCGCCCTTACTGCCTCGTCTTCACTCCTAGCTCTAGCAACTTCGACAGGAATGCTGCTCAACCTCCCCTTACCACGAGGGCCCGAACTCGCCTCTGGTGCTAGAGGCAGCGGTGGCTCCTTCGCTACAATAGATGCCGCCGGCTCCGCAGTAATCTCTGGAGCACTGGACGCTCCAACATCAGTCATCCTCTTCTTTTGAGGAGGAAGAGAAATAGCAGAATAGGAGGGACTCCTAGTCTTCTTCATGCCCGGCGTATAGTTCAATAGCACTAATTTCTTCAAGGCAGCAGATTTGCTCTTGACCAAGTTCACCTCTATGAAGTTCTGTAGCGTCAGGACTCGGTCGTGAGGGTGGTCGAGGGGGTGTAGTAGCCGCCGATACTTCTCCTGAAGGTCTGGAGTCAAAGTTGACCTCCTCATAGCCTTCTTATCTACAATACAACACAAGAAACAATGATGAGTTGGGATAAAAAAAAAAAAGGGGATGAAGAGCAGCCAGCAACTACAGGTCTGAGGTCTCGCCCTTAAAACCGATGTGCTGAGGAAAGAGACCCAGCCGGTCTTCAAAGTCTTCATGTTCCCAGCCTCTGCCGACGAAGAAGTACCACTTCTTCCACGTCTTGTTGGAAGTGGGTACCGAAGTCAATGGTCTGAATCTTTTATCAAAAGACATGTAACAGAGTCCCCGATCTGAGTACTTCGTGTCCATATTACTTCGAATGAGGTCTAGGTCCACCTCAACCCTATTCTTATGACCTAATACTAAAAAGGCCATAAGCTGCCTCCAACTGTTGATATTAAGCTCGGTAGGGCAAGTTTTGAACCAACTAAAAAATTCATTTAGAAGAGGATGCAGAGGGAATCGTACGCCGATCTCGAACCACTAGAGATAAGCACAAATTTCCCCCTCATAATGTCCGAAGGACGATCTAATTTTTTTGGGACCTTACAGGTCACGTTCTTCGAAAAACCAAAATGTTTTCTGAGAGAACTAAGCATCTCCTCAGTCATCGCACTCTCTCCCTCCTCTCTCTAAGATTGGCCCGATGTGCCGACCTCCTTGTTCCTAGACTTGAGGTGCACCTCAAGAAGCAGCACATCAGAGTCACTATCGGAAGAGTTATCACCTATTCCCCCCAGATCTAGGGATCCTATCATCACCCATTCCTACACTTGCCCTAATTTCCCTATCGTCGGATTGTGTATCGGAACCCAACATAACGGGGATACGGGAAGAAGGATAAAAATATATAGAGGAGGAAAGAAAAATGTGACTAGAATAGCAGAGGGGAAAAGAAAGTTACTGACTCACCGGAAAAGGAGGATCAGGTAGCGGGAAGCTTCTCGGGCTAACCAGAAATCACAAAGCCTCAAGCTCTCTTTCTCATAGTCGCTTCAACACGATGCAAAGTCTGTAAAAGAACCTCAAATGACCACTTCAACTATTTATAAGAATTGGCAACGTATCATTTAATGCATCGAGAATCGAATGACGGTTGGATAATAATGACCTTGATCGCCGAATCGACAGCACACGTGATAATTACACAGTAACAGATCCTGTTCCCTCGAAATACGGAATGGTGCATTAATAAGAACACGTGTGACCCTTCAGAAACCCTAGCCTGAGTCCTGTATGGGCATCCAAAACTAAGGCTCGGAAGGGGGGAGTAGCTAATGCACCAAAAAATAACGGACTAACCGGAACTTGACACATGTTTGGCTTATTTTATGTGCAGGTCAGGAAGTAACACAGTTGTCCAGATCTAACATCTGAAGGGTGCGAACTTCCCTTGCCGAGCAACGAGTTCAGAGCACTAGTTCTTGAGGGTACCGAACACATCACTACCTTGCCAACCCTACCGACCTCAAAATAAGGAAACAAAATGTGATATGGAAGCTACCACTTTAGGATATATTCCAATCCTTACTTTCACGAAGATCAGAACGGAAACTGCCATCTATTGGTAACTATGAATCCTAAACTTTATGGCTTAAAATCTTGATCAATATAGGAGGCAAACACCCAATAAATACCGTCCCAAGGTACGCCTTACTTTTTTACGGTCAATTGCATTCCTTAAAAGTTATTCTCTTTTACTTTCACTAACTTCATCATCGGAGTGGCTACCACTGGAGCCAACCCGGTGGCCCTTTGATCCATTTTTCTGAGTTTGTGACAGGTGACGAGGAGCGGAGCTCCCACTGGGCAGAAAGTGCAGCATCAGTTAGATTCAAGGGCTGTAAGAGTTTGATCTTGAATAGAGGAACTTTAGAAGATTAAAGTAGATCGATCGCTGATACATTATAATTTGATGATCGTATTCAAGATATGACACGTATTTATAATAAGTTTTTCAGATTAAGACGAGAAGATTATTTTATTCAAATCTGTCTAGCATAGAGGGTTCAGAGATAATAAAAAAATAGAGTTGGATATAATATTTGAAAAAATATAAAAAAATTTATGAAATGATATATGATAATTAATTTTCATAATTTATGATAATTAAAGAAATTTTTCATATAATATTTGAAAATATATAGAAGATTAAGTGTAATACATAACTATATTCTAATATATATATATATATATTTTTTGTTTGAAAACAAAAAAAAAAAAATTAATTATCAAATAACTGGAGAAAAATAAATATAATAATGAAAAAGAAAATAAGTTGACAGAAGAAATAAAAGAAAAAAAAAGGATTAATGAGATTAGTCTGAGTGGGATGGTGGTCGCCTATATAAAGTTTAAACAGAGACAAAAGGAAATGATGTCGTTTGCCACCCCTTTGTCCGCAACTTATGATAAAAAAGAAATGTACCTCTAGATGATACAAGTTATTATTACAATGGTACGTACTAGCGTGACATCATGCGCACGTTAGTCCCACGCCAGGATGACACGAAAAAAAATTCTATTCTCATAATAATTTTAATGATAAAAAATATTTTGGTCATGTTAAAATTAAATTCAAATAGTATTATAGTATTAAAAATTTATTTTATGACAATTCTATTGTAAGGGTGAAATGCTATTTTTTTTAGTAGACTTGTTATTTTTCTATATTTTAATTATTGAAATAATAAAAAAGTTTGATCAAATTTAGACCGTACATTTGAGACAATATAAATTGTTAATATAAATAGTAATTATTAAAATTAAAGTCATATTTGAAAAAATATTTGACTCGACTAATTTTGATAGTTAGAATAATCAATCATTAGAGTACTGTTTTGAAAATAAACTATTAAAATATAATTATAACAACTCCAATAACTTAACCATCGGAGACTCGCACATGCTTTATTCAATGAAATTGTGAAATGATTATAAGGTAAATTATGATAATTTCTCCTTTCTAATGATTACAAAAATCTCTTTTGAAAATTTTAAAATTATATATTTATTGATAAGTTATATTTACCTCTTCTTTTGTCTATTTTTTTCTTCTAAAAAAACAAAAACAAAAATAATTTTTTTTATATTTTTTTATACAATTTTTTTTTTATTTTTAATTAATCTTTTCTGACTTTTTTTAAAATTCATTTTATATAAAAAAAAATTAAAATAAATAACTTATATTTTTTAATCATTATTTACTTGAAAAAAATTTTAAAAATGTAAAAAAATAAAAATAAAATGGGTACTTTTGAAAAAAAAAAAAAAAGACTAGAGGGTAAGTACATGTATTTTAATAGTAAAAGTAGGAAATGACAATGAGAGAGATTAATGTAAATTACCCATAATTCTAAACTATTGACATTAATAATCCCAATTAATTAAAAGTTGTCAACTAGTATTTTTTTTAAAGAAAAAAAATTAGTATCTTTGAGCATCTCAAACGTTAATCAAATTCATACTCAAATTTCAATTTTAATAAAAATTATCAAAAACACATCTTTAATAATTTACTTAAATTCATATCAATTTTATTTTTACTCAGATCTACAAAACAGTGTTCGTTTAAACAAATTACTGTCCACAATTAAATTTAAAATCTTTGAAAAAAATGAGAATTGTTTTAGAACATAATGTGAATTATTTCAAAAAATATGAGTAAAACTGATAATTATATATTTTCATATCAAATAAAACTTATATTCAAATTTAAGTAAAAAAGTGAGTAACTATTGAAAATGATGTTACACACCTAACAATTATGAATTGATAAAAGTTGAGTACCCATCCAAGATGTGATCTTACACACCACACAACTCTTGATTGATGTACCAATTATTCGGACCATTTAATAACTTCTCGTTCTCATACATGCACAACATCGATATCAACACTTTCCATCTCTCCGAATTTATTCAACTTACAGAGAATTAAAATAATGTAACATTAAGTACTTCTACTTTTAGGTATGTTTGGGGGCATGTTTTGCAATTCACTTTTACTTTTGACTTTACAAAAGCTATTTTGAAAGAGTAGTTATTAGTTGGTCGAATTTTTAAATTATTTCTGTGTGAATTTTATTTTTCTTCATATATAAAAGTGCATTATTAAATAATTAATTATAATCCTTTTCTCCAAATGCCCTTTTTGTGTTCAGAAAAAAAAATTCAACACCCACTCAAAATGTGTTACACATAATTTTACAACGGTCTGAACTTTGCAACATTAATTTTGCATTGGGTTAAGTATTTTGTTGTTAAAATATATTAATCAAAACACCGCATTATAAAAATTTATAGCACTTTAAATTACTATACTATAATATGATTTTTGTAAAACCAGTTTTGAAATTGTATTATAATATGTTTTTGTAAAACCTTTTTGAAACTAAAACAATATTAATCTCAGAAAAATAGAAAATAGAAAGTAATAAATACAATTAGAAATGATACTGAAATTAGACCGACAGAATGTAGGAAAATACCAAAGAACTGGAATTGTGATTGACCAAGGCTAGTGTCTTACACTGTCCTTAAGACAATATTGCACTGGTGCTTTCGAGTATGTAATGGTTATTGTCTTTTAGGATACAGTGGTCACGCATAGAGAAGAAGTACGTCAATCTTCTGTGCATAATGAACTGGAACTTATGTTGAACTCTCCAAATTTGTAGACTCACAATATGTATGAATGAGTTCTATAACTCATAAAATTGAATGAATACTGATGAGGGTGGATTGGGTTTATATAGAGGAACTGGTGACTGTTAGAACAATCACAGTCTCCAGTGGGCGTGACTAGTAATGGCCAAAGGTTGCTACAGTTCAGTTTAAACAAACAGGCACACCAGTTCAGTAAGAATGCGGTTGTTCAGTCTCTTATTCTCAAATGTTAAGGTTTTAGATTTTTACAAATGGTAACAAAAAATGTAAGAAACGATTCAAAAGAATTTTTTCTAAAAAGATCTATAGAGTGCGGCCCAAGCCCGAACTCGACCCGAGGCTACAGTGGTGGCGTGCGCGCGTGTATATATGGTGAACCTAGCTTGGGCTAGGTCATCTCCCATCCACAAAACTTAGGTGCCCCTTGGGCCCAAACCCTCCTTCAAGCTAATTATATATACTCTTTAAAAGTTTTATGCCCAACCTATATGAGGCACAAGCTTTTCATGAACTCAAAGCTTTGTTACCATTTTCAAGTGGTGATATTTGGAGTTAATTTCTCATTCACTCCTTAATGATTTTGAGAAATCGAATATACGTTCTTAATCTCCTCATGGAGGAGAACACATTTTCATATGGACCCACCTAAAATAATGTGCAGGGCCCACTTTTATTTTAGCTCAAAGTTGGCGAAAAATAATTTTCTAAAACCTATTTTTCCAACAATCCCCCACATGAATGAAATTGACTGAAAGCCATGCAAATAATTTTAGACACTAAGAGAGAGGTCAGTTGAATATCTCCTGTATAGGGAAAGGTATCTTGTGGCCTTGAACCCTTGTGAAATACTATCAGGATTATTGGTTGATCAGTGAACGTGATGTCTTGAACTGTTCAATCATTTGTGTAAACCAAGATAATAACATTCTCACATAATCTTTCTAGATACAGTTGGTTCTCATGATTGTATTCATCTTGGCCTTGAACAATGCCTAGTTTTTATGATTGCTCTTAGAGAATTTAGTTTTATCATTCATAAAAAAATTGACCTAGTTCACACTCACATAAGTGATTCTTATTAAGAGTATTCTACTATACCCCACTTGTATTTAAACAAGATATACAAATCATTAAAAGCTTAGTTTATCTTGACTAATGTTGTAGGAATAACTATTCTTATCATAGGAATGAGTAGGAGATTTTATTTTTATAGTGATCTCATTAAGTTAGATATAATTCAGTTGTCTCTTTGAACCTAGATCTTGAGACCTCCAGTCAGCTAGGTTGGATTGCCATCATGGCGAATCTTAATGCATAGGTTTTAGACTCATTCCCCTCGATGAATTGTTCACTTGCTCTCTAGTAAAACCTTCGGTTAACGGATCCACAATGTTATCTTTTGACCTTATGTATTCAATGGTCATTATGCTATTAGAGAGCAATTGTTTCACAGTATTATGTCTTCAATAGATATGTTGATACTTACCGTTATACATGTGACTATGTGTTTTACCAATTGTTGATTAACTAGTGCAATGAATATAGATAATGGACACATATTGTCACGACTTGAAACCCACCCTATGCGGATCTCGTATCGCGGGACCGACCCTGTGGCCGTCCCTACTTTTTCTTTTCTTTGTATCAATGACAACAATATATAATGTAAAACTTAAACAGTAAATTAGCGAAAGTCTTAATACAAAATATTGTTCGACAATGTTAAAATATAAACCGATATAAAACTAACATAACGCCACCCTTAGGTGGTGAGTACATAGGAGAAATTACATCACTTTTGTCATACTTCTCAACTGTCTCCCTATGCTTTTGGACTCCTATTGTGGTCCTGCAACATCCTTACCTGAAAAATAAGTAAGTTGGGGTGAGCTAACAAAACTTAGTAAGTAAAATCCCATATTCCGACACGGGTTAGGGTTAACATAGAAAGAATATGAACTCATAGGGTGAACATAATAGCCAATCATAAAATCATATGCTGTGATGGTCAATAACGGTAAAATGCCACAATGGCCAATGAATAGTAAGTCACAATGATCAAGCATGAGTAATGGTATAACATGAACATGGAAAAGCTCAATAAAAATTAGTCAACATAAAAATACTGCCACAATGAATCAGAAACAATCAAGTACAATCAATAAGTGAAATTCTCAACATAAGATTATTTAGAGGGAATGATAACATCTTATGAATCTAGTAAAGATAAATATGTCAATCAACTATAATGATGCATTTACTCTGTTCAAGGTTTGCAGACCCTCGATTTTTTGGGACCTGGCATACCTCCTTAACCTCAATGCATATAAAATGCCCTCATAACTCAATGAGTAAAAACACCATCATTGCCATATGTCCATTCACGGACTCAACCCGTAGGTTCTGTCAACTCAGAAAGCATCGAATGGATATTGTGACTGAGCATAAATTCAGCATTCATAATAAATCGTGATTATTCATGATTCCATAAGAAGTGTATAAAATGAAATATCATACAATGAACATATAACAGTAGGCCTTTCAAGGCATAGTACAAGATAACAATCAATGATATAGCAATCAATAACATCCACAAGATAAAACAATATGAGTTGTGAAAACAATAAATATGTGGTACATACAAGAGTACAAAATTGGCAGTAATAGAATGAAAGTGGCTTGGAAGACCACATGTAAGAGATTGGAATTTACTTACCTTTAATCCGTGTGATCTACTTTAGTATTCCGAAATTTTCTCCTTTCCCTTTGACTTGCTTATAAATCAGTAAACATGTCTTAGTTCTAATGTTATTTATCAAAATTTATACTTTGTTACTATAAGTATCTCTTTTACTAATTTAGACTCTACTATTGAGTCTGAAATGTCGAAGAAAGTCAGTTTAGGCTTTCACGGTTTCTAATTTGAACTTCTATACTAAAAATGGTAAAATGATCATTTTACACTTTTACATGTCTCTATTTTTTGGAACCTATTCTCACAAATTGGACTTTATCATTGAGTCCAGAATGTCTAAAATAATAAAGATTCACTATTCATTTATTTTAATTAGAGTCTGTTTGACTCACATTTGACTTAGGGGCATTTTGGTCATTTGGCATTTTTACGGGTATTTTATTTTTTGGGTCGTCTAGTGAAACAGATCTCATCATTGGATCCAGAAGGTCCAAAATAGTAAATTTACACTATTCACTTGATTAATTTGGATATTAGAAATTAATTTAATAATTAACTAAATTAATTTAATTAATTAAATATAATAATAATATATACTATTTGAGTGGAATGAGATCACACGTGCCTCAGTGGCATAGTGGTCCGTGCTTCAGGGGTTAGACCTTTTGGTCTCAGGTTCAATCCGTGGGGGCAACAGGCCCCCCTATTTTTTTCTCTATTTCTCTAAAACAAACAGTGGATTAAATGGTGAAAGAGGGGTGGGATAACCCTATTCACAAATAGAACTAAATCAAATTTCTTAACCGAGTACCCAAACACTCCCAATCCCATTTAAATTAAAACAGTAACCCATCACCCATTGAACCGTGCGGTGGGTCAGGTTTCGACCCGACCTGTGACCCGTTCACCAGACTTGAACAGTGGTTGTCTCCCCCATAGTTTTTCGGTGAGTTTCAGGTCACCATCTCCGATGCCAGTGATCGGAAACTGGAAAAATCTATTTTTTTTTTCAATTTTCTTGCATTTTTTTAACTCCTTTTCATTTCTAAATTGTTCTAAAATGTTTTTAAAACATCTTGACCTAATTTCAGACCTCCAAAAACGAATAAAACAGCCCCAAAGCCCCCCTATTTCAGTTTTTTGATCTTCATTATTTCTACCCCGTTCCTTCACTGTTCAACCTACGGTTTCCTCCTAACCTCCCCTTTTTCTTTCTAGATTAAGATTTACACAATTAAAACAAGGTTCATGCAATTTAAATATAAAACCTAAAATTGAAATTCATTATAAAAAATTTCCCAACTTACCTTATAAAATTGTTTCCCTTCCTCTCCTTTTCTCCTTCTTCTTCCTCCTTTCCCCTTCTGTTTCTTCTCTTCTATTTTTTTCATGCATGCAAAGCATGCCTTGGGCTTTATAAAACAACCCCCCCTTCGGTTTCCTTTTTTCTTTCTCTCTCTCCCTCTGTCTGTCTCTCTCTCTCTCTCTCTCTCTCTCTCTCTCCACCTTGTTGACTTTTATTTCCTCCTTAACTCCCTAGATCTGTAACCCCCTCCCCCTCCATTATATATATGTTACAACTTATATGGATATATATATATATATCCATATATCTATAGATATTTAAACATTCATATATATATATATATAGTTGTATATATATTTATACATGGTTTTTATTTTTGTTATTATTATTTTTTTATTTCATATTATCGGTATATATGCATAAATCTACATATTTTTATACGTACACGTATTTCAATGTTCGTTCATGACTTGCTCGGGTATCCCCGGGTATCATCTGTACATTCAAAACTATTTAGATTCTAAAACCATCCATTTCATTTGATATCATAACATAAAGCTCTAACGGCTCGGGTTTACATGAGTCGCTCGGTTACAATTCGGGACAGGGTATTACACATATTTTAGCCACATTAGAATATCTTTTAGGAGGTGACGAAACCACTCAACTTCTTCGCTAGCTTTGTCTAATGCAATAAACTTGGATTCCATTATTGATTGAGCAATGCACGTTTGTTTAGAATATTTTCAAGATACCCCTCCACTAGTAAGTGTAAACAAATAACTACTTGTGGATTTTGAGTATCTGGTATTGGATATCCAGTTTGCATCACAGTATCCTTCAAGTAATGATAGATATCTTGAGTAGTGCAATCCATACTTTTGTATGTATTTCAAATACCTCAAAACCCTAATTATCGCTTTTTAGTAGTCTGGACCTAAATTACTTGTGTATCTACTTAATTTTCTGATAGCGTATGCTATGTCTGGATGAGTACAATTCATCATAGACATTAGGCTTCTAATTATTTGTGCATAATCTAGTTGTGATATACTTTTGCCATTATTCTTAGACAAGTATAGATTTACATCTACAGATATTCTTGCTGAACTGCTATCATATTGATTAAATTTCTTTAGTATTCTCTCAATATAATCCGATTGAGATAATACCAGTCCCTCCGATGTTCTAATGATTTTAATCCCTATTATGACATCAACAACACTTAAATCTTTGACGTCAAACTTATTATTTAACATTTTCTTGGTAACTTTTATGACTTCATTATTACTACCCAAAATGAGCATATAATCAACATAGAGACAAATAATGACATAGACTTTTCCTGTTTACACACTTTTCACATTCGGTTATCTTGAATCCATTTAACATCATTATACTGTCAAATTTCTCATGCCACTACTTTGGTGTTTGTTTTAGTCGATAAAGAAATTTAACAAACCGACAAACTTTTTTTTTCTAAACTTTGAACAATAAACCCTTCTGATTGTTCCATATATATTTCTTCATCTAAATCACCATTTAAGAAAGTGTCTTGACATCCATTTGATGTTTCTCAAATAGCTATTAACATTAGAATGGATGGTATCCACGCGCGTGCTTTGTGGTTAGCCCAACTTGGGCTAAGTTCTCCCCCATCCACAAAACTTGGGTGCTCCTTAAGGCCTAAACCTTCATTCAAGGTAATTATGTATATACTCTTTAAAATCTTTGTGCCCAACCTATGTGGAACACAATCTTTTTACAAGCTTCGAGCTTTGCTACCATTTTCAAGTGATGATGTTTGAAGTTAATTTCTCATACACTGTTTAATGGTTTTGAGTAACCCAATATATGTACTTAATCTCCTCATGGAAGATAACACATTTCCATGTAGACCCACCTAAAATTATGTGTGGAGCCCACTTTTATTTTAGCTCAAAATTGGCCAAAAATTAAGCTCTAAAACCAATTTTGCCAACATAGTTCACATCCCAAAAATGTTTTCCATTTCAAATATTAATTTTTAAAATTTACTATAACTTTTATTAATAAAAGAATTGTATTACAAGTATACGATTTTTATTGTAAAATAGGACATTCATAAATATATGCAAAGGTGATGTATATTTCTCTTAAAAAACATATTATATTATATTTAACTTAAATTATATTTTATTAATATAATGTTTATGTTATATATACATGAGTATGTATATGTTTTATTCTAATAATTAATAATATAAAGAAATTTTCTCAAAAAGTGTTAATTATTAAATAGTATAATTTTTAGTTAATCATCAAAAAACAAAGTTTATTTTTCAAAAAATTATTAATTAATAGATATTATTACTTTATTAATTATTAATTAGTTGCGAGTGAACAATATTTATGTTAATATTAATATACACGCGAATATGATTGCTTTATATTACGTAATCTGCACATATATAAATTTTTATATATGTGTGTGAGTTTGTGCCGACTATGTGTACATATTTCATTTAAAAATATGTCTCAAGTATTTACTAGAAAATTTACTTATAATAAAAAAGTACATTTTGGTGTGATCTTCATTTGATAGTCATTCAACACTCGTTTGAACGAAAGGTACTTGTTTGAACGAAGGTTTCATTTGTTCAAATGAGCATACGATAGAGCCCTTTTAAGTTGCAGGCTGAAAAATAAATTTTGCACAAATCTCATTTTCTCTTCTCCACCAAACTTTCTCTAGACAAAGGTGAAGTTTAGGGTTGAATATTTTTTGAGCATTCATAGATCTTTAAGCCTTGTAAACATATCATACCACAAGATTCAAGTATAAGAAAAATTTCTACTGATTGAAAAGTTAGGATTTCAAGATTTCTTCAAGAACAAAAGGTAAAATTTGGGGCTTTTCATTTTATTTTCAAATTTCTTGCATTTCCTTGTAGATATAGTTTGGTTAAGTGAAATAAATGGTTTAAATTCTTTCTTAACAAAAGGTAAAATCTAGGGCTTTTCTTTCCTTTCAAATTTCTTGCATTTCCTTGTAGATCTAGTTTGGTTGAGTGAAATAAATGGTGTAAATTCTTTCTTAGGGTTTATGGGCAAGGATTGAAGCCAAGATCTTGAAATATCTCTCTTTACACACAAATCCACACTTGTTTAGAGGTAAGGATTCTAACTTAGGTTGAAGATTGGGTGTTTTCCATGTGAAGTATAATGCATTTTACTCATTTTGAGGTTTTTTTTTTCTACAATGTTATATTTCTCTGTATTGCTCATGCCTTAGATTATAATAAAATGTTGAATATCTTGATTTTACTAGTATTGATATATCTTTGTGATGAATGATGAAAGGGTTGAATGTCATGTATGTGTGTATTTTTCTTGCTTGAGTTAAATGATTAGATTGTTGAAGGTTGTGACGATGTGTCAGTATTGTTGTGTTTTGTGATGAAAAATGAAATGATTTAAACCTTGGGCATATTTGTAAATGAAGTGAAAAATATTGATAAAAGATTAAATGTGAAAATGAAAATGGAAGAAGGGAAAGTGGATAATTAATCCTTAGAACAAGTTGAGGGACAAGAAAGAATGGCATGTTGTGAGGCCACGTTAGAGATCGAGAATATTTTGCGATGGGGATTGTATCTCCCTTCAGTTATGAACCGTAACCCTGTGCGGGTGGTAATACATAGCCAACAGGTTAGGAGCTTATAAAGTACTAGGATTTTTGGGAGCCATTAGGTGATTGGACTAAGTGAGTATGCTTAAGTGAGAGGAATAACGTGAAGCTTGAATGAAAAACTGTTTTGCATGGCATTGAGTGTGATTATGCAATTATTGTTCTATTTATATATTGTTTTATTCTTGTGGTTTGATTGATGGTTTGCATTGTTGGAAAATATGATTAATAACTTATTGATATGTATTCATGTTGGTTGAACACTTGTGTTAACACTTCATATTTAATATGCCTACACTTTGCACCACCGTAACTTTTTCTATTTTAGAATGTCCATTGGGGTTGTTGTTTTGACCCATACTAGAGGCAGGTAACGGTAAGAAGCTGACGCCTTGATGACATAAACTAGAAAGATATCTCCTTTTGAACCCTTTTGTTGATTTTGGGATGTACTTAAATTCACAATTCTTTTTTGATCTTTTGTTATTGTTGGAAATATAAAAGGTCTTATAATCTTTATATGTTGATGTGAAGGCTTGGAACCCTTAACGAGACTCGTATTCTTTTGACTTAGAAATAACAATTACAAGATGAATACACTTTTGGGGATTTATGTTTGTAAGTCTTGTTGAGCTATATAGATGGTATGTGAATGACCATTTGTGTTCTGAAAACTTACGTGAGGATATGTTAATCACATGGTGGTTTGGAATGTATAGAAAATTGTTTATTTAGTTTCACCTTGATTTATAAGGTTACCCTCGGGTTTTTGGGGCTCGGAGTGTGAAAATGTATGTCCCGTAATTTTTAGTACTTAATTTACTAAAACGGACCTCATTTTTGGACTTAAAGGCAGCTAAAAAATTTGTGTAGCTTAATCAGTCATTGAGGACATAATTGTTTTCGTCAGACACTTCATTATTTTTTGGAAAATGTGATTCCAAATATAAGTGAAACATCTAATTCTCTTAGATAGACATCCTTCTTTCCTAATTAGAATGCCATGTCCTCTGGTTTGTATGTTTGTAAGATCTCTAAAACATTGTTATCTGATTTCCTTATTCTAGATTAATCAAAATGCTTGGATATTATCTCTTAGAAAAAGTGCCAAAATGATGTATTCTTTAATGCCTCTTTGTGCCCATTTTTCATGCTGATGAGTTTAACAATTGAGCCATTGTTTTATTGGTATTGTGAGAGATAGTTTCAACCTTGTTGTCTTTGACTTGCCACAAATTGGGTTTCTTTTTCTCTGGAGCATTTGACTTTTCAGTTTTTTTATTTTACCACTTCAGCATATAAAATATTTGAAAATTATTAGAGAGATAAATTGTAAGGATGGATATATTTTGTTGATAAAACTTCGCTATTACTAAATAGAGAAATCTATATTTATCATTAAAAGTGAAACTTTAATGTTGGTTCTTCATTAGTGAAATTTCATTACTAAATAAACATTGTAATTTCTCTATCTTTTTAAGTCATCAATAGGCAGTGAAAATTTTACTTTCATAAAAACAATAGAATTTTACTATTTTTTTCATTATTAGCAAAACTATTGAAAAAAAGGAAATTTCTTTGTCTTTTGAATGATCCACATATAGTGAAATTTTTGTAATGAAAAATAGGGATCTTTCATATTTATTGTCACTAGTTCACAGATAGTGAAATTTCACTATTTGTTATTGTTATTTAGAACATTATATTTTATAAAAGTTGGTTTTGTGTTTCAAATAGACAATTTTCTCTATTATCAAGAAATAATGAAATTTTGATGATTGATTTCTTTGAGATGAATATCTCAAAGAAATTGCTTTGTTTTATCTATTTTTTCAACAAAGATTTTTTTTTTGTTGATTTAATATAAAAATGTAATAAATCTCTATTAGAGAAACTTCGGTATCAGAAAAATTGATATCACGGATAAAAAAAATTCAATGAGAAGAAGAGAATTTTTATTGGTTGTAAAACAAATAAATTTCGGTGTTGGAATAGTAGGTTTTTGGTAGTTGGAACCCTAGTTTTTTTTTCGAGAGTGAAATTTCAATGGTTGTAGAATAAAGAGATTTTTTATGTGAAATAAGTCTTAGATTTTTAGTTATGAGAATAGAGGAATTTCTCAACCCCCTAAGAGAAAGAAATTTGTGTTTGAAAATGTAATGTGGAAACCCTAATTATTTTTGTTAGAGAGAGACAAATTACTTACTTTTGATCCTCATTGATGTCATTTTTGAAACTTGAACATTGAGCTTATGTAGTGTTTGTAGAGTTAAAAATTGGTATAGCTTGATTTTTGGCTTCTGCAGAGCTAGCTAAAATCGATTCTGAAGTGTTTGTATATGTGTGGGAGGGAGTGAAAGGGTGTGAGTTTTAAAGAATATGCAACAACATGATGATGAGCCTGAACAATGAGCTTATATAGTGTTTGTAATCGATATAGCTTGATTGATTTTTTACTTCTGTGGAGCCTGGTAAAATCGATTATGAAGTGTTTGTGTATGGATATAAAATTGACTAGTAAACCCGAGGATGACACATGTCACATAAAAGAGTGAATTGACCAGATTACCCCTATCAGGGTAACTTTACAAGGGGAGATCCTCAAATAGATTTCATGGGTTGACTGTCCTTGGAGAACATCACGGTAAGTCTAGCCCATTAACCTACTACACTCTGGATTGATAGTTAGGTATGTAATGTTGACCAAGTCTACCCTATTTGAATGAAGCTAGTAAGGTGGGATTCTGATCCCCTAGGATATCAGGAAACGTTACTCCCATGTTTGACGCTAACCATGATATGATATCCTATATAGGGAATCAACTAAAATCAAATGAGTTATCTCCACACGATCATTGACTATATAAGCAACCAGTCTCTCAACCAAAAGGGATGCTAACTCTGGTATTCGTCTTTCTGTTATCTTTTAGCAACCCAACTAGCATTATGCTAACTTGACTGTCGGAGAACCTTTGGCCTGCATCAAACCGGTATGCCCTGACCCACTCTGATTGTCTTTTTCCTTTCTTATAGGAGGATGCTCACTTATGGTGAATTTCACCCCTAAAAATTGGTGTTTTTATTAAGAGGTCAAGAGTCATATACTCAAAAAGCCACTTCTATTCCCTTATTCAAAAACTAAAAACCAATTACATGCCAAAGAGAAATGGTAGGCAACAATGGTAAGCGATGACGAGGGCAAGGGAGAGCATCCCACCTAGCCTTCCACATGGTGAACTCAAAAACTCTCAAGCCATAAGGTGATCAAGAGTATCAGAATAACCCTCAACCACCTAAGAAAATTCAAGACGAGGCTTGTCACGCCCCGAATTTCGGCAAACCCGAGGCGCGACTGACGAGACAGAAAGTAAAATAAATAAAAGGACAAAAGTAATTAAATTCACTAAACATGCGTCCATCATCATCCATACATAAAGTAACATCGAATACATTGTTCATCAGTCATTCGGGCTTAAGCCCTTACATAACAAAATACAGGTTTCATGGATCACAAACACATCACAGGCCTCGCCCCATCAGGGCATCGCAGAGTCTCTAGTGGCTGAAGGATCCTCATCTGAAAATGTTGCCCACGAATGGGTCAGCACAACTGCTGGTATGATGAAATGCTAATGCCAGAAATAAAGCTAAGGCGTGGCATGTGCAAAGTGTACATTTATTTCTAAATGACATTCAACATCGCAGTAACATATATATGAATGGTATGCATGACACACCCATGCACAACTCTATGCCACACCCATGTCTCATTTACGGGTACTCCCCGATGGCACGAAGTACCAATGCAATGGCCAATTTTGGGTTTTTCACCACAGGATCTACACCCTCATAATGCAAAGCACCATGTGCTTACCCACGCCATGTTCTCAAGGAATTCATCATATGCCAATATGCCAATGTAATCTCAATAAACATGAATCTCAATAATATAACATGCTCGGACAATAAGAAATAAATCACTAGTCAGTTTCATATACATGCATATCTCATATGTTCGTACATCATGATTCATGTTCTTCACTTTATTAACTTACAAGTAACACATAACATGTGAACAACCAATTCCAAATAAACAGGTAAACACATTACAGATAAACACATACAGCATTCCAGTCATTCACAAATATTCCTAACTTAACTTCATTTCTAACACTAGCAAAACCCCATACCTGATGGGTTGGTATCAACCCTAGAAGATCGTGAGCTATATGTAACTGAACGGGCGGACGAAAATGTAGGAGATCAGATCGCCTCCTCCTGTCCTGTCAGTGTCCCTAAAAGTAGAAATTACAATTCAGTCCATTGTTGTTTGAATGTATGCTATTCATCAAATTTTATGTCTTTAAATTCATAGGTTTCTATTCTGCTAAATTAAACTCTACCATTGGTTTTAGAACGTTTAAGAAAGTAAGTCTAGGTTTTCGTAGAACTCAATTCGGACACCGGGGTTCAAAAGGGCAAAACAGTCATTTTGCACTTTACACGTGTCCTTACATTTCGTGACCTCTTTTCACAATTCGGACTCCACGGTTGAGTCCGGAATGTTCGAGATAATAAAATTTCACTATTTGTTTACCTAATTCGGAGTTCGTCTGACAGTGTTTCAAGTTAGGGGCATTTTGGTAATTTTAAGGATTACTACGGGTCTTTTATTTTTCGGGACCCCGTCTCGTAAAACGGACCTCACCATTGGTCTCAGAATGGTCGAGATAGTCAAAATACACCTATGACTTGTCCCATTTGGACTCCGGGATGTTTTTGAATATTTAATTAATTAAATTAATTTAATTAAATAATTAATTAATTAATTTAATTAATATTTTATTAATAATTTAATCAGGTGGGTCAAAGTGTAATTTCTAACAGTTGGGGGGTCAATTCGTAATTTCTGAAAGTTCAGGTTAAGGTTCAAATTCAAAAGGTTCAAATTCAAAGGGTTCAAATTCCAAAAGGTTCAAATTAAAACTAGTTTAATTTGTTATTCTAAATCAGGTTAACCCAAACAGGGGCTAATCCTAGAACAGGGATAGGATATCCCGATTTCGATTTAATTCCAATTTCTAGATTTCTTACCCTTGCGACCAAACGGCCCAAATTCCATTTCAATTTAAAACAACCACGCGACACGTGGCAGGGGCGGTCCACGCCCGACCCGAACCGGACCCGACCCGACCCGACCCGACCCGGACAGACCCCCCTTCTTCCCCCGATTTTCCGGCGAACCTCCGGTAGGGTTCCGGCGCCTTCTCCGGCGCCGGTGACCGGAATTTCAGAAAAATCAAGTTTTTAAACTTGATTTTTATGGTGTTTTCGAAGCCCCTTTCAATCCCAAACTATTCTAAAACATTTTTGGAGTCTTTTAATACCGTTTTGAAGCTTCCAATCACTATGAAAACCCAGATTTTTCCCCCACGGCCGTGACCTGCACCTCCATTTTTCTCCCTCATTTCTCAACCGTTTCTTCTCATTCTTTTTGCAAATTAATCCCTACATTATGCTCTACAAGGTTCTACAATTTAAATCAACTGAAATGCTCTAATACAAATCGAAACAGAAGTGACCCACTTACAAATTTCTCGGCCGTTTCTCTCTCTAGCCGTGCCCTCCTTCTCCCTCTTGCTCCGAGCTCGAACCAGGTCTCTAACTCTCCTTCAGAGCTCTGTTTCTCTCCCTCTTTTCTGCTTCTTTCCTTCTCTTCTTTTCCACCCGAGACCACTCTCTTTTTCTCTTTATTTTCTCTCTTTCTATATCTCTCTCTCTCTCTCCCCAAGACCAACCTACTCTCTGCCCACTTCTGCACTCTCCCACTCCTTGAATCCTACTCACACACTCAGCCTTACCCCATGCCTTGTTTGAGTGTATCACACTCAAACTTACACACACACACAACCGGGTACACACACACACACACCTCACACAACCTGATATATATATATACATATATATATATATATATATATTTCCACATTTAAATATACACTCACCTTTTACACATATACACACACAATTAAATTTAAATTATATATATATATACACATATACATATATACACATACACCCAATAATAATTTTTATAATAATAATAATAACAATAAAATTAATTAATTAACAATTGCAAAAATAAATAATAATAATAAAAAAAAAAATTTCATGTTATAACATCCTTCCCTCCTTACAAAAATTTCGTCCCGAAATTTAAAATAACATAGAACCAAAAGAAAATACATCACTGATCAAACAACTCAGGGTACCTAACTCGAACCTCGGCCTCACGCTCCCACGTAGCCTCCTCAACCCCATGGTGGTTCCAACGAACCTTGACCAAAGGGATGGTCCTGCCTCGCAAAACCTGGTCCCTCGAGTCCAATATCTCTACGGGTCTCTGGTCATAGGAAGCGTCCCCCTCTAACTGAAGATCTACCCAGTCAAGTACATGTGAGGGGTCGGGATGGTACTTCCTCAGCATAGATACATGGAAGACGTCATGAACCCCAGATAGCTGTGGTGGTAAGGCTAGCTTATAAGCCACCTCACCAACCCTCCCAAGAATCTCAAAGGGGCCTATAAATCGTGGTGATAGCTTCCCACCGCGCCCAAATCTCCTCAAACCTCGTCTGGGAGATACCTTGAGGAACACATGGTCCCCCACCTCAAATACTAAGGGTCGCCGCCTCCTATCTGCATAACTCCTCTGGCGGCTCTGAGCTGTCAACAACCGCTGTCTGATCACCTGTATCTTGTCCGTGGTCTCACGAACAATATCAGGTCCTAAGGCAGCTGTCTCTCCCACCTCGGTCCAACATACCAGGGAACGGCACGGCCTACCATATAATGCCTCAAATGGTGCCATCTCAATGCTGGACTGGTAGCTGTTGTTGTAGGCGAACTCAACTAAGGCAAGGTGATCCTCCCAGCTACCTCTAAAGTCCATGACGCAGGCCCTGAGCATATCCTCCAAGATCTGAATAGTGCGCTCTGACTGGCCATCTGTCTGAGGGTGGAAGGCAGTACTAAACTGCAGCTGGGTCCCTAAGGCTGTCTGGAAACTCTGCCAGAACCGTGCAGTGAAACGTGGGTCCCTGTCAGAAACTATGGATACCGGTACCCCATGTAGTCGTACTATCTCTCGAATGTACAACCTACTAAGGACGTCTGATGAGTCAGTCACTCTGATCGGTAAGAAATGGGCGGACTTCGTCAGTCTGTCCACAATAACCCAAATCGCATCATGGCCCCTAGGTGACCTCGGAAGACCCATCACGAAATCCATGGTAACGTGCTCCCACTTCCACTCGGCGACCGGTAGTGGCTGTAGCAAACCTCCAGGCCTCTGGTGCTCAGCCTTCACCTGCTGGCACGTGAGACACCTAGCCACAAACTGTGCCACATCTGCCTTCATCCCAGTCCACCAATACTGACGGCGCAGATCATGATACATCTTGGTGCCCCCTGGGTGCACCGCCAAGCGTGAATGGTGGAAATCCCTAAGGACATCAGTCCTAAGAGACTCGGGAACGAAAACTCTACCCCTGTATCTTAGACCAAGGTCAGAATGGACTGTCCATCCCTCAAATCCCTCAGAGCTAGCAATCCGTGCCCTGATCTGCTCGGCCTCAGCATCCAGCATCTGTGCCTCTATAACTCTGGTCAGAAGGGTAGGCTGTACACACAGGCTGAATAGGGTGGCGTGTCCCTCAGACTCGGTAAGCTCTAAGTCAAACTCCCCAATAACTCCCATCATCTCCCACTCTCTGATGGCTAGGCTGGCTAAGGTGCTCCTCGGCCTCCGACTGAGTGCATCAGCTACGACGTTGGCCTTCCCAGGATGGTACTGAAGGTCAAAGTCGTAGTCCTCTAGGTACTCCATCCATCTCCTCTGTCGAAGGTTCAGATCCTTCTGTGTAAAGATATACCTGAGGCTCTTGTGGTCTGAGAACACCTCAAATCTCACCCCATATAAATAGTGTCGCCAGCTCTTAAGAGCAAAGATGACGGCAGCCAACTCTAGATCGTGGGTGGGGTAGTTCTTCTCATGGCTCTTCAACTGGCGAGAACCATAAGCTACTACCCGGCCTTCCTGCATCAATACACAACCCAGTCCATCCCGAGAAGCATCACAGTATACTGTATAACCCAGGCCTCCCTCGGGGATAATCAGGACGGGAGCTGAAGTCAACCTCCTCTTCAGCTCCTGAAATGACTGCTCACAGTCGTCGGTCCACTGAAATCTGACGCCCTTGCGCGTCAGTCGGGTCATCGGTGCGGCAAGTCGGGAAAATCCCTCTACAAAACGGCGGTAATACCTTGCTAACCCTAAGAAACTCCGTATCTCAAATACATTCCTCGGCCTCTCCCAGCTCATAACAGAGTCGACCTTCGAAGGGTCAACAGATACTCCACTCCCAGATACCACGTGACCCAAGAACTGTACCTCCTGGAGCCAGAACTCGCACTTAGAGAGCTTGGCAAACAGCCTATGCTCTCTCAAGATCTGTAACACAGTCCGTAGGTGGAAAGCATGCTCATCCTCAGAAGGTGAGTAAATCAAGATATCGTCCACAAATACCACCACGAACTGATCTATATACTGACCGAAGACACGGTGCATCAGATCCATGAATGCCGCTGGGGCATTCATCACACCAAATGGCATCACCACGAACTCAAAGTGACCATAGCGAGTGCGGAAGGCTGTCTTCGCTATGTCCTCCTCTCGCACTCTCAACTGATGATACCCAGATCGAAGATCAATCTTCGAGAAACATCTCGAACCTCTCAACTGATCAAACAAGTCATCGATCCTGGGTAACGGGTACTTGTTCTTGATAGTCACCCGGTTCAGCCTCCGGTAGTCCACACATAACCGCAACGTCCCGTCCTTCTTCTTCGCAAAGAGCGCTGAGGCACCCCAAGGAGAAGTGCTAGGATGGATGAACCCCTTACCCTGAAGGTCAGTCAGCTGCTCTCTCAGCTCTGCTGGAGCCATGCGGTATGGTGGGATAGATATGGGTACTGTACCGGGGATAAGCTCAATGGTAAACTCCACCTCCCGCCTCGGGGGTAGACTAGTCAAACTGTCGGGAAACACGTCAGGAAACTCCTCTACCACTGGTGGTAACACAACCCCTATAACCTCACTGTCCCCTGCAATCATACTAGCCAACATATAGCTATGGGCTCCCCAACTCCTAGAGTCGTACAAGGGTGGTATTAAGAAGTCTCCACGATCTCCCGTGAAGTAAAAACAATCCCCCTCAGTAGTGCACACTGTAACTCTCCCTCTGAAACAATCAATACTAGCCCGGAAAGTAAACAGCCAATCCAGACCCAAGATAACGTCGAAGCCAGTCATATCAAGCACAATAAAATCAAAGCAGAGAGTACGGTCAGCTATCTCAAGTGAACAACCCCTACAAATCCTGGTCAGTGTCACACTACCCCCAACAGGAGTATCAACACGTAGCGGTGGATCTAACCGGTCTATAGTCAACCCCAATGTCATGGCAAATGCAGTGGATATGAAAGAATGCGATGCACTAGAATCTATCAACACGCTAGCCCATGAACTGAACATAAGAAAGGTACCTCGTACTACTGATGGCCCAGCAGTAGAAGCCTCTGGGGTAGTGACTCCGTATACCCTGCCCTGTACAGTCTGACCCTGTCTGCCTCCCCCTCTCTGCCCCTGCTGTCCTCCCCCTCTCGGGGCTGGAGCTCTAACACTCAATGCAGAAGATGCTGGCTGATAGTACGGTGCTGGGGGTCTATAACCTGACTGTGTCTGGGGTAAAGGCACCTGGGTGGGCTGGAAATAGTGGGACCTCGGTGCGCTCTGGGAAGTCTGCCCCTGAGGACAGTGGGCCTTGACATGGCCCGGCTGATGACATGTATAGCACACTGGTGTGGCCCTCCAAGCCTGACTCTGAGACTGGGATGGGAGTGGTAGCTGGCTCGGTCCTGTCCCTGATCCCTGACTAGGATCTCTCTGTGGGCAATCAGCCATCCTGTGGCCAGGCTGTCCACACTGGTAGCATGTGATGGTCAGCTGTGGTGCCCCTCCTCGAGGAGTAGTAGACATAGTGGGCTGGGGTGCTAAAAGCTGCATAGGTCTCTGGGATGTAGATGGAGAAGAGGTACCGCCTCGGAACCTCTTCGGCGGTCTCCTACCAGAATGAGCTGGGACGGTCACGGTAGGCTGAGCTGGTGTAAGTGCTAGTGCTGTGGCTGGCCTGGTCTGAGTCCGGGACTCCCTAATCCCTCTGAGAGCTGTCAACTCCCTCTCTACCCTCGTGGCCCTGATCACAGCCTCATCGTAAGTGTCAATGATGTGACCCGCCAGTCTATCCCTGATAGAGGTCTTCAGCCCCTCTAGAAAATGATAAACTCTCAGCTCCTCCACCCCAACAATGTGCGGGGCAAACCTGCCCAATGCGGTAAACTGGGACTCATACTGCGTCACGGTCATGTCCCTCTGTAGTAAGGTCTCAAACTCTCTCCTGAACCCGACCCTAGCAGTCGCTGGAAAGTAGTGGTCATTGAACATGGCCACAAATGCATCCCACCCCTCTCCGAACCTGCTAATCCTGCCGGCAGATACCTTCCACCACTGGCTCGCTAGCCCTGTAAACTGGAAGGTGGCACATTGTATCCTCAGGTGTGGCTCAACAATCCCTAGTGAGTCCAGGATCCTCACAATCTGATCCAGCCACTCCTCGGCCACCAAAGGATCAGGCTGTCCTGCAAATGACGGTGGCCTCATACGCTGAAGCGCCTTCATGACGAAGGTGTCTCTGGTCTCCCCACCGGCCGCTCTGGCCGCGGCACCGGCAGCCCTGGCCTCGGCCTCAGTAGCTCTGGCCTCAGCCTCAGTGGTCCTGGCCTCCTGCATGGCACGGAAGCACTCCTGTATAATGGTCGCCAAATCCCTGGCGCCAATAGTCTGCCCCACCTCCTCTACAGGGGCTGGAGCAACATCCTCCTCAGCTGTACTATGCTCAGGAACGTCAGCTGGGGCAACTACCTCCTCAACCACGTCAGGAATAGGGGCAGCAGCTCTGGGTCTGCCACGACGAGGCTGGGCGGCACCTCGAGGTGCACCCCTACCCCTACCCCCTCTGGGTGGTCTGCCTCTCGTAGGAGCTCGTCTAGGAGGCATATCTACAAATCCAAAAGAAAAATTCAATATCACTTTTTCACGTAATCACAATAAGGCATGCATTAAGACACATAATCACGTAGCACATAAGATCCTATCACATGCTGCTAACAGTTCATACTAAGTCTTATTCTCTTCTCTAGGGTCTCATGGTGTTAAACAACACCCCACAGTCTCTAGGTATTCGAACCTATGCTCTGATACCACGTTGTCACGCCCCGAATTTCGGCAAACCCGAGGCGCGACTGACGAGACAGAAAGTAAAATAAATAAAAGGACAAAAGTAATTAAATTCACTAAACATGCGTCCATCATCATCCATACATAAAGTAACATCGAATACATTGTTCATCAGTCATTCGGGCTTAAGCCCTTACATAACAAAATACAGGTTTCATGGATCACAAACACATCACAGGCCTCGCCCCATCAGGGCATCGCAGAGTCTCTAGTGGCTGAAGGATCCTCATCTGAAAATGTTGCCCACGAATGGGTCAGCACAACTGCTGGTATGATGAAATGCTAATGCCAGAAATAAAGCTAAGGCGTGGCATGTGCAAAGTGTACATTTATTTCTAAATGACATTCAACATCGCAGTAACATATATATGAATGGTATGCATGACACACCCATGCACAACTCTATGCCACACCCATGTCTCATTTACGGGTACTCCCCGATGGCACGAAGTACCAATGCAATGGCCAATTTTGGGTTTTTCACCACAGGATCTACACCCTCATAATGCAAAGCACCATGTGCTTACCCACGCCATGTTCTCAAGGAATTCATCATATGCCAATATGCCAATGTAATCTCAATAAACATGAATCTCAATAATATAACATGCTCGGACAATAAGAAATAAATCACTAGTCAGTTTCATATACATGCATATCTCATATGTTCGTACATCATGATTCATGTTCTTCACTTTATTAACTTACAAGTAACACATAACATGTGAACAACCAATTCCAAATAAACAGGTAAACACATTACAGATAAACACATACAGCATTCCAGTCATTCACAAATATTCCTAACTTAACTTCATTTCTAACACTAGCAAAACCCCATACCTGATGGGTTGGTATCAACCCTAGAAGATCGTGAGCTATATGTAACTGAACGGGCGGACGAAAATGTAGGAGATCAGATCGCCTCCTCCTGTCCTGTCAGTGTCCCTAAAAGTAGAAATTACAATTCAGTCCATTGTTGTTTGAATGTATGCTATTCATCAAATTTTATGTCTTTAAATTCATAGGTTTCTATTCTGCTAAATTAAACTCTACCATTGGTTTTAGAACGTTTAAGAAAGTAAGTCTAGGTTTTCGTAGAACTCAATTCGGACACCGGGGTTCAAAAGGGCAAAACAGTCATTTTGCACTTTACACGTGTCCTTACATTTCGTGACCTCTTTTCACAATTCGGACTCCACGGTTGAGTCCGGAATGTTCGAGATAATAAAATTTCACTATTTGTTTACCTAATTCGGAGTTCGTCTGACAGTGTTTCAAGTTAGGGGCATTTTGGTAATTTTAAGGATTACTACGGGTCTTTTATTTTTCGGGACCCCGTCTCGTAAAACGGACCTCACCATTGGTCTCAGAATGGTCGAGATAGTCAAAATACACCTATGACTTGTCCCATTTGGACTCCGGGATGTTTTTGAATATTTAATTAATTAAATTAATTTAATTAAATAATTAATTAATTAATTTAATTAATATTTTATTAATAATTTAATCAGGTGGGTCAAAGTGTAATTTCTAACAGTTGGGGGGTCAATTCGTAATTTCTGAAAGTTCAGGTTAAGGTTCAAATTCAAAAGGTTCAAATTCAAAGGGTTCAAATTCCAAAAGGTTCAAATTAAAACTAGTTTAATTTGTTATTCTAAATCAGGTTAACCCAAACAGGGGCTAATCCTAGAACAGGGATAGGATATCCCGATTTCGATTTAATTCCAATTTCTAGATTTCTTACCCTTGCGACCAAACGGCCCAAATTCCATTTCAATTTAAAACAACCACGCGACACGTGGCAGGGGCGGTCCACGCCCGACCCGAACCGGACCCGACCCGACCCGGACAGACCCCCCTTCTTCCCCCGATTTTCCGGCGAACCTCCGGTAGGGTTCCGGCGCCTTCTCCGGCGCCGGTGACCGGAATTTCAGAAAAATCAAGTTTTTAAACTTGATTTTTATGGTGTTTTCGAAGCCCCTTTCAATCCCAAACTATTCTAAAACATTTTTGGAGTCTTTTAATACCGTTTTGAAGCTTCCAATCACTATGAAAACCCAGATTTTTCCCCCACGGCCGTGACCTGCACCTCCATTTTTCTCCCTCATTTCTCAACCGTTTCTTCTCATTCTTTTTGCAAATTAATCCCTACATTATGCTCTACAAGGTTCTACAATTTAAATCAACTGAAATGCTCTAATACAAATCGAAACAGAAGTGACCCACTTACAAATTTCTCGGCCGTTTCTCTCTCTAGCCGTGCCCTCCTTCTCCCTCTTGCTCCGAGCTCGAACCAGGTCTCTAACTCTCCTTCAGAGCTCTGTTTCTCTCCCTCTTTTCTGCTTCTTTCCTTCTTTCTTTTCCACCCGAGACCACTCTCTTTTTCTCTTTATTTTCTCTCTTTCTATATCTCTCTCTCTCTCTCCCCAAGACCAACCTACTCTCTGCCCACTTCTGCACTCTCCCACTCCCTGAATCCTACTCACACACTCAACCTTACCCCATGCCTTGTTTGAGTGTATCACACTCAAACTTACACACACACACAACCGGGTACACACACACACACACACCTCACACAACCTGATATATATATATATACATATATATATATATTTCCACATTTAAATATACACTCACCTTTTACACATATACACACACAATTAAATTTAAATTATATATATATATACACATATACATATATACACATACACCCAATAATAATTTTTATAATAATAATAATAACAATAAAATTAATTAATTAACAATTGCAAAAATAAATAATAATAAAAAAAAAAAAAATTTCATGTTATAACAAGGCTCCCAACATCGTCATTAGAACCTAGGCACAGTCCAACAAGATGCAAAAGTTCATATACTCCTTCCAACAACAGATTAACGAAATACGTCAACATCAACACCCCAATGATAATCAGGAACCTACCTATCGAAGTAATCGCAACCTACGACCATCAACTAATGGCCGAAATCGGTCGTGCAATGAGAATGTGGACCAATGCCTATGTAAAAACTCTCTCTAGATAGTCCTTAACTGCAATGAATCATCAGTCTCTTAAGTCCAGCATCAACATGCTCCGCTGGAAAAAGTGATTGAGGGAATCCTTGATAGAAATATCAATGAGAAAAATGGGCCCCGGCCCAATAGGTAGTTAGAACATGACATAATTAACTCCACTGAGAGTCTAATCTCTAAAGAGATCCTAGAAAAACCACCCCCGAAAAAGGTTTGTATTCCCCATATTCAAATACGACAGCAGGACCACAAACCTAGTGAACCACATCCATCACTTCCGAAAAATGATGGCCCTTTATGAGGGAGAAGACTCCTTTTTGTGTAGAGTTTTTCCATCAAGCTTAGAGGTAATGGCGCAAAAAAATTTAGCATCTATTTCGATCCATAGTTTTGCCAACCTATGTTCTATTTTCCTGACGTAGTATTCAACTTGCTGAGAGATCAAAAAAGACGTGCAACACGTCTTCACTCTGTGGATGAAACCAAGCAAGTCCCTCTAGGACTATGTGAATAGGTTTAAGCAAGAGATGGCAAACATCAACCGATGCGATGATAGCTAGCCATGATAGCATTCAAAAAGTGAATCTTCACTACCCACAATATTTTTGACCCTTTGGTAAAAGAAAAAACCCATATAACAAGGCAGAGGTCCTCATTCAAGCACAAAGGCACATCATGCTTGAGGAAAACAATAATAGCTTAGCACGACGGTCTTTGGACAAACGTGCCAACTGAGAAAATAAGACCATGTTGAAAGTACAAAAGCTATAAAGTAAAGAGCTCGACCAATAAAAAGGAAGAGAGAAGAACACCCTGCGGGGAAAGGTTATACCTTTCTTACCATACCAATTAACCAAATCCTACATCAAGTGAAGGACAACCCTGGGTCAAGAAACCCTTGCCAATGAAGAGTGACCCAACAAAGAGAAACTCTGAAGAGTACTACTCTTTCCATTAAGATAAGGGCCACTACACTAGAGATTGCAAAGCCCTATAAGAGAACATTGAAGAACTAATGTCCCAAGGCTATCTAGATGAATTCATCCAAAAGAATGTCCAAGCGGGACGTTTTCGACGGCTTGTCAAAAAAAGACAGGAATACCGGTCCCGGGATAACTGATGTTCCCTATCACCGTCAGGTGAAGAGCTCCGGGTAGTAAACATTATCCTAGTAGCAACGCTACAAGAGGGAGCGTCGAGCAAAGAGCAACACATTTATTGCAAGAAGGCTAGAGAGGTGGCCTTGGCTGAAGTTATTGGCTCATTCACTTCAAATAACATTGGAAATGTGACTTTCTTGGCCAAGGATCTACAATAGGTACACCTCCCACATTATGATGCCTTGGTAATCTTAGAACAAATAGCTAATTGCTTTCGTCGAGCATTAGTAGACAATGGCAGTGCAGTAAACCTCTTATTTTTGCATGCATTGGAGAAAATGGGATTAGGAATAGAAAACCTCATTCCTAGAAAGGAACCCTTTGTGAGTTTCAATGGGAGAGTAACATACTCAAGAGGCAGCATATCACTACTCATAGTGGCTACCCTAACTAACTTGATCACAAAGTTCCTAGTGGTGGATGTGTCATCCCCGTATAATGTGATACTAGGGAGAACATCGATCCACTGAACCCTAAACCCTTCATCAAACTCAAAAATTCTCTACCCCAACAAAGAAGAGAGCCCCATTCAAGGAATGCATCATCAAATGAGATCATGAAGCTTTCAAGAGTTACGTAATCATTGGACAAAAAAAGTCCAAAAAAGTAGTACCACTATCCATACTCGCCCAAGAAGTGAAAAGAGTGATAAAAATGAATTAGCAGCTATAGAACTAAGGTCCAGTCGATGATGACGACTCTTTAGAGTTGGACCCTATAGAAGAAGAAGTAAAGCTAATCCAATTGGATCTGTCTAGACTAGAGAGAAAAACTCAGATTGGGACTGGGCTCATCGAGATAGAAAATACCATTTTGTCTAGTTCTTCCAAAAAAAACAAGACGTATTTGCTTAGTCCACCTAGGATATGCCAGGTATCGACCCTTGGGTCATCTGCCACATATTTTTTATGGACCAAAATAATAAGGGAGTTCGACAAAAGAAAAGATCTTTCGCTCCCGAGTGGAATCAAGCCATAAAAGAGGAAATAAAAAAGCTGCTAAAGGCAGGGTTCATCTAAGAAGTAAAATTCTCGAATTAGCTGGAAATGTGGTAGTTGGGCCAAAAAAAAAAGGGAAATGGAAGGTCTGCGTGGATTTTATGGACCTCAATAAAGCCTACCCAAAGGCCAGCTATCCATTGCCAAAAATTGATTAGATGATAGTTGCAACCTCGGGCCATGAATTTCTTAGTTTCATAGATGTTTATTCAGGATACCACCAGATCTTTATGCATGAGCTTGACCAAGAAAATACTTCATTCATCACAGAACACAGAGTTTATTGCTATCGAGTCATGTCATTTGGACTGAAAAAAGTTAGGGCCACTTACGAAAGATTAGTCAACATAGTCTTTCAAAACCCGATCGAAAAAACCATAGAGGTCTACGTAGACGATATGTTAGTAAAGAGCCTAGCCAAAACAGATCATCTAACCCATTTGGCCGACACTTTCGTGTTGTTCCAAAAGTACAGAATGAGACTCAATCCCGAGAAGTGCACTTTCAAAGTAGCCTCAAGACAATTCCTTGGACATCTAGCCACTCGACTAGGAATAGAGGTAAACCCCGATCAAATTAAAGAAATCCAAGAAATGGAATCCCCTAGAACAGCGAAGGATGTGTAGAGGCTAACAAGTCGGGTTGTGGCATTAAACCGGTTCTTGTCTCGTGCCTCAAATAAATGCCAATTGTTTTTCTTGCTTCTCAGAAAGAATAAAAATCTCAAGTGGACTGAGAAATGTGAGGAGACTTTCCAAAAACTAAAATAGTACCTAGTCACCTCACCACTTTTATTGAGACATGTCCCAAGAGAAAATTTGTACCTTTACCTAACTGTATTGGACTTCGCCGTTAGTGCAACCCTCCTCAAGGAGGAGGACAAAGTTCAGAAGCCAATATACCATGTCAGCCAAGCGCTACTGGATGCCCAAACGCACTACCCAAAGCTTAAAAAATTAGTTTTAGCCTTAGTGGTAGCTTTTCAAAAACTATGACCCTACTTTTAGGCATTCACCATAAATATCATCATAGAATATCCACTTAAAACTATCCTATACAGCCCAGCCACCTCGAGACAACTATCAAAATAGTTAGTGGATCATGGGTAATATGACATCAAATACTGTCCCCCGAAAGCCATCAAATGGAAAGTCCTAGCTGAATTTATGGCAAAATCTTCGTCAACAGGGCCTAACAAACAAGTAAAGAAATTTTCTAAGGATAGTAGAGGAATCTTTTTATAGATGGTTCATCTAGAAAGACGGGGTTAGGGGCTGGGCTAGTATTGTTTACCCTAAAAAGCACTATGATGGAACAAGTTTTTGCACTTGGGTTTAAAGACTCCAACAATGAGGCTGAGTATGTAGCACTCCTATTTAGGCTTAAGCTAGCAAATGAGCTTAAGATAAAAAGGCTAAGCATTTTCTGTGATTCATAATTGGTCGCCAACTAAGTCAATGAAGACTATGAAGCAAAGAACCCAAGAATGACAGCTTATAGAGAGAAGGTCCTAAAGCAAATCAACTCAATCATGGAATACACAATGCAACAGCTCCCAAGAGAAGAGAATAATCATGCTGACGCTCTAGCAAACCTTGCATTAGCAATTGAGTTCCAGTTTAGAGGAACTTTACCAGTGGAATTCATTCCAAGGCCAAGTATAGAAGAAGAAGATATGGTGGTAACACAAGTTGATCAACTACCAAGCTAGCAAACCCCCATCATTTCCTACCTAAAAGATGGTACTTTACCGCCTAATAGGGCAAATGGATGAAAGATTCAGCGTAAAGAAACACGTTATGCATTGATCAATAATAACTATTGTAAAAAGTATTATTCAGGGCCATACTTGAAATACCTGACCTTGGTCCAAGCACATCAAGTCATAAGGGAGATCCATGAAGGAATCTATGGAAACCACGTAGGGGGCATATCTTTAGCCCATAAAGCAATAAATAAAGGTTATTACTGGCAAAAAATGCACGAAGATGCAAATGAGCTAGTGAAAAAGTGTGACCAATGCTAAAGATATACACCAATTCCCAGAAAATAGCCAATGGAGTTAAGTCCCCTCAGTAACCCTTGGCCATTTAGGTAGTAGGGCTTAAACCTAGTAGGACCACTTCCCATGGCTCTCGAGCAATGGAAATTCCTTCTAGTCGCAATAATTTACTTCACAAAGTGGATCGAAGTAAGACCACTAGAAAAAATTAGAGAAGCGCAGATTTGAGACTTCATCTGGACAAACATTGTATGCAGATTTGGGATACCAAGAACCTTGGTCTTAAACAATGGACTGTAATTCACAAGGAACTTGGTAAATATCTTATGTTCAAAGTTAAGAATAAAAAACCATCTCTCTACTTCGTACTACCCACAAGGAAATAGGAAAGCCAAGGCTTCAAATAAAACAATCTGGGGAAAACTTAAAGAAAAAGCTTGAAAATGCTAAGGGAAAGTGGGTAGATGAACTCTCTAGAGTACTCTAGGCTTACTGGAATACCAAACGACAACCAACAGGCGAAACACCCTTTACCCTTGCCTATGGTAGTGAAGCAAAGATACCCCCTGAAAGTGGTCATTCTGACTCTCTGAGCAGAAATAACCATTCCCAAGCTAAACGATGAGATGTTGCACATATATCTGGATTTACAAGAAGAAAATAAAAAACAAGTTCATATCAGATTGGCCTCTTACCACAAGAAATTGAGCAATTACTTCAATAAAAAAGTAAGGGTAAGGACTTTCCAAGTTAGGGACTTAGTCCTAAGGAGAGTGCTCCCAAACACATAACCTGTTGGGGCAGGAAAGTTAAGCTTGAATTGGGAAGGACCTTACAAGGTGGTTGGGTGTGGAGGAAAAGGTTTGTATACAATAGAAACTTTGTTCGGGCAAGAACTGTCGAAATAGTGGAATGCATTGAACCTTAAGAAATATTATGTATAGATAAAGGAGTATTGGTCCCGACCAAAGCTCTTGAGCACCATGTACTGCAAAAATACTTATCTTTTCTCCTCATTGTAAAAAAAAAAAAAAGGTCAACAACAGTAAAAAAAAAAAAAAAAAGGTTCTCTTATTTATTAAATAAGTGTTTCATTACAAACATTTTTGTTTACATGATATAAAAAAAAATAAGAAGAAATTTTTTATAGAAGGTAGCAACTTGGTTTGGACTCTTCAACAATCTTCAATAGGATCACCATTCTCTACTCAGCTGTTTAACTCTCAAGCAACATCTTTTCACTTCGGGCTTTTCAACTGAGTCCTCTAGCACTGGGTTGGAATTTGTAAAGAGAGGTGTGATTTTTCATAGCAAAGCTTGATGGGCAAGGATTAGAAAGGGACCAGAATCTTGAAAAAGTCTTTGCCCAACCCATCAAGAGATTATGAAAGGCTGGCAGAAGAGGGGATCTGCACTTGAATAACACAAACAATCCTCTATGCATCTCCACTATGACTACATGACAATAGGTTTTCTTCATGCTAGTTGGAAAGTCTATCCTTGCTGGTCTCCACACGATTACACAATGACTAGCATAAGAAAAACCTATTAGCAAACTTCGCAACCATCAATGGCCACCAGAAATTGCCTATCACGAAAAGAATAAGAGAAGGTCAAAGAAATCATTAAGGGTTGAACGAAAGTGAAGGTAGTAAATGCTTATATTTATAGGCCTTGCGAAATGATCTATGTTGTTCATCACGTGTAGAATCAATGGATGGGAGAGAAAAGGATGGGATGAAACAGTTATATTCTCCACAAGTCAAAATGCCTCATAAATGGGCATTAATTCCTATGATAGAAACATTCCTTAAGTTCAACAAAAGTAAACCTAGGGAATGAGGGGGCATTACCAGCTAAGCTTCGTTGCCACTATCGTCGCCCATTCCAAATCCATTAAAGGCCATTAAAAGCACATTTTCATTAACTAATTAATGATTTACAGTTTGAAAATTCTAAAATTTGTCATTAAAAGATACTTAAGGAACTCAAAGATCCTTCAACTGTAACTAACGTTTTGTACAAAACAACCATGTGTCTTGTATCCGCACAGGCCTATGGAAGAACTAGGGGACACTCTCATCTCAAAACAAGTACCCAGCTCTTTGAGAATCCATTCTCAATCGGCCTTGCAAAAAAAATATTCTTAAATGACTCTCTGAACTCCAATTTGGAAAGGTTAAGCTACTTTTATAAGAACCCGTTAAAAATTACTTGTTGGGCCCCGACTCAAAAAAAGTTAAAATTCATTTTAGCACTGCCACAAATCGACTCTAGTAGACTGAGGAACTACTATTGAAAAATGTGACTAAGGTTCACCTTCAAGCATGTAACCAAGAGTCCGCTCTTGAATGGAATTCCAAAACCTAGTCAGATCCATCTTGATGAAGTATTAGAGCTCTTTCTAACCACCATACTTAACAAAATAATAAGTTCGACCATACTTACCACCTTGGTCATAAGTACAAGATAGCCTTAAAGTTCGAAAGGGGTAAAAATTCTAGAGGACGAGTCTGAATGCCAAAATTTGGGAAATACCTCAAAGATAAAATTTTAAGGCTTGTTCATTCTCAACCACGATTAGACATGTTGAATCTAGCATAAAGCTTTATGAAAATCCTCAAGAATGGGATCCATCCTAAATCTGAGGCCTTAATAATAAATGAAAATCATAGGGAGAAACACTTTATTAATAGAAAAGGAAGATATAGTTAGCTCAAAAGAGCGATTAAAAAAAGGAATTATCTAAACAACAGCCTTGTCGCCATCAAGATGAGCTACTAGGTCAGTACTAGCCCCAGCAACTTCAATCCCCATATCTATCGGAGGAAAAGTGAAGGCCCAACTAGCCAAATAATCCTTGTAACCCATTAGGTAAGCTTCCTCCTAGAACCTGAAGACTTGGCCTTGATAGTCCTCTTAGGTCCCCTTGATCAGATTAGAGAAAAATGCTTTAAACTTGGAATTTTTCTTCCCTAGCTCGACCTTGAGGACAACCCTCTCTTTGGCAACCCCAGCTCCGAGATCCCTCTCAAAGGTAGCCTCCTCGCGAGCACGGTGTAGCAAAGCAAGAGTGTGCTGAAGTTCATCCGGACTGTCCTAAAATTTTGCACGTGCCTTCCTCAATTCTTTCTAAGTAGACTTATTAGTATTATCTAAGCCAGAAACCTGCAAAACAATAAGACAATCTCAAGTGAAGCCTTTACTATAGCCTCCTATAAGCCAACCACTACTCGAATATAGTCTTAAGTGCGAGCAAGCCACTCGGACATGCCGACCATGGCTCTTGTCAAATCATAAAACACTTGATGTTTGAGATTGGGAGACCTAATCTCCACCAACTTAGTTGTATCAACAGAAGTGCGGAAAATTCTGATCAAGACAACCACAGTCTTTTGATTCGAAAGGAATGAAGGAATTTCTTTAGGGGCGGTCGTTTGAAAACTAGAGGAAGAAGGAGCACTGGGGGCAATAGTAGTGGTAGGGGCAGTGACAGGATTGCTTGAGGCAAATAAATGAGGTATAGGGAGAAATGTAACCACATGAGCAACCGAAGAGAGAGGTACAACATGAGGATCCCTAATAACGATGCCGGTAGGTGGTTAGGTAAGGATCACCACTTGCGAAGCCTTCATAGCCAACCTTTTCTTCCCCTTAGGGTCATCAGAGTTTTGGGCCACACACTTCCTATCACACTAGCCAAGGGAAGAGCCTTATTTATAATACATTCGATTATCGCCAACCAAAGCCCCTGTGCTAAAAAACTTAAAAAGAACCCAACAAGAGTATTCACCCCCGATGAATTCGCTATCCTTCCCATTTCTTCAGCAAAGGTGACAAGAATAAGGGACATCTGTACGAGCATAAAATGAACCAATAAAATTGGGGATGATACTTGTCACAGATAAGAGTGAATTGACTAGATTACCCCTATCTAGGTAACTCAATAGGGGGAGATCCTTGGACAGACTTCCCGGGTTGATTGTCTTAGGAGAACATTACGGTAGGTCCAGCTCATTAACCTACCACACTTCGGATTGATAGTTGGATATACGAGGTTGACCAAGTCTACTGCATTTGAATGAACCTAGTAGGGCGGAATTTCGATCCCTAGGAAATCAGAAAACATTACTCCCATGCTCGACACTAATCATGGCATGAACCCTTGGCCAGCACCACATTGGTGCCCCCTGGCCCACTTCGATTTTCTTTTTCCTTTCTCGCAGGAAGGTGCTCATTTGTGGAAAGTCTTATCTCCCACTGTTTGTGTGTGTGAGTGTGCGAGAGAGAGAGAGAGAGAGAGAGAGAGAGAGAGAGAGAGTGAGTTTTAGAGAATATGCAACGACACGATGATGAACCCTAATGTGCCATAAAAATTAAAATTACAATTTCAAGAGACATTTTTAGTATGCTTAAAACTAAAATCATCACTTGGAGTGGAGCGATAATTTAATTGTTAAAATTATTTTTGATAAATAAATTTTTATTTTTATTTGATAAAAAATAATCCAAACTACGTGAGTTTGATAAAATAAAATAAAACTCTAATACCAACTCTAACGTGCCATACAAATTAAATGACTGGAATCTTCATAATAAATATAGCTATTCCAACCATAACTCTCTTGAATACCAACAAACCTAGTGATCATGTGATAATAGGGTTTCTAGTGCTTCAGCCATAATGGTAAGCCAATAACACAAACTTGATTGTCCCATCTATGTTTAATTGAATAAATAAGGGGGCAACAAAAGATTTACTGTTAAATGAAAAATGTCTCATCAATGGCGTAGTATCATGCAATCAACATGATTGCAAAGCTATATTGGCCCACAAACAAATTTTGAGAAACTAAGTTAACATAGATTAATGTGTGTAATTGAAGAGATCATAACAATATTATAGGTGGTTTGGAACTTAGGGAATGGTGGGTAGATGTGGGGTTAGGAGAAAGTATAAAAAGCTACTAATTAGCAAAAAAGAGAGAGGGGAAAGGTTACAAGCTTTTTTGCTTTTCTTTTTTTGTTTGTGCCAAAAGTCAATTAGGCCTCTTTCATCAATCATAATGATATCTTCACCGGTGATGCAGAGAAAGCGCTTTGCACCCAAGATTCATCATCATTGCTCCTGCTATTTCTTTTACGTGGCCAAAAGAAACCCTAGAAATATACACACACACACACACACACAACCTCTCTCTCTTCCTTTTGAAAGATTTGTTGCATTTGATAAATTTCACTTATTCACCTACTTGAAATTTGTGTTCCATTATTGTGCATTCATCTGTCTTTCCCTCCTTGGATCCCTTGAACTGCTCAAATGAGTACTGCACAGAATTTTCGTGCAACCAAGTGCAAAATGGCATCACCTAAAAGATAACGACAAACGTGCAACAAACAACTGTAACAACCCACTACCCTTTAAAATTCTAGTTGTTGCCTATGGTTTGACCTTATGAGACATTTTCAAATAGGAATGTGTGACACACCACCATTGACTTCATTTGAAAGATAAAAGACTCTGCAAGTATTGTATATATTGTTTTTTTTTCAAAGAAATGTTTGTATTTCAGATTTAAATACTTTTGTTCACTATATTACAATTTTTCAAATTAATAGAAAAACTTGGTTCTTATTTTTAGAGCTTAAAGAGGAGCTTTAATAATCTTCGGTATGTGAATAAATTTAATTTTTTTTAGATATATTTAATAGCATTTCTCTTAGCTGCACAGTTTTTACATACATTAGAAAAATTCTATCGTTCTTTTTTATTTATTCAAAAGTCATATTTCAATGTTACTCGTGTAATTTAAATTTTTGAGAAGTACTTTTCTTTATATTAACCTTCAAAACAACTCCCCAACCACCAATTCCTTTTGAATGCTTGGTTTTCCTATTCATTATAAAGGGGTGGGAAAACTGCATACGGTCTCGCACTCAACACACAAAGAGAAAGGAAAGTAGCTATTCATAAGTCTTATATGTACTTGGTTATTTTCATATATATATCTTTGTGGATCAATATCCTTCAGTTTCTAATCCTGAAAGTTTGAGAGAGAGAGAAATAGAGTTCCAAGGTTATCCTTCAAGATAAACCAAGCGGCTGCCTTGTTTTTGATCTTCCACAGGTCTCAGGAGATATATGTCTTCCATATCTCAAGCCATGCTTAGCCAGGGCTTGTTTGAGGATCAAGAGTTATCCACACAAATGGGTTTCTTTTCTTTTCCTCCAAACTTGACCATTAGTACTCCTCCATTTGGGTACCATCAATCTCTAAAAACCCTAATAACCATGCCTCCTTCCCTTGCAGCTGATGCACCCACTAGTCTCACTGAAACCCTCCTCTCGTCTGCAACTCAAAAGCAAAAAGATCACATCACCTCTCATTTTGGAGGTCCCCAGCTTCTTTCCCTGCAAAGATCAAGTGCAAATCTCAGGTAATAACAACAATCATCAAAAGTTCCTTTCAAAAATTTCATGGACAAACTCTCTCTCTCTCTCTCTCTCTCTCTCTCTCTCTCTCTCTCTCTCTCACTCTCTCAATACATATCTACATATATGTTTGCATATATTTATAGATATAATGAATTGGATATGGTTTGATTAATCGATTTCAGGGCATGGGGAGAAGTGAATGAGTACTGCAGGGGCAGTAAGAGAAGTGATGGAGACGATCATGATCATCTAAGAGTTTCAGCAAAGAAGATGAAGAAGATAAAATCAAGAAGGAAGGTAAGGGAGCCTAGGTTTTGCTTCAAGACGATGAGCGATGTGGATATTTTGGATGATGGTTACAAGTGGAGGAAGTACGGCCAGAAAGTGGTAAAGAACACCGAGCATCCCAGGTTAGACATTCACATGTTCTTGTCTTTCTTCTGCTTTAGTCACTTATCTCAAATAAGTTCTATTACATTGAAGTTGAGCTTAGTACGTAGTACCCCCATAGACTCTCTCTCTCTCTCATTATTATTATTGTTATGAATATAATCATTTTTAGCTTTAGGCAGGAGATGTAATGGGTAAATTTGTTTGAATGTAGATCATTAAGATATAAATTATTTAAGAAAGATTGGCCAAAAGAACTAATTATTAGCCTTAAAAGACAAAAATACAATGAAAGATTATCAATATTTACACTGTAATGTACACAGGAAATTTGATCATTATATAGGAACCTGAACTAAGAGCAAAGGTTTTCTTTTTTCTTTTTCTGGGTAATCATTTTTAGCTTTAGGCAGGAGATGTAATGGGTGCACATTTTTGGATTGGCTAAGGATCACAAGGTTTCATGCAATGAGAAACAAATGACAGTAAGTAGATAAAAACCATCATGAGAACTAATGCGGTTCTAACACTAGTGATTCTTCGTATGAAAAGTGATCAATGAACTTCCCCAATGAGGAGATCACAAATTTACAACGGAAAAAATGTTAGAAATAATTAATAAATCTACTATATATTATTATTAATTATTATAACTATTTAAGTGGCAAAAGGGACTACGGAAGCAAATTAAATATAGTTTGAGATTCAATATCTATATATATATATATATATATATATATATATATAACACATTTAGGTTATAGATATGCATATCTAAATATCTTTAATTTGTTCCTTACAAACACACACACACACACACACACGTATATATATAAACACACACATGTTATAACAGTTCTGAATAAAAGCATGGGGCATAAATCATTAACACTCCTGGATCCCATGGGGATCCCTTTATCTGATTTGGCTTTAGTTAAAAAAGTAAACAAACTTTCATTGTTTAATGATTAGTATTGAGTTATTTTTCTCCTTTTTACAGGAGCTATATATATATTCTAATTCACCAATATCAAACTTTCCCACAAGTTAAATCCTAAAAAGAGCCCACTCTTTGTAAAAGCCACTTTTACAATGATGACTCAGCTCATTAATGCAATTTGGAAGTAGCTACTTCTTTCATTTTATAATTTTCGTTACCATATGGAATTAATTAAGGTCGCAAGACCCACTAGTGCTACTTGTTGCCACTAAAAGATCAGTCCCAAGTCAGTGTTTAAATTGTCTGTCACAGTTTCACGTGGTCTTGAGAGGGAATCTGTCCATTAGCATGTCTTAATTTTTGTTACATGTAATGTTTGGTCACTCCAATAGCAGAATTAATTGGTAGATTTTTGGAAAGATTTTTTAAGTTTGAAATCAGTTGTCACATATTTTATGATTTGGGAGAAATGGTAAATATTACTAATAATAAAAAAAAAAACAATCTTAGTGCACATGATATTCTCATCACTGAAATTTAAAAAGAATTAGATGTATGGATGTTATCCCGTAAGCATTGATGTCATTTCTGTGACTTGCAAATTTTAAATCACAGTACTAAATTCCAACTGTCTTCACAACTTAAAGTACTGCACTTAAAGTCCCTATCCTAGCGCATGACATTTCCACTACTGGAGTTTAAAAAAGGGTTCAAATGTACTATGTCTTGCCATCACTTCACAACTTAAAGCACTGTACTAAAGTCCCTGTCCAGTACCCTAGTGTTCATAGTTGTAATCCTCAAACAAGTAGTGCCTTCATTCTCAAATTAAGTATTTTTCTCTCAACTTAAAGCTATGTAATATGCAGCCTTGTATAACATCATGCATTGATATATATATATATATATATGGACTCGTGAGAGTGAGAGAGAGAGAGAATGAGAGTGAGAGTGAGAGTTTGAGGTGATTTTACTTTGTCGTCAGTTTTTCCCTTTTTAAAAAAAAAAAAAAATCCGATGATTAAGTATTTTGGAAGAAGGTTTGTATATGTTAGAATATTCTAGAATATAATAGTCTTTATTTTCATATTGTCCCACATCGTATATATTTTCACATTATATTCTCATATTGTACCTATAAATAGGCCTCATATTGTACAGTTTTAAATACACAAAACATATACAAATTCCTTTCTCTTCTTTATTTCTTCATGGTATTAGAGCCACAAACTTGTGGCCTGTAGTCTTATTTTTTTTCTTCTTTCCGATGTTCTTCCGACAAATTTTCGGTGCTCTTCCTTGTGACGGTATCTTACCTCACAAACCGCCACGCATCGCCACTCCTCTCTGTCTTTCTCGATTTTGCACTGTTCCGGTCACCATCTCACAAAGGTACCACCACCATTGGACAACCCAATTAGAGAGGAGTCTAACGCTGCCAAGATCGCCCCCATCGGAGTTGCCACTCACCCTCACGCGCCGTTTGAAATTCTGCTGCGCCGCCCACGCGCTTCACGCGCCAGCCTCATCCTTGCCCTGCCATGTCAGCCCTAGTCCACGTCACTGCCACGTCAGCCCTAGTTCCACTTCAGCTTCCGTCGCCACATCACCGTTGACCGTTGACTTTTGACAAATCAGGTGCTTTCTGCTTAATTTTTTCGTCCTGGTTTCATTTTTGCTATCTGCTTATGCATTTAAAGATTCGATATGTCTCAATCTGCATCGAATCTCGATTCTATTGTTCGTCCTATAAACATAATATTAGATGGATCCAATTATAGTATATGGGCTCAGAATATGGAGGTTTTCTTGAAAGGACGCCGATTATGGCGTTATGTGATTAGAGACCTTGCTACACCAACACAGAAGAAAAGTGAGACAAAAGAGGCCCTTTCATCTCGTCTGGAAGAATGGGGTAGTACGCACTACAAGATTTTGTCTTGGTTCATCAACACCTTTATTCTATCCATCAAC
Source organism: Nyssa sinensis (assembly GCA_008638375.1). Classification (NCBI taxonomy): domain Eukaryota; kingdom Viridiplantae; phylum Streptophyta; class Magnoliopsida; order Cornales; family Nyssaceae; genus Nyssa; species Nyssa sinensis. The sequence continues at coordinate 15,858,699 of CM018043.1, forward strand.
AGTCTCCTTCTAAGACTTGGGAATGCTATGGTTGCTTGGGATTTTCTGGCCAAAAGATACAACTGCACATATGATGCTTCCTTGGAATTTCAACTAGAAGCCAAACTTTATCAAACGCGTCAGGACCTAGGTCAGTCTATTGCTGATTTTTATTCTTAGACCAATCATCTTTGGGAACAATTATCTGTCGCAGATCCAAAGTTAGCATGTGCTTAAGACATTCAAACATTTGCTGCCTGGCTTGATCGATGAAAGTTTATGCACTTTATGATGGCTCTTCGTGATGATTTTGAATCTACTCGAGCCTCTCTTCTTCATCGTCAACCACTTCCGACTTTAGATGTTGTTGTTTCTGAACTTATCTTTGAAGAAACTCGTCGTTCCACTATGAAGATGCAATCATCTGATATGGTTCTTGCCGCTGCTTCTCGTGGTCCTTCATCATCTTCTACTGAACGTTCATCATTCTAATCCAACTCCAGGAATCGTCTTTACAGGTGGTGTAATTTCCATGGTCACACCATCGATGAATGTCGTAGGTTCAAGTATTATAAACAGCAACAAACTTCCTAACAGACAGCCGCGGTCACCTCATCTACTCCTTCCCAACAGACAACTGCGTTTGCTTCCTCTACTTCCTCTGCACTCGAGTCTTCGTCTCCATCCACTCCTCTCACTGTAGTTGACGTAAAGGCCTTAATTCATGAGGTTTTGTCCCAATCCTCCACTGCCTTGTCCGTCACCCCAGGTAAATATCAGTGGTTTATAGACTCCTGCTTGTTGTAACCATATGACATCTGATTCCACCATCTTCTCTCATAAAACTACTCTTTCTCAAAATCCTGCAATATATATTGCCAATGGTTCTCATATGCCTGTTAGTCACGTAGGGTCTAGTTCTACCTCTAATTTATCTGTCAGTGATACTTACCTTGTGCCTTAGTTATCCTTAAATCTTCTTTCTGTTAGACAACTTTGTGAGTTAGGCCTTAACCTGAAATTCTCTAACAAGGGTGTTGATGTACAGGATTCACAGAGGGGTCAGCTGCTTGGGACAGGCCGTAAAGTTGGACATCTTTTCAAGCTCATATCTCTACTGATTCCTTCTTCCATAAACACTTCTATGGCTTCCGTCACAGTTATTTCCAGTTTGTGGCACTCTCAGTTGGGTCATGCCTCACTTCCACGTGTCCAGTTCTTGGCTTTTCAAGGTCATTTAGGTCCAGTTAAATTTCAATCTTTTGATTGTGTGTCATGTCATCTTAGAAAACAAACACATTTATCCTTTAATAAAAGTGACTCTTTTCTCCATAGCACATTTTGACTTAGTTCATTTTGATATTTGGGGTCCTGTCCCGATACCGACTGAGGGGGGATCTCGTTATTTTGTTATCTTTGTGGATGATTACAGTTATTGTACTTGGATATATCTTTTACAGAATAGGTCTGAACTCACCATTGTCTACCAGAATTTTCACAAAATGGTGCAAACTCAATTTTCTTGTACCATTAAAACTTTTCGTTCAGATAATGTAAGGGAATACAAGGATAAGTCATTTCTTACCCTTTTACAGCACAATGGGACAGTCTCTCACCATTCTTGTCCATACACCTCACAATAAAATGGTCGAACAGAACGTAAACATCGCCACATTCTGGATACAGTAAGAGCACTTCTCATCTCTGCCTCTCTTCCAGAACGTTTTTGGGGAGAAGCTGCCTTTACTGCTATCTACACCATCAATCGTGTTCCCTCACCCATTATACATAATAAAACTCCATTTGAGCTTCTCTGTGGTACAATTCCTAACTACTCATTACTTCGAGTTTTTGGTTGTGTTTGTTTTGTCACTCTTCCCTCACATGAACGTACCAAACTTGAGCCTCGATCCCGACTCTGTTGTCTTCTTGGTTATGGTCTCACTCAAAAGGGTTATCGTTGTTATGATCCCATAGCCAAACGTCTTCGTATTTCTTGTCATGTAGAGTTTTGGGAACATAAGATGTTTACGAGTATTTCTCCTTTTCTGTAGTCTTCTATCAGTTATGCTCCTATCTTTATTGACCCCTCTATTGCTTTATTTCCTGAGTCCTTTGCAGAGATGCCAAGCTCCTCAGATGTTCCTTCTTCGCCTGTTTCAGCGTCATCTGACATGTCTGCTGATACTTCTGATCCATCAACTGCCTCTGAGCCTGTCCAGGTACCTGCACTTCGTCAATCCACTAGAGTAAGAGCTCCTCTTTCTCATCTTCAAGATTTTCATTGTTATTATGCTCTTGCTACCCTTCACGAACCTCATAGTTATCGTGAGGCTAGTGCTGACCCTCTTTGGTAGAAAGTTATATCTGATGAACTAGAAGCTCTCACTAAAACTCATACTTGGAACTTGGTGGATTTACCTCTTGGCAAGTCTGCAGTTGGATGTAAATGGGTCTACAAAATCAAGACTCAGTCAGATGGATCAGTGGAACGCTACAAAGCTCATCTTGTTGTCAAGGGTTTCTCTCAAGAGTATGGTATTGACTATGAGGAGACTTTTGCCCTTGTTGCTCATTTTACCTCTATTCGTTCTTTGTGTCACGCCCCGAATTCCAGCGAACCCGAGGCGCGAGTAACGAGACAAAAGAAAATAAAATAATAAAGAAATAAAGACAATTAAGGGCAATCACATACATTCCATACACTGTTCTGATACATTACATAGGGTCTGTTCCATTTGTTCATGACATACAAAATAAGAAATAGTCTCGGGCTTATGCCTTTATACAACATTACATGCGCCCCTCGAGCCAAACATAATCCACAATCACATCATCTCTAAATCTCGTCAGTTGGAGCGTCATCTGAAATGTTTGTCCCACGAATGGGTCAGCTCAACTGCTGGTACAATATAATGCTAATGCAAGAAACAAAATTAAGGGCGTGGCATGTGCAAGTGTACAGTTATTTCTATATGGCATTCAATATCATTATGGCAGTATATGAACAGTATGCAATATATGAATCAGTATGCGTGACACACCCATGCAACTCTATGCCACCCATGTCTCATAATATGGTCCTTCCCCGCTGGCATGAGTACCGCCACGTATGTCTCGCTTCACGGTCCGGAACCCGGCAGGCATGCGAGTACCTAATGGTTGATTTTGGGTTTTTCACCACAGGATCTGCACCCTCATAATGCACAGCACCACGTGCTCAACTCACGCCATGCACAAAGAACCACACTATGCCGATATGCTCTGATTCATTCATGCCACAATGTAATCTTAATGATGCATCTCATTCATACATGAAGCATGCTTTCAATCACATAATTCATAGTCTCAACGGTTCTCAAAGAATATAATCCACACATACTATACTAACACATGCGATATACACATAATCATTATTCACATTATCACCTAACTTACAGCAAGATAGCATGAAGCACATAAGCATGTGAACAATCAAGCAAACATGTGAAGCATCAAGTCAGCAGAACAAGTACTCCTAAACTCAATTCTATTTCTTACTTAGCACAATATATCGTACCTGATAATCGACCTCAACTTGGGAAAGTGTACTCGTAGTATAGTAGGATCATTGTGAGAATACCGAAGGTCAGATCGCCTTCTCCTTGTCTTTTCGTGTCCCTAAAATCATAACATGTGACTCAGTTCATTTGTTTCCTAAATGATGCTATTCAACAAGTTTTATGTCTTTATTTTATAAGTTACTATTTTGCTAAATTAAACTCTACTATTGAGTCTGGAACGTCGAAGAGAATAAGTTTAGGTTTTCGTAGAATTCAATTCGGACATCTGGGTTCAAAAGGGCAAAACAGTCATTTTGCACTTTTCATGGGTCCTTACATTTCGAGACCTCTTTTCACAAATTGGACTCCACATTTGAGTCCGGAATGCTCGAGATAATAAAGTTTCACTATTTGTTTACTTAATTTGGAGTTCGTTTGACTGCGTTTCAATTTAGGGGCATTTTGGTAATTTTAAAGGTTACTACGGGTCTTTTATTTTTTGGGACCCCGTCTCGTAAAATGGACCTCACCATTGGCCTCAGAATGGTTGAGATAGTCAAAATACACTAATGACTTGTCCCATTTGGACTCCGGGTTATTTTAGAATATTTAAATAATTAAATTAATTTTATTAATTAATTAATTTAATTAATATTTTATTCTGGCGGGCTCAGATTATAATTTCCCTAAAGTTCAGGGGTCAAAGTGAAATTTTCAAAAGTTCTGGGGTCAAGTTTAATTTCCAAAAAGTCTAGGGGTTAATTTATAAATTCCAATTCTCCTATTCTCAATTCGGTTACCCAAACAGGGATTAGTCCAGAACAGGGATAGGATATCACTGTTTCCAATTCAATCTTAATTTCTAATTTTATAAACAAGTAACCAAACAGCCCTTAACCCATTTTAATTTAAAACAACAGGGCGACACGTGGCAGGGGCGGATCGCCTAAGCCCGACTCGGACCCGGACCCCACCCGAACAGTCCCCCTTTCGTCCCCGATTTTCTGGTAGGTTTCCAGCGAGTCTCCGGTCACCTTCTCCGGCGACGTCGCCGGAAACTGCAAAAATCAAGTTTTTAAACTTGATTTTTCTTGGTGTTTTCAAAGCCGCTTTGATTCTAAACCATCATAAATTGTTTTCAAAACATTCTAGACTAGTTTTGAGACTCCCAATCTCCACGAAACAGCCCTGTTTTCCTCACCACCAGTTTTTCGGCCGACTGGTTATTTCGAATTTTCTTGGCCTTTGGATCACTGTTTTTCTTACATTTTTAATCCTAAGGTTTTCTGCACTTTAGGATATCATTTTCCCATCATCAAAATCAAATTTAACACATAAAATATCAAAACCCACTTCCCATAACCGAGACCTGCAACTCACTGTTTCTACCTTGTTTCTTAACCATTTTAAGTGATTTCTTTTGCAAAAAAATTCATATTTCATATACTATAAGAACCAAGAATCAAATCTATATAACATGCTAAGAAACAAAAAAATTAGAAATGAGCCACTCACAGTTTTTCTTGGTTTCTCTCTCTAGCCGTGCACCTCCTTCACCTTCTGGTTCCAAGCTTGATTCAAGCTCCAAAATCCCTTCTCCTTTCCAGAACTCTCTCTCTCTCTCTCTCTCTCTCTCTCTCTCTCTCTCTCTCTCTCTCTCTCGCTCTCTATTTCTCTTTTCTTCCTTTCCTTCCAACCGAGACCAAGATATAAACACTCACACATCAACTCCCTCACGTCACCACTGCCAGCCCATTTTCTTGACCTCCTCTCCTCCGTCTAGCCACTCTCTTTTCTCTACAAGGCAGCTTTGCATTAAATGCAAAGCTGCCCTATATATATACCTATATATATCACTCATTTACACACACTCTAGACACACACACTTACACGACACCACACACACACACACGGTCTGTTGCCCACACACAGTGCACACATGCACTGCTATATATATACATATACATATATACACATATACATGTACATATATTATCCCACACATATACACATACATATAATATCCCACACATATACACACCATATATACATAACACACACATCATCCATTCATTTAATATACACATTACATTCATTTCACATTTTTAATAATAATATAATATTAATAATAACAATAACAAATAATAATAATAACCAACAAAATCTTATAAAAAAAATTTGAGGTTATTACACTTTGCTTGCCATTGCTGCTGTGCATCATTGGCAACTGTTTCAGATGAATGTCAAAAATGCATTCTTGAATGGTGATCTTGCTGAGGAAGTTTATATGCATCCTCCCCCTGGTTATGCCCATCCTCCTCACACAGTTTGCTGTCTTCGGCGTGCTTTCTGCAGTCTCAAACAAGCTTCTCGAGCCTGGTTTGCTAAATTCAGTTGTGTTGTTGGTCAACAGGGGTTTACCCCTAGTGCCTATGACTCAGCTCTTTTCTTTCGGACCACTGGTGCTGGTATTATTTTTATTCTTCTTTATGTTGATGACATGATCATTACAGGCGATGATCTCTTTGGTATTCAAGATCTTCAGCATTTCTTGAGTCAGAATTTTGAGATGAAGGACTTGGGGCAACTTAACTACTTTCTAGGTCTTGAGGTTACATCTGGATCAGATGGTTATTATCTTTCTCAAGCTAAGTATGCATTTGACTTGTTTTCTAAAGCCGGCTTGATTGACCACAAAACATGCACTTCTCCGCTTGATCCTAATGTTCGATTACTTGTTACTGATGGTGAATCTCTTCCTGATGCTACTCTGTATCGACAACTGGTCGGTAGTCTCATCTATCTCACTGTTACCCGACCAGATATTTCCTATGCTATTCATCTGGTTAGCCAGTTCATGAGTGCCCTTCGCTCTACCCACTATGCTGTTGTTCTTCACATCTTACGGTATGTCAAGGGAACTTTTTTTCATGGCCTTCACTTTTCCTCTCGCTCATCTCTTGAGCTCCATTCCTATTCTGATGCTGATTGGGTTAGTGATCCTACCGATCGTCGCTCCACCACAGGATACTGTTTCTTACTCGGCACCTCTCTCATTTCTTGGCGTAGTAAGAAGCAAACTGTTGTTGCCCGCTCTAATACTGAGGCTGAGTACCATGCCCTTGTTGATACTACAGCTGAACTTTTGTGGTTACGACGGCTTTTGACAGACATGGGTGCTCCTCAGATGACTAGTTCTCCTTTTTATTGTGATAATCGGAGCACCATCCAGATTGCTCACAATAATGTCTTTCATGAGCGCACCAAACATATTGAAATTGATTGTCACTTCATTCGGCACCATCTTCAGCAGGGCACCTTGGATCTTCGATCTGTCTCGTCTGAAGATCAACTTGCCGATATTTTCACGAAGTCTCATCCTCTTAGTCGGCTCCGTGATCTTGTTTCCAAACTCCAGTTGACTTCGTCATCTTGAGTTTGAGGGGGGATGTTAGAATATTCTAGAATACAATAGTCTCTATTTCCACATCGTCCCACATCGTATATATTCCCACATTGGATTCTCATACTGTAGCCAGTAATTGGTTCATGTAGAGATTCTCATGTGTTATTTAGAATAATATAGCTCTACTCAAATATATAGTATATTTTAGCAAATAATGTGGTAAGTGGGTGAAAATCAAGATTAGATAATATCTAGGATACAATACTGCAGCACCAGTTTCCAATTAATCTTAGAATAGTGATGTTGCTATATCTACAGATTTTTTTTTCTATAATTTTTCTCATTTCTAAACACAAAAATGGTGGAATCTACCTGAATAAATATATCTGGGATCATTTATTTGTGTTTAGATTGAAAAAATTCATTGACTTAATGTTATTTTATCAAGGATCAATTCATTTGGATAGATCAGGCTAGCAAAGAGCCATAACTACCAACTGAAAACAGAGCTCAAGTAAATATTGTGTTTGAGAGACCAAGGACGAAACTAGGTTCCCAGTTCTTGTAATTCCTTTTGAGTCCTCTCCAAGAAGCAGTTATCATGGCAATAGCTTCAAGAACCTCTGAGAGAATTTGCTCTACACTCCGTTTGTCTGCTCTAAAAAAATCTGGCATTTCTTGGGGTCCAAATGTGATGAACTGCAGCACCTAAAGCAAGTTTTACTAAAGCACTTTGTAAGGATGCTTTTGGTACATTGGTATCAAGCCAGAAAGTTGCAGAGAGGTTACTGTAACTTCTGTAGATAAAACAGTCATTAAGAAGGTTTCCCCGTAAAAATGAGGAGAAAGAACAGGATAAGAATAGATGTTCTGTGGTTTCAGAGTGAGTTCCACAGAAGATGCAGCCATCCTCATCTGTTAGTCCCCACTCTTTCAGCTTGGATTTTGTAGTTAGCCCACCTCTGAGCCAACCAGAGAATAAAAGCATATTTTGGTAGATTTTGTTTGAACCAAATAACATCTCCCCAGGCCGCTGGAGGGGCTTTATCTCTAATGAAGTGCCAAGCAGTGACTATGATAAATTTCCCAGAATGGGTGAGGGTCCAATTGGTTTGATCGTGGCTTTGTAGGTTTTGAAAGATAGAGAGAGGAGCGGAGTGTTGTCCTTAAGTAGTTGAATGGCATTGGTGGAGCAGGGAGACCATCTCCGCTGGTCATTTGAAGGTAAGGTAGAATGGAAAATTCTATGCTAATTTAAATCAATTTTAAATATGTGATATAAATAATGTCATAGTAAATTTTAATTTTAAATATAAATTATGTGTTTGACACTTATTTGAATCGGTCATAAGTTTTTACATGCTATATTACAACTAGACTTTTTTCTAATCATTCCTTATAAAGTCACCATTATCAAAAAATATATATATATACACACACACACAACATTCTCTTTTTTGCTAGCTTCAAAGGTGGCATGGCCTTTGATATTTGATATGTGATTGTATCCCTTATAAAAATAAAATCATTCGTTTCTTACTATGTATGGGCAGCTGCTAATGACATTTATCTTGTAAATATGTGCATGCAGGAGCTATTATCGTTGCACGCAGGATAATTGTCGTGTAAAGAAACGGGTTGAGCGATTAGCCGAGGATCCAAGAATGGTGATAACAACCTATGAAGGGAGACACATACATTCACCATCACACGATGAAGACGACACACAAGCTCCATCACATCTTAATTATTTCTTCTGGTAGTGTACTGGATCAGTCATCGTTATCTCCTCCATGCATACTGATGTGTATGAGCTTTCTTGCTTCTTTTCATGCCGAGGACTTTCAGAATAACAGTAGGTTCATGTGTGTAATATGTACCTGTCCAGCCCTTCTTCCTTAGCCCCTGTCTTCGAGAAATTTTTAAGTGAATTAGGTACATTCGATCAGGCCAATCATTTTATACCATGTACATTAGTTGTCTAACTTTTAAGAGACAAAAAATTCCTACATGGTATAAAATGATTGGCAACATGATCAATGCATTTGCTTCACCTAAAAAATTTTCCTTTGTCTTAATGTACTTGTTTGGTTAATAAGAAAAAAAAACTTGGAAGTTTTTGGCTTTGCATAAAAAAAACAATCAGTAGAGTGCATATTAGAATTTTTTATTTTGTTGTTAAAATGATAAACTAATGTCAAAAATTCATACCATGTAGTTCATCAGAAAAAAAAAAATTGCACAAATTTAATACCCAGTGGGACTTGACACTGTTGGAGTATATTTATTAGTCATAGTTAGGGGCATTGGATAGTTCATTCTTTTGGATAAGTTTAAAATGTAATGCATTATGGTTTATGTGAGTAAAAGGGAGATGAATACATGCATTAAAGGAAAAAATATTAAAAAGTTCTTAAAATAAAATTTTTAATTTAAAAAATTCATGATATATTTTTTCTATCTAAAAGATCCAAAAAAATAAACATTTAATACAAAAAAGTCTAATTGTAACCTTCAATATACATTTGGATTAAAAAAGTTCTTTTATATATTTTTTAGTATTTTTTTTTCAAAATGTATCTTGAAACTATTTTAGTTCAGTTAATAATATTTTTTAACGGTGTTAAGATAAAAGTTAACAATTAGATTTCTTGTATTAAAAAAGTTAATTTTTTTGGATCTTTTAGATAAAAAAAATATATCTTATATTTTTTAGAATGAAAAAATTATTTTAGATACTTTTTAGTATTTTTTTCCTATATTAAATATAAGAAACACAATATATATGTCTTTGTCCCCAATATATAGAGGCTAATTAATTATCATTGTAAACATGTACAACACATCATAATTAAATAGTTAAGTTGTTTGTCAATCTGTGAAAGTATTAGTGCTTTCTAAGAACTCTAAGTTGTATATGTTCACAAACTCTTGTTTATTGTATCTGACTTCTTACAAGAAACAAACCATTTATTTTTTCAACAGAACTCATAATTACCTATTTAAAAGTGTAAGCCTCATAGTTACAAGATTTTCATGTGCATTCTTTAACCATTATAGCTTGAATTTTTTTCTTGATTTTGGCAACATTCAATCAGTAAAAATTAATTATAAATCAGGTAAATTATACATATATTTCTTAAAATTTCTAATAATTACAGAAATTATTCTTCTGTTTAATTTTTGAAATTACATTACACTCATGTCAGAGTTGTAGAATTGACAGTGTTAACAAAACAATTAAAAATACTCCTTTTCCCTTACAATTAATTACTATTTACATAAGTAAAAAACATCCTCAACTCTCCATATCTGTAAACCCCCCCCCCCCCCTTCTCTCTCTCTGTCTCTAATTGTCCATCATCTTCGTCACTATCTAACTCTCTCTTCTTTCTCAATTAGGCTCAATGCTTTTGAAAAAAAAAAACCTCCTATATGTATTTATTAAATAAATATTTATTTTATAAAATTAATTTATTTTAAGTGTGTGATCAAACGAGATCAATCAAAATAATTAGAAAATTAGCAAACGGGTTGATAGAAAATTTATTTAATTATAAGTGTTAGTTTACGCTAAAGGGGCTTATTTGCAAATATTTAATATAAAGGAGATTTATTATAAATTATTCTATTTTGAAGTGTAATTATTTTTCATATGATAGAATTAAAAATAATTAATGAGTTTAATAATTTAGTCAAGAATTGACTAATTTAGTATTGAAGCCAAAATAGAGTAAGGTCTATTAGCTCTCACTCTTAACTCAACTTGAATTTCAAGCATCAACCGAAAAGAGAGAAAAAGAAAAAGATAGTCAATAAAAATTAAATACATAAAAAGGGGGTCGATAAGGATAGGTTTTTTTTTATAAAAGTTCCAGGAGAGATGGGTCGTAATCTTCACTTCTATTAGGAATCAAAAAGTTATACATAAATATATAAATATGGCGGGAATGAGAGTTGTTTAGACTAAGTTCTAATTTTTGATCATATTTTTTTAAAGATAAATTACACCTAATATTTTTTATGTTTTTGATAATTATAGAAAAAAAAAATTTAATTTGACTAATTATACTGACTTCTCCTGTCAGAGCTATGGCTTAACGCCATTTACAAAAATTATACATTTATATTTTTACCCCCACATTTATTTAACATTTTTTTTAAATCAAATTCTTTTCCTTCTAATTTTTTCTCTTTTCCTTTTTCTTCTTTCCTTTTCTTCCTTTTCTTTTCCTTTCCTATATTTTCTTTCCTTCTCCTTCATTTTCTACTCTCCTTCTGGTCGTTGTGTTAATCAAACTTGATGCTTTTTATCGGCAAGCAATACCACATGCATGATTGTTTGATGATTAAGAATGGTGAATGATGCTTTTCTACTCTCCAAACATCATTTTCTCCATTAAATGGTGGATGATGATTAAAAAAAAAAGAGCTAGCATGCTCCTGTACAATTTCTGTGCATATATATATATATATATATATATACACGATTGATATACACATAGAGATATATATTCCATTGGTTTTCAATTTTCGATGTCCGATTGAAATACACAGTTTGTGATTGATATACACATAGAGATATATATTCCATTGGTTTTCAATTTTCGATGTCCGATTGAAATACACAGTTTGTGAATTGTGTGTGTGCATATATATATATATATATATATATATATATATATATATGATGCTCCTTTATGATTAGAAAGACTTTTCGTCCTTCGCTATTTGTCAAGAATTTGGGATCAGAGGGTCACCAAAAAAAATTCGGTAGTAGCCACTTCGATAATAAAGTCAGTAAAAAAAATAAAGCTATAATTGAAAAGAAAAATTAAACATCAATTGAAAGCGTATCTTATAATCTTATTTCTAAGTTGTAGATCTCCTAAGTTGAGTAGGATTAGGAGTCATAAAAGTAAATATTTGAAGATATACGAAAATAATAGTTGCCATATTAAACTCTGTTTCCTTATTCTGATGTCGGTAGGATATGGAAGACAGTGTTATGTTCTGAACCATATACCTCTGAACTCCAATATTTGTTTGATCTGGATAATATAATCCTTCTTAATTTGTATCTTGAAGAGCTCTATATATACACGTATCATGCTTTGAATATATTTGTCACTTTATGGTATATCAGCTACTCCCTCCCGAACCTCAGTTTTGTGGGACCCTTGCAGAGCTGAGGTTAGGATTTTTGAAGAGTCACACGTACTTAATGATTTATAATATACCAACCTACAATACTTGCAAATGAAACAGGGTTTTTCTAAAGGTCTGTAGAGTGAGAAAGATGAACCAGATCCATAACACTCGTAATGAATACAAATTTTTAAGGGGTTTATACATTAATAAAATAGGCCAGATTTATAATTCTCCTATTGAACTCAAGACCTTTAGGGATTTATACATTAATTTAATGGACTAGACCTACAACACTTGTAATGGATACAAGGCTTTTAAGGGTCTGTACATTGAGTGAAATGGATCAGACCTATAGCACTTGCAATGGATACAACGCTTTTAAGGGTCTGTGTATTGGTAAAATGGACCAGACCTATAGCACTTGTAATGGATACAAGGCTTTTAAGGGTCTGTGTATTTAATAAAATGGACCAAGCCTGTAGCACTTGTAATAGATACAAGGCCTTTAAAGGTTTGTGCATTAATAAAATGAATCAGACCTGTAACACTTGTAATGGATACAAGGCCTTTAAGGGTCTGTGCATTTGATAAAATGGACCAGACCGGCTAGTGAAGCCAGGGCTTGTGACATGGTAGTGAGTTGTTCCTGCATCTAATCAGACTATCGTTGAATCCGATCAAGTTGTTGTTGTGAACGATTAGGTGTTTATCCCCTTCCTCTTCCAGTAGGAGGCTGATTTTAAGAGTTTTGGGAATTCTTTCTAGGACGAAGGCTAAGAGCCATTGTCTTTTGGAAGAAAAGGACAAAAGATTTGTTGTTTTGAAGAAAAGATAGTAAGAACGATTGTCGTTCCCACAGACGGTGCCAAACTGATGTTGTTCCTTTATGATCATAAGGGCTTCCCGTCCTTCGCTACCTCTCAAGAATTCGAGATCAGAGGGTCACCGGCAAGGCTCCAATTGTAGTCGCTCCGATGATAAAGTCAGTAAAGAAAATAAAGCTATAATTGAAAAGAAGAATTGAACATCAATTGAAAGCATACCTTATGGTCTTATTTATAGGTTATAGATCTCCTAAGTTGAGTAGAATTAGAAGCCATAATAGTAAGAATTTGAAGATATCCAAAGATAATAGTTGTCATATTGAACTCTGTTTCCTTATTCTGAGATCGGTAAGATATGTAAGGCGGTGCTATTTTCTGAACCATATACCTCTGAACCCTCCATGCTTGTTTGATCTAGATAATACAATCCTTCTTGATTTGTACCCTGAAGAGCTCTATATTTACACATGTCATGCTTGGTATATATATATACACACACATCAAATATATCTGGTTATATCATTTTTCCCAACCGTGATCTTCCCTCTATAGGGCCCTGAACTTCATCTCGTAAAGAGAGATTATAAAGAAGCGGAATGGGAGGTTAATTTTGGTGAGAGGACGAACAAATTGCACGATGGGTTCAGAGGTTTGATTGGAGGGGGATTGAAATTTTGAAAAAGAGAAAAAGAGGAAGGAAAAGTCGACAGAGGCGGAGAGGGAGGTGCAGGGTGTGATGAAGAGAGATATTAAAAGTAAAGTGGTAGTGGTAGGTTTAAAGGGAGGTGTTGAAGAAGAGTCTGTGTTGAGGGAGAGAAGAGTTGTGGTCTGGTTTGGCAGGTCTTCTTCTTGAGTTAGGATAGGTGTGGGCTTGATAGCTTTCTTTTTCAATGGGTTATGAGATTTTAAGAGAAGGGAGCCAAATTTAAGAGAGTGAGAGAGGTGTTGATCTTCACTAGGTTCATAAAATTTGAGATCGTGATCTTTGTAGTGGGTTTGATAATCAAGAGAGAGAGAGAGAGAGAGAGAGAGAGAGAGAGAGAAAGGGTGGGGATTTGGAGTGAAATAGAAGGGGAGTAAGTTGATGGAGCAGTTGAGAGGTTGTCATCAAAGAGGACTCAAAAAAGTTAAAAACGGCTTCAAAGGAGTTAAAATAAGGGTAAGGGTAAGGGTAAGGGTATGTTTATTATCATTAACAGTAAATTTTTCATTTCAAAAATATCAATTTGCTAATATCATAAAAAAAAGTAACGGATCACTAACAGACCGTCAATGTAAGGAATAATTTGTTACAAACTGTCATATCATAGGGAAGGTTAATGTAATCAGTTAAATTAGAAGAAGTTTGTCTGTAATTATCAAAAATTTCAGAATGCTAGGTGTAATTTACCTTTTTTTTTTAAAAACAATTGGCCGTGAGTTTTTCTTATTCTTTTTTGAATTCAAGTTTTGGGAGATCCATTCTCTTGTTCTTGTGAGGTTCCAAAAGACATACAAGTGAAGATCTGAAGGCTTTTTGTAGCAATAATCAATCATCTTCTTCAACAAAGTAATTAGTATAAACTTTTCTATGCTATACTATTTATAATCACTATCCTACTCTAGTAACCCAACCACAACGGTCTCATTTACAACTAGAATTAGATTTGCTTTCCTAAGCTCAACAGAAGAGATCTTTTACAAGAAAAATTCTAAGGTGTAATGGCTTTAGGTACGATACCAAAATATTGTATTTTTTCACATAAAAGCCAATGGTCACCAAGTTAGCAATAAAATCATGAACATTATTAATGGTCAGGGGAGAGACATGAAAATCCAAAAGACATTCGAGATGATTAATGGGTTTCTTTCAAAATTTTTTGGGTCAAAGCTCAGTTGGTTTCTTTTAGAATAGTTTGGGCCTTAGCTCATACCCATCAATATGTAATTTGTAGAGATTCCAAGAGTGCATCCAAAATAGAGTTAATATATATCATCAAGCTTGAATGAATTAGCATATATCTCTTAAGGGGTCTAGAGAGTTCTTTTTGATATTAATAGGGACAAAACCCCTAGTCCAAATGGATTTCATGCTAGTTTTTTTTCACTTAGTAGGGCCATACGTCATAGAAGTTGTCTCTTACTTTTTCAACTCTGGCTTCCTTCTTACTCATTGGAATGGCACATCTATTAGCCTCATACCAAAAGTCCATAATCCTTCTCTCATGAGGGAACACTCTTTATAATTACATATCATATTAATGCAAAAGTTTCTTAGGAACTACCACAAGGAAAATTCTCCTAGTGGGTGTGCAATCAAAGTGGATTTAATGGAAGCCAACAACTCAGGGGAATGGAGCTTCTTCACGGACACTCTATAGGCTATGGATTTTCCTTCAATCATGATACATTAGATTTGAAAATTCATCTCTACTGCACAATATTCTATCAAGCTTAATGTAAGATTGGTAGGAAATTTTAAAGGAAAGAGTGGTTTGAGACAAGGAGACCCCATGTCTCTTTAGAACTATTCACAAAGCTTCAAAAATCACCCCAAGTGAAAAAAACTCTAAATCTCTCATGTGATGTTTGTTAATGATCTTTTCTTCTTCTAGCAATTGAAAAAGAGTCTGTCACCATCCTTAAAATATACCTAAAGGAGTTCTACCAGCTATCAAGATTCATAGCAAGGGCTCCTAAAACCATTAAAGATAACATATGTTCTAACCTTAGAATAAACTATGGCAAACTTACAATCACATACCTTGGCATCTCCACCATATCCACTTAACTTAAATCCAAAGATTGTAAGAATTTGGTTGACAAAATCACTGCTAGAGCATAAAGTTGGACATCTCATTTCCCTTTTTGTACAGGAAGATCTCAAATGATATATGTTGTTTTCTATGGTGTACGGATCTATTAGTTCTCCCTAAGATAGTGTTGAAGGCTATGAAAAAATTCCTTAAAAGCTTATTATGGTCAAAAGGCTAGAATATTGGAACACAATAGTGATAATGAAACATATAAGGGATTTGTGCAGCCAAAAAGATAGTATTTGGTAAAATGGTGCTATCCTTATTTCATTAAGGAGAAAAGTTTTTGGAGTTTGGATATCCCCAATAATAGTAGATGGGGTGAAAGACATTTTAAAAATTAAGGAACTAGTGATAGACATCTCATCATTGAAAGCATTAGTGATAGGAAAGAGTCCTACCATTGGTATACCCACAAGGGCCTCTAAAAGTAGTTTATTGTGATAACATCATCCAAGGTTGCAACAACAACTATGAAATTTAAAATTATATAAGCTTCTATTAAGTTGAGTTTTATATTATAAGTTTTACAAGTTATATATATATATATATATAGTATAACATAGTATTTAATTTAAATAAATAATATATAATATATATTAAATTTAATATTTATGAGATCAAATCTAGTCCGATAGTTAACAAATTCATATTTGGATTAATTATTAGATTTGTTAGGTTTTTATATCTGATTCGATAATTTTTTTAACAAATAAAATTTGAATCACCCTTGATTCAACTAAATTCCGATTCATTTACAGGTCTACAATCTAAAATGGATGGTGGATGGTGGAAACACATCAAGATGAAGTGATTAAAACTCATCTCTTCACACGGCAAGTCAGACTTTGAGCCCCATGTCACACACACACACACACACACTTAGATTAGTTCTCCCTCTCCATCACTATACTTAAAAAAAAAGGATGGTGGATGATTTTAAGAAAATATAAACAAAAAAAAATTAAAATTGTGAGTCATGTTGTCTCTTTTCCTTATAGTCTAAATTTAGTAAATTTAAAGAAAAATGATATAGTAGATAATACCTTTGGAGAGAGATTTACGAGGCCACTAGGTAGAAAAGTCAAAAAGGAGTTATTAAACCTTTTTATGATAGTATGAGTGGCCCTATTACAACGTTGTTAAAAAAGTTCAAGGAAGAGAAAAGAGAAATAGATTATAAGAAAAAAAAATTTCTTGAAAAACCATATGATCAGAAGCAAGAGAAGTTTTCTCTTAACCAAGAAAAAATTTCACTTACAACAATAGGAAGAACAAAGACTGTCTCTTGAGCAAGAAATTTTTTGGTTTCAATAGCTACAAGAAGAAGAGAGAATAATGTTGATAAATATTGTTAACATATCTCAAATGCAAGTAGATTATTATAAGAGCCATCAAATGGAAATCATTGCGAAAGAGTTGCTAATAGTTTTAAGGTTACTATATATTTTAAAGATTATGCCTTATGTTCTATTTGTATTTCTAAGATTATGCATGATATTGTATTGACTTGCGAAAGCTAAAGTGTTTGATAAAATATAAAGTCTTTGTCAAAAAATATGAATGTTGAAACAAAATCAAATAGCTAAAGTTTAAATTAAAAAAATTAATAAAAATGAATGCAAGCTAAAATATCAACTTAAGTCTCTAACTTGATAGATACTTCTAATTTTATTGATGGACGAAGCATTATTATCCTACGTATAGCAACCACAAGTGATCAACATCATTCGATTGGAGTGCATACTATGCTTGTCTGTCTTTGATGTGACGATGGAATTGAATGAATTTAAACAATTCAGGTATATATTCATAAAACTAATGTTGATGGACTTTCATTACTTACAGGTATATATTCATGAAACTAATGTTGATGGACTTTCATTACTTACATCTCAGTTGAAGTCGATTTGATAGTCATTTTGCTCATCCTCAATGATTATTTTATGTATTATTATGCATGCACACTTTTATAATATCTCTTAGTGTTTTTTATTCCCCCAAAAAATATTTTGGTTCATGCACGATCACAAAACAAGCTTGGAGCACCCTAAATATGTGTTTTTATTGAAGCTGGCAACAATATATTTTTGGGTTAATTAGGTTTGGGTCCCTTGCTAAGATACTTATTATTTCAAAGTCCATGTTTTTAGGTTTCTAAGGTGAAGGACAATTAATTTTTATTTTCTGAAATGAAATCAATTTTTAATTAGCTGGCACTTTATTTTTTTTCAAAATGGCACTAAACCCTTGCACTTGATATGCAACTCACAACCACCCTCTCCAAACACACAACCAGCCATCTCCCCATCAGATCTCTGTCTTAGAGCTCGATAAAAGCCTTCATGGAAATCTTGTCCACCACCCAACTAAGAAATCGCAACCACTTCGTTGCCGTCGACAAGGATGGATCGGTGCTGTAATATCTTGACCTAGATTATGACAGGTAAACTGAGGTAGACCCAGTCGAGTACACGTAAACTAAGATAGGTTGGGTCGAGTAGTGTAATACCAGTTGTAACCGAACATGAGTTCCGAATAAAATATAAAAATTTCAATTAAGTCAAAAGAGTCAAATAATAATACTGAGCTTTGACTAAGCAATGAACATAGTACCAAAAGTAAACCGAGACTAGATTCAGACCAAGAATAATATATCCCAAAATATATCGAACTATCACAAATGAGTAGTATACAGTAAATGGGTACGAATATCGAGATAAATAGTGGAAGTCATAATCTCAAGAAATTACGAGATTAGGACAAGCCAAGTACGAACAGAGCAAGCCGATAAATATAATACCAAAAAGAAACCCGAGCTATCATAGTAAGTCATGTATAGAATAGGCACGCAGTTCAAGACAAATAGGGAGATTCACAAATAGAGTAAAATACGATATTAAATATACGAGAAGTAGTTACAAGTGACCCCGAGTATCTAGGAGTACCGTACGATAAACTCGGATGGTATAGAGAATCGTGCACATAGGCCCTTACTTGTCTCGATATATGTGCACAGTACATATTAAATAAAATACGAGAATACACATATATACATAGACAAGATAATATATGTATATATATGTAATAATATTTATACACGGGCAATTAAGCATGTATGCAAGTATATGCCTCGAAGTACGTGCATAATGTATTTGTATGTATATGAGTACGAGTATATGTATTTATATATATATATACATGTAAATATACAAGTATAAATATAAAAATATATACAGTTATGTATGTATATGTATTAGTATAAATGTATATATATATATATAATGCAAAAAAATAAATAAATATATATATATATATGGCATGGCAAAATGCATGCAAGTGGTGTGTGTTATAAATGGTGTCGGTAGCAATGGAGCAAGTGGGTGTGTGTTAGTGTGTAACATATAATATATACATATATACAAAATATCCTAACTAAACAAAGCAAAAAAAGAAAAGAAATCAGAATAAAGAAAAGAAAAGTCAAAGAAAGCTGTAAAAATAGTAGGAAGAAAGAGAAAGAAAGTAGGCTGCAAGTGGGAAAGAAGAGAAAGAGAGTAGAGAGGGAAGGTGGCGTTGAAGTTGTATATATGTATAAGTGTGGTTTTGGAGAGAAAAATAGTAAAGGAAGGAGCAAAATGAAGGAGTTGAAAGCTTTAGAAGTGAAACAGAAGAAGAAATAAGAAAGAGCAGCAAAGGAAAAGGTGAGAAAACTCTGTAATTTTCAAGTTTCAAAATTCTAGCTTTTTGGTAGAATTGCTTAAAGCTTAGAAAGAATTACATGGTTTTAAAGAGCATGAAAAATGGTGAATTTAGGAAGAAACCGCAGCTCATTTGATGAAGAAACGAGTGAGAAAAACCAATTTAAAGTTTGAAGGAAAATTTCGGGTCATTGAGTTTTTGATCGTTTTAGCTCGTTTTATGAATTGGGAATTGTTGCCCATAACTGCAGAAACTTGTAGGTAAAATTTGGGCTCAAAACAATGGCTAAAACGCCATGAAAAAGTGAAAATTCAGTTCGCCGAAAAATTGGGACAACTCGCCGGAGTTGGCTGCAACTCCATTTTTCGAGGCCTTCCGATGATGCAAACTGAATTCCAAGGGTAGATATGGAAATATCATGAGGATTAAAAGATGACCCAAGTGGTCGGACGTTGAAACGTTGTCGAAAAATAGCCACCGTGGCCGGAGAAGACCACCGGCCCATGGCTGGGCTGCGCTTAGTGCACTACTGCGTGTTAGGTTTTTTTGTGTTTTTGGGCCATGAGTTAGGTCGGGTTGACCCGCCCAACCCAAAATGGGTTAGACCCAATACAGGTGTAACTTGAGGGATTTTTAAAAGTTTAACAAAAAAAGTGAATTGGGGCTGTTTGGATGCAAGAATAGTAGATAGAAATTAAATTGAAAATGAGAACAATGATAGCTTATCCAAGGTTTAGGGGATATCCGTTGTCTAGATATTCCAAGTTGTAATAGGACTTTAGGATAATTATACATTGACCCGGAATTTTGGATACTTAGATTTTGACCCCAAGTAATAAAATAATAATTAATTTAAAAGAAAAATTATCAAAATGACCCTAAGTCGAAAAGTAGTCAAATGGAATTCGATTAAAGTAAAAGAATAGTAAATTTTTATTATTTTGATTATTCCAGACTCAACCGTAAAGTTTGATTTGTGAAAAGAGGTTTCGAGAAGTAAGAACCCGTAAAAGTGCAAAGTGACCGTTTTGTCCTTTTAGATACCGAAGTCCGAATTGAATTCCGCGAAAGCGTAAACTGACTTTGTTTGACATTCCAGGATTCAATAGTAAAGTCTATTCAAGCAAAAGAGATATCAATAGTAAGGAAACATAAAATTTGATGAATATTATGAGTTATATAAATATATATAGACTGAGATGAGTTTCCTGAATCACATGAACACCAAGAGAAAAAAAGAATGCGGTTTGACCTTCTAGACAAATATAGAAAAAGGTAAGTAACATCTGATCTTTGCATGTGATACTTCCAGCCATGTCATTAGTTTTTCATATATTACCTGTTGTATTCCATACATATCAGAAGTTATTGAGTCCACATTTGATATTGTTCTATCTTGTGGAAAGTATTTATTTTTTTTCCATATATCTAGATCATAATTTGTACACTTGTGCATATATTCTTTTTGTACATTTGTACCTAGGGCCATGGGGGCCAGACAGTTATGTTCGCGGTAGTTTCGTAACTTTAGCCCTCGAAAAGCTATAGTTATGATAGGTGGCCAATAACCAGTTATGATTCCACTATACTATTCGTGGAAGATAGCATGATCCTGATATATTATTAGTACTGGATTTGTGCTCAGTCACAAACTCCATCTGATGCTTATTACGACTTATGAGTCAAGGTTCCACGGGAACACCAATTACATTTCTATGTGAGGCATGGGACGTAGAGTTACATTATTGAGCTTAGTGCTTTATGCACCAGGGGGTAGTCGGGCCCCGTAGTTATTGCATCACCCAGTTTGATATCATTATCATTTATTGATTATCATAGCTTGATCATATTATATCATTATGAATGATCATGAGATTTCACAGCTTCTTATTGAGTGCATATGATTATACTTGAGACAGCTCATGACTGTAGCAGTATGATTATATAATCAGACAGATTTTCATTACTTATCATTTGAGTTCTTATCATTTGATATTCCTTGATGAGTTCTATATTCTTGACTGGCTAGCATATTGCATTTATCCTAGTTCTTTTATGGATAATGCTTTCTATATTCTTGTACACATGGCAGAGCAAAGGAGAATTACTTACTGAGCTTAAGTTAGCTCACCCCAAACTTACTAAAACATTTTAGGAAAGGAAGCTGTAGAGGAGCAGTAGCAGTAGCAGTCAGCTAGATAGCAGTGGACATATTTTTGAGGTAAATGTAATGTATAATATTCAGTACAGTCTTGTAGCTCTCCCATGTTATCCACGTCTTGGGGATGAACAGTTGTATAAGAATTTTGTATTCCACATTTTGAGGACATTATATATATATATATATATCACATGCAGCTTTTATTTATTTATTTATTTAAGTCTTCTGCTATTTAGTTGTTGCATGCTAATAGCACTGATTGTGTAGCAAGTTGAGACCCTTGTTTCGACAACAATGTCGGATCGGGTGCGCGACACGAGATCTACATAGGGTGGGTCTCAAGTTGTGACAGGTGTGGATCGCATCTCTCTCTCTCACTAATTTTTATCACTATTGTCGGTTGTCGCTGATTGCCAGAACCACTTCACCAACGCTGACGGGGATGGATATCAGGGTCTCGGGTTATGACAGGTGTGGATCGCATCTCTCTCTCTCACTAATTTTTATCACTATTGTCGGTTGTCGCTGATTGCCAGAACCACTTCACCAACGCCGACGGGGATGGATCAGGGTGTATCGCATCACTCTCCCCTTCACTAATTTTTCATCACTAGTGTTTGTTGCTTTACAAGTTGTATACCATGAGCGCACATGTTAAGCTCTTGGAATAGTGGGAGAAGAAAACTAATGGACGGTTTTAAGTTAGCTTCCTGTTAAATGCCAAATGAAACTTTGTCCAATAAGAATAGTTACTAGTGTTGAAAACTGCGATGTTTGATTGTGTTGATTTTACTTTTGTGTTAGGTTTTTTCCATTATGATTTTCGTGGGTTCCTCTCTTTTTTCTTGCTACTGAATTGATATTATGAAAACTCTCTCTCTCTCTCTCTCTCTCTCTCTCTCTCTCTCTCTCTTACATAGTATTGAAAAAAATGCCTCACTATTTGATGGGCTTCATTTGGTGTATCATGCATTGTTTTTGTTTGAAAGCCTCTGGTATTTCAAACAAAATAAATAAAAAAAAAAAGTAATTACGACTAGCTATTGGGCAAGTCTTGATTCATTTTCTTTTGTACTGGTGTTACTTGCTTAATAAACCATTGGAATTGCCAGAATTTCTTTTGTCACTGAAGTAATGGTGAGGGTCTTTGAAGAAAATGTTGGAGCAAAAGAATTGCAAGAGTTCAAATACATGCCTTGATGCTTCTAGAGACCATGGTAAAAAAACCTGGAGAATTTTCATTTTCAAAAATGTTGATGATGTATCTGGATTAAAAAAAATGATTGGACCTTGGCTTTGCAGCTTTACCATTTTTCTTAATTTATGAGCTTACCTGATTCAAGGTGCTCTCTCTTCACGTGTTTGTGCTCTTGCATGTTAGGTTTAATGGTGTTTTTACCTTTCTTTGTCAAAGGTAAAATTTTACCTTCTGAAAAGTATTTTTTTTTCCAAAACTCTATCTGCAATATGGATGTCATTTGATAAATTTCATTTTTTAGAGTCCAAATATATATAATTTGTTAACAATAGATTTTTAATTTACAAGTTATTGAATTTTAATGCATGATTTAAGGAGGCAATTTGGTTGAAGCAGCGAAAAAGGTAAAATTCAACCTTCCTAACGAAGAAAGTAAAATTTGACCTTCCAGTGAAAAAGGTAAAAATTCGACCTTCCAGCAACAAGGTAAAATTTTACCTTCTAGCAAAAAATGTAAAATTCGACCTTCCAACGAAACTCTTACTTTCTAAGAAGCAATTTTTTTTCGACGAATTTCTATAGTTTGAAGTGATATTTTTTTTTTTCAAATTTTTATATACAATATGGATCTTGTTTGATAGATCTTGATGTTTAGAATTCAAATATATAAATTTTATTAAAAATAGATTTATACTTTTTAAGTTATTGAATTTTAAATTTTTACAATTTTTTTTTGAGTGTTCTAGGTTTCACGGCTAAATATAGAATATATAGTGGAATGATGTTTTAGGCACAAAATAATTAAAGAATATGCGGAATTGACATTCTTCCTTGTGGACCTGAAGATAATTTACTTTTATTACGTGGACTTCCAACCGAACGGTTTTATTAATTTCTAGTGGAGATAAAATCAAAATGCATAATAATACATAACAATTCTAGCACATTGATGGTATTATGGACCTTGGTAACTCAAAGAAGACATGTTATAATCAAAGATCATATGAATCCATGGCTTCAAAAGTGATCATTCATAACCAAAATACATCATTTGCCATGTCATTAGATAATTCTTTTACTTTCAATGCATAGAGTCAATGCTTTCCAACATTCTAAAAAGTCTGTCTTTTGCTTACCACTATCAATTTAGTGATGTGATCGTTATTTAGTGACTTTATGTACTTGTCACTAAAAATTGTAACTGATGTTACTCTTTTCTGGTTGGAAGGCTTCCCGTCCTTAGTTACCTGTTAAGAACTTGGGATCAGAGGGTCATCAAGAAGGCTCCGATGGTAGCTACTCTGATGATGAAGTTAGTAAATAAATCAAAAAAGTAATTTAGAAATAGAATTGAACATAAATTGAAAGTGTACCTTATGACCCTATTTATAGGCCGTAGATCTCCTAAGTTGAGTAGGATTAGGAGCCATAAAAGCAGGGATTTGAAGATATCCAAAGAAAATAGTTTTCATGTAGAACTCTGTTTCCTTATTCTAAGATAAGTAGCCTATAGAAGGTCATGATAAGTTCGTAACCCCTTACCTCTGTACCCTGAAGAGCTCATTATAGACATGTGTCACGCTCTAAATACGGTAGTCAAATTATGGTATATCAGCTACTCCCCTCTAAGCCTCTGTTCTATGGTATACTTAGAGTTAAGGTTAAGGTTTCTGAAACATTACACTCGTGCCAGTCATAAATGCGTCGCTCCGTATTCCAAGGAGATAGTCATTGATTTGACATTTATTGCATCAGCCATTGATTGGAATTACAAGGCCATCATTGCCTCAACTGCCATAGTGGTTCTGAAGTGACACCTAACGTGGGCACTTATTGGGTTTCTATAAAAAAGGGTGATGTATAACTGCTCACATTTTCCACACTCTATCATTTTGGGAGCTTTTGAACCACAAGAGAGACTCTGGCATTTCTTAATATTTCAAACTACAAGAAAGATCTTCGACTAAAGTGAACTCAAGCGTACCAGAAAGATTAACTCCGATCAAAGTTGTGGTCAGGTTCAGTTCTAAGAACATTCCCTGAATTCTCTTTGTCATTTCCCCTATTTCTTCTACTTTTTTTCATTTTCTGTTTAAACCATGTCTGCCTCTGACGCCTAGTCAGGCACTGGTTATGGGGTCATAGAACCTTTAGGGGTTAATAATCGAGTAGAAGTAAATCTAATAGTTAGTAGCCCATCTAAAAATGTAGAAAATAGGCCTGTCGGTAGTCCAACCCCCAGTTTTGAAGTTAGGATAGTTGAGGCTTTCATAGAGCCGAGGAACACAAGTGGGGAAACTTCTAGAAAATCCCACAAAATAGAGAAGGGTGAAAGTGTCATGACTTAGAGCATGATAGATGCCTTGAGGGCTATTTTTGATTTCCTTGCAAACGTGTCATGTAGGATACCTGGACCCATAGATTGACCTTTCAATGTTCAATAAGGTGAGATCTGTGCTTACCTTGAGTGGTTCGAGATAGGGGTTCGATTCCTTTTCCACCGTTTCATTAGGGGATTTTTTAGTTAGTTTAAGATTTTCCTAGCTGATTTGAACATAAACAGATTGAGGCAATTACTTGGCTTCATAGTTTTAGGCCATTTGAACAATGTTAAGGTAGACCTCCCTTTGATTAGAAGTAATATAGATATGAAATACATAAGGTTAGATCTATATGTCTTTTGACAAGGGGTTCAGACCTCTCTCCTCTGTACCCACTTCTAACAAGACCTGAAGAAGTGGTATTTCTATGTAAAGGGAGGTTGGGAGTTTGAGGACTTCGAGAACTAGGTTTCAACCTTCCCACGCAAGACTGGTATTAAGGTTGCGCCCCCTATTTTATTTTCCATAACTCACCTCTGAATTCTTAATTATTAGTATTTGTGTCTAATTTATTTTTTGTTCGGTATACTTGTGTAGATAAGGAGGCATAAAAGAGACCAATTTTCACTATTGACCTTAAAAAGAAGTGCAAAAAGTTTCTCCAAACCAACAATTGTTCTCACGAGGCCGTCCTTACTTTGAAGAACTTGATGGAGGATGGATTGGTAAAGGATCGCATTGCGAGATTAAAAAAGTCCCTGGTCATCGAATGGGTGCTAGGAAAGAAGAAGAAGGTTGGGGAAACCTCATCCCTTGCCGAGCCCCCTCCTCTAAAGAAGCAGAGGAGGCTAATTTTTTACTCCCCCAAGTAGACAGTTAAGCGGAGTTAGGGTGCTCTCCTACTTAGAGGGCCCTTCCAACCCCGGTACTGGTCGTACCGAAAAGGAAGAGAGGGAAAGGTAAGTTAGTTGTTACCCCCCTAGAGTTTGAGGACTCTGGCGCCAATACCGTGAAGAAGGCCTATAAAGACTCTTGGGTAATGGGCCCAAACAAATTCACTAGGTTGAAGCCTCAAAAGATAGCCAAGGACCTGATGGCTATCCATATGAGGGTAAGCTCCATTTTTTCCTATTTTTATTGTTATCTTTGAGTATTCTATATACGTTTAGCGCTAACTTGACTATTTTGTTTTTAAGGTCGTCCATGGTTTTGCAACCATTATGGACTTCCTTGAGGACACCAAGCAGGTTGAAACCCTACAAGTTGAGCTTGGTGAGACCAGATTTTAACTAAGGGCTGCACAATCTTTAGTGGCAACTACTGAAAAGAAGCTGAAGGAGGCCGCCAACTCTTACTCCATTCTGGAGTTTGGGAGGGATGCCTAAATTACTGAGCTAGAAGACCTTAAGAAGAGGTTTGCTGACTTTGAGGTAACCTTTACCAAGATGCTTCAAAACTCCCTCAAGTTTTTCGAACGAAAACCGTTGAGCCAGCAGCAGAGTAGACTTAAGATTTTTTGTACTTTTTCTTTTTGCTCTTCTGTCTTTTTGATTTTGTAATTTTTCCTTTTTTTGGGCTTCAATATATGAAATTTTGATCATTCCAGAACTTGTGTCTTACTTGATATCCTTGTATTATATCTAACTTTATGATAATTTCTTTTAATATCCAGACTAACAGAAAAACATACATTTTTCTAAGGACTACAAAGCATTTATAAGGCATTTCAGAGGTCTAAATAACAAAATATACAAAACTACAACACTCATAATAAACTAAGGTTTTTTAGGCATCTGTGTACTAATAACATAGAATATACAAACCTGCAACACTTGTAAATAATGCAAGGTCTTTTTAGAGGTCTGTACGGTGAAAAAATAAACCAGACCTATAGCACTTGTAATGGATACAAGGTATTTAGGGGTCTGTTCATTAATAAAATAGACCAAACTTATAACACTTGTTTTAGGGGTTTGTACATTAATAAAGTGGACCAGACCTGTAACACTTGTAATAGATACAAGATTTTTTAGGGGTCTGTACATTGAGTAAATGGACCAGACCTTATAACACTTGTAATGGATACAAGGTTTTTAGAGGTTT
Organism: Nyssa sinensis; assembly: GCA_008638375.1. Taxonomy (NCBI): domain Eukaryota; kingdom Viridiplantae; phylum Streptophyta; class Magnoliopsida; order Cornales; family Nyssaceae; genus Nyssa; species Nyssa sinensis. The sequence goes on from CM018043.1 coordinate 15,885,881, forward strand.
GTGCATTGATAAAATGGACCAGACTTGTAACACTTGTAATGGATACAAGGCTTTTAGGAGTTTGTACATTAATAGCAAACTTTGAGGTGAATCAAAAATAAATTTGTTATTGATAGTACTTGCGTAAATGCTCAATGTTTCAAGGCCTGGGTATAGACTTTCCAATTAAATATCCCAACCAATAGGTTGTGGGTCTGAAAATCTTGGTTATTTTTTAAAACCCCTCCCATTTAAGAAAGAGTTTTCCCATGGTGGGATCTTTTGTGTTTGGGAACACTCTTCTCAGGACAAGATCTCCGAGTTGGAAATTAGTGGGTTTTAACCCTTTGTTGAAATATTTGGCCATTGTCTGCTAGTAGGCTTCAATCTTGATCCGAGATTAGTCACGTCTTTCTTCTAGAAGGTTTAGAGTTTATGTAAGCTGTTAGCTATTGATCTCTTGGTCAAGGAGGTCTGTTTTGAGGGTCGGCATACCAATCTCCATAAGAATGATTGCCTCGGTGCCATAGGCTAGTGAGAATGGTGTTTCGGTAGTTGGGATTCTTTTAGTAGTGTGGTAGGCCTAGAGCACACCAGAGAGCTCTTTGACCCATCTTCCTTTAGCTTCCACCAACTTTCTTTTTATGGATCTGAGAATAGTACGGTTAGTGACCTCGGCTTGCCTATTAGCCTGAGGATGCCCTAGAAAGGAGAAGTGGTGGCTAATATAGAGGTCTTCACAAAACTTTTCGAATACCTTTCTTATAAATTATGTCCTATTGTTTGAAATAATAACTCTGGGTATACTGAACCTACATACAACGTTCTTCCAAGTGAATTTCTTGACCTCTACCTCAGTGATGTAGGTCTGTGGTTCAACTTCTGCCCATTTAGAGAAGTAGTCAATGGCGACTAATAGAAATCTCCTATTCTGAGTGGTTTTTGGAAATGGTCCTATGACGTCCATTCCCCATTAGGCGAAGGGCCAGGACTTGCAATAGGAATGAGTCCATACTAAGGTTGATGTTGGTAAGAAGCGAAAAGCTGACATTTGTCACACTTCTGAACATGTTTTTTTGGCCTTTTTTAGCATATTGGGCCAATAGTAGCCCTGAGTTAGTGCTCAATAGGCTATGGTTCTTCTACTATTATAGTTGTCACATATCCTCTCATGTATCTCAACTAGAACATAGTGGGCCTCTTCTAAAGTCAAGCATCGTTGGAGGGGCTGTATGTAAGACTTTCGGTAAAGTTTTTGTTAAGGATTAAACACCAAACTACCCCGATTTGAATTCTCCTTGCCAAGTTTTTATCCCCTGGAAGGGCTCATTCCGTTAGAAATTTGATAAATAAAATCATCTAGTTCGGAGATTGATATGAAATCTGAAGGGCTTGCGATACTTTAATGCTGGGTTTTGATTGATAGGATATTTTTACCATAGAATCTCTTTCTAGCTTCAGATGGGAGGCCATATTTGCTAAAGTGTCTACTCTAGAGTTTTAACTTCTTTAAATCTTCTGAATAGTGAATTTGTGGAATGATTAGTTTAATGATTCCACCAGCTCTAAATATCTAGTCATTCTACTATTTTTGGTAGAATATTCTTCCAGAACTTGGCTAACTACTAGTTGAGAGTCAAAAAATGTGTCAAGGTCCAGATCCTCACATTCTAGAGCTAACTTTAACCCGAGGATAAGTGCTTCGTACTCAACTTCATTGTTAGAGGCTCTAAATCCTAGGCTGATGGCTCTTTCGATTATGATCCCATTAGAGGATTGAAGTATTATACCTACTCCAGAGCTTTGATTTGTGGAAGAACCATTAGTGTAAAGTAGTCATCTCGAAGTGTCTATAGTGGTTTAAGCTTTCGAGCAAATATCACCAATGTTAAAGCTAGTTTTTCAATCTTGGAATACCTTGTCTTGGTGTCCAGAAGTACTTTACTGACATAAAAGACAGGCCTGTGAATTCCTTTGTCCTCCTTAATAAACACAGAGTTGATTGTGTTTTCTGATACAGCTAGATACAAGAGTAATTTTTCCCCTAGCACTAGTTTTGAAAGGAGGCCTGGGGAGGCTAAGTACTATTTGAGATTTTAGAAGGCCTCTTCACATTCAGAGGTCCACTCTAGAGCCTTACTCCCCCTTAAAGCTTTAAAGAACGGGAAGCACCAAGCCATTGATTTAGAGATGAATCTCTTCAGTGCCGCTATCCTCCCATTTAGTCCCTGAATATCTTTCTTAGTTCTAGGGAGCTCAATTAGAGCCTTGATCTGGGTAGAATCCTTCTCAATTCATCTCTTAGAAACTAGGAAACCCAAAAATTTTCCCTTTGGGATCCCGAAGGTACATTTTGATGGGTTAAGTTTCATTTTGTGCTTCTTTAGGATGTCGAATGTTTGGCTCAAGTGTTGGATGTGGTCATCCTTCCGAACACTTTTGACAAGCATATCGTCGATATAGACTTCCATTGTATCGCCAATTTAAAGGCCAACCATTCTATTCACAAGCCTCTGATATGTGGCCCCAACATTCTTCAGACCGAACGACATCAATTTATAATAGTAGAGACTTCCTTCTGATATAAAGATAATTTTTTTCTATTCTAGAGGATACATTTGGATTTGATTATAGCCAGAGTAAACGTCCACGAAGCTCATAAGTTCGTGACCTGCCGTGGCATTAACAAGTTGATCAATTCTGAAAAGAGAAAAGTTGTCCTTAGGACAAGCTTTATTGAGGTCGGTATAGTCGACGTAAACTCTCCATTTGTTGTTCTTCTTCTTTGTGAGAACTGTATTGGCAAGTCATTCAAGGTAGAACACCTCTCTTATCATTCTAGCATCAAGCAACCTTTGGACTTCTTTGTTAATGATTTTGTGACGTTTTGGAGTGAATGTCTTCTTCTTTTGTCTTATTATTATAAGCTTATGAGAAATGAAGTCGGGATCTATTCCTTCTATATCTCTGGTTTTCTAAGAAATATTGAAAGGTTGGCCTTCAAGAATTTAACAATGTCATTTTGCTTTGAAGGAGACAAAGTTGAGCCAATGTGAAAATATTTTTCCTCATCTTCAGTATTGACAGGACTTAGTGGCTCATCAATCTCAGAAGGACATTCTTCGACCTCATAAAACTTTGGAGATGAAGGTTTTTCCCTTTCACGAGGGTACTGTAAATGCTATTTTGAAGGGCTTTCTTTGAGTGTGAGGACATGACATTCCCGGGAAGTGGACTAACAACCTTTAATAGTGAGAACTTTATTTTTATGGACATATTTTAAGCACTGATGGAGGGTTGAAGTAACTGCCCCTATCTAGTGGATCCATAGTCTCCCAATAATGACATTATAGGGAGCTTTAGCATCCAGGACCATATATTCAAAGATCAAGGTCTTCTGGTCATCTCCTTCTCCTACCGTGGTCGGTACGTCAATTCTCCCCATTGGGAAGCTGAGGTTCTCAGTTGAATCATGCCACGACAGCAACAATAGCTCGATGTCATTAGATTCGAGCTTCATGTGTTTGAAGGGTTCATGGAATAATACGTTAGTAGAGTTTCTAGTGTCTATGAGAACCCTTCTGATCTCAAAATTAGCGATTTTGAATGAGATGACAAGAGCATCATTATGGGGACAGTGTATCCCAATAAGGTCCAATTCAGATAATTGGATCTAAGGTTCTAACTTCATCTTTTTCTTAATGGCCAAGATATGGATGACTTGGGGCTCTGCCCTTGCCTCCCGAACATATCTTTTCTTGACCCGGTTAGACGTCCCTATCATCGTATTGCCAGCATAAAGTACGAAGATGACTTGATTATTTAGCTGTTGGTGGTCATTTTGAACTTCCTTCTATTTAGGCCTTGGTTCTAGCCTTCTTTGAGGGGGTCTTTCCTCACGAGGGTTCTGCCTCTCGTCTTAGCAAACAAACTCCCTTAGCTATCATCTCCTAATGAGATGCTTTATTTCCTGCTTCAGAGTTCTGCACTCCTCAGTCGTGTGCCCCTACTCTTTATGGAAGTCACAATACTTGTTTTGATTCCTCGAGTCGGGGTGGCTTCTTAATGGTTCAAACCACTTCAAGTTTTCACGAGTTTGGACTTGTTGGAGTATATGGGTGAGAAAAGCATTTAGTGGGGTATAAGTCTCATACCTTCTAGAGTAAGAGTTGTTCTGGGTTCTGGGTGTTGTTCTCTTGTCGAGATTCCTGGTCTTTTTCTTGTTGGCGTTGTTATCCCTCTTCTGGACTAAATCGTCCTTCTAAGCTTGTTCTTTAGCTTTTTGGAAGGAGGCTTCGTGTCATCGAGATTAATATACTTTCGCGCTCTATCCATGAGTATTGTCATATTTATAAGGGGAGTCTTGGTTAGGGAATCCTAAAAGCATCCAAGATCAAGTCTTGAAGTGAGAACAGCCACCAGAAAACTCGAATTGCAGTCTCTTATCTCCGTGAGTTCAGTATTGAATCGAGCTATATACTCCCAAAGTGATTCTCCCTTTTCTTGCTTTATAGATAGCAAGAACTCTAACCCTTTTCTCAACTTCCTGCTTATTAGGAAGTGGTCAAGAAACAGCATGCTGAGCTCGTAAAAATTGCTAACTAATTTCTAAGGAAGATTGTGAAATCTTTTAAGGGTAGTACCCTTTAGGCTGGTTACAAAAGCTTGACACATGAAAGCATCTGTAAACCTATGCAGGGCCATTGTGTGTTGATAATGAGATAAGTGGTCCCTAAGATCTTCAGACTCGTCATAAAGGGTGAACTTTGGGAACAAATTTCTTGGGTCACTCCTTTGTCATTATGGTAGAGGTGAACGATGTAGAGAACCTACCAAGTAATTTACTTAGCTCGTTTTGTTCTAGGGGGATGTGGAACCCCTCGGTTGAGATCACCTGATCTTGAGAGTCCGCTGTCTCTTTTACTATCTAAGAGATTTTGGGTAGGTTTTGTTGTGCAGTCGGTAACCATTGTTGGTCTTGTCCCATGCTTCCAAGTCCTAGGTTCACGGGGGGAATTTTTTTGGCAGTAGCAGACAAATGTTGCTCTTCCAAGACTAGTAGAATTGGAACCTTGGGAGGATAAAATCCTTACAGCGCTAGATTGGCTCCAAAAATTATTGGGATTGGTATTCTGGTCTTGCTTTGGTAATGGACGGCATGATGGAACGTTGGTATTCCTCTCCCCACAACTGTCGATGATTGGGGATCGGTTCCCATATGGACAGTACCATTGGGGTGTACCGGTTACACATTAGGCACCTCCTCATTGCGGGATCCTCCGTCTGTGGTGGTGGCAGGAGGCTGAGGTCCTTTGTGAACAACGTTAGTAGAAGGAAGAGGATTGTTCCGCTGGTTATGAGCTAGTGAAGTTAGAGCTTGTGACATAGCTATGAATTGTTCTTACATCTGATCAGACTATCATTGAATCCAATCAAGTTGTTTTTGTGGACATGCCGATGTCTGTCCCATTTCTCTTCCAGTAGGAGGTTGATTTTGAGGAATTTGGGAGTTCTTTCTAGGACGAAGGTTGGGAGCCATTGGTTTTTTGAAAAAGACAATAGATTTTTCGTTGAAGAAAAATAATGAGAACGATTGTTGTTCCCACAGACGACGCCAAACTGATGTTGTTCTTTTCTAGTCGGAAGACTTCCCGTCCTTAATTACCTGTCAAGAACTTGGGATCAAAGGGTCACCGTGAAAGCTCCGATGGTAGTTGCTTTGATGATGAAGTTAGTAACCCTCTCATGATTTGTACCCTGAAGAGCTCATTATAGACACGTGTCACGTCCTAAATACGGATAGTCAAATTATGGTATATCAATAACAATTGCCTTGACACTTTGAGAGGTTCATTTGTAATGTTTTCGCCTATTTACATGTAATTGTTTTCCACAAAATTTATTATCACTCCATACGCAAACATCCTCAATGTAGAAACAAACTAACAACTTTACAAGCATTCATTCTTTAAAAAAGTATGGATTATAGGTTTCCACTACAGATTGAATCCTACAAAAAGGTACGACTCATTTGAAACCTTCTCTAAAATACATGGAGGAGAGAATAAACAAGTGTTTCAGCGAAAATAATTATGATAGTCTTTCATAACCTTAAGTTTGGTCGGCAATGGAACAACAATGGCTTGATGTTTGTCTCCTGCTAAGCTATTGTTCTTGTCATTATTGTTGAAAATCATATTAAGTAATTGGTTACGAGTCATTGGTAATATTATAAGAATGAAATTAGAAAAAAAAAATTGAAATTAAGATGATTGAAAGTAACAGATGAAATAATCTTATTTAAATAAAATGATAAAGTTTATTAACCTCTTTTGAGATTTTTAACAATTACAAAGACTTTTTTGATATTTTTGAAATGACACAAATCTCTCATATTTTTACTTAGAAATACCTCCCTTCCAATTTTTTATTTTTTTTCAAAATGGTGAAAGTGTCATTTTTTTTCTTTTTCTTTGATTTTTTGTTGGATTTTTTCACTTTTGCTATTTTTCTAACTTTTTTGAAAGATTTTTTTTCATTTTATATGAAATCGATTTAAGATAAATAACTTATATTTTTTAGTCAAAGAATATTTTAATTAATATTTATTTAAAAATGAAAAAAAGTTAAAAAAATTGGTAAAATTTTAAAAAGTACAAAAAAAAAACATAAAATGAATACTTTTGTTATTTTAAAAACTTGAATTAGTAATGAAGTATTTGTAATTTGTTAATAAAAATAAATAGTGATGATCCACTGTTAAAAAAAAAAAAAATTAATATCATTTCATAAAATTAAGAAATATTTTTATAATTTTAGAAGTTTCTAAGATATCAACATAATTTATGCTTTATAAAATGATGATTAGAAAATAATAGTTAAAAGATAACGGTTAAAAAATGAGCTCATCAATTCCAACATGCCAAAAAAATAAAAAAAAAAGACATCAAAAAACATGACCCATGACCGTCGAAACAAAATATTTTAAATTTAAAAATTAATAAAAAAAAAAATTCAAAGTAATGTTTTACCAGGCACTTTAAAATGGCAAGCTGAAATGACTTTTTAGTTTCTAAGAGTATGGTTCGACAGCTGCAAGGTGACGACGGGTTTAGTTTCCTCTAGTAAGGAGGAAGTAACGGTCAAAAGTAGCTGAGTGAGGAATTAGAAATGACATCGCCAACCAAAAGAACCCTGCAACGACAAATGGTACATCTCGCGTTTTGATCTTCCACTGAAATACCCAATGTTCAATTTTCACTGCAGACTATGATTTTACAATTTTATTTTTCTAGTTATACATCAAATTCTAAACTATCTTTGAATTTCATAATCAAATTGGTGTAATTTCTTTTAATTTGTTTGCAAGAAAGTTGATGCTGACGAACAATAGGTTTGCGGGTCTTTAATTGTATTTTGTTTGTTTCAATGGCATATTTTAATGGGTATATGAGATTTTGCAATTCATTTTTTGGGTTTTTGAGTATTTGGAAGTACCATTTTCTATAGCTATAATGGTGTTTCTGTCCATGGGTTTGAGTTCTCTTATTTGTTGGGTGCTTTGGGTTCTGGCCTTGAAGTTTGCTAAACTTTTGTGTGTTTACACTTGAGATTGTTTTGTTAGTTCTTTGTATTATCATTCTTTTCTACTACTGCTACCAGTACTACCATGGTGTTGTCAGTTACTACCACCTTGATTCACTGAGTATTTGGCATAGGTGGGCTTGACGGCAAACCTTCATTAGAATTCCAGAAAGGGGCCACTCAAGGGGTGCAGAACCTGGACTATGGCACATTCATCATAAAGTGAGTGAGGTCTGGCTAAGAGTGTAAAACATCAGCTGTCTCTAGGTGTGAGGAGACAATTGAGTTAGTCCAGAATGATGCCACATTGGATACAAATCTTGGCGGTATGTGCAATTCCTAATATCCAAAACTTCATAATTTTTTGTATGTTTTGTTGACTTTGCTTCCTTGGGCTTCTTGTGTAGTGGTTCTGTCCATAATGTCATAGTACATATTGTTATTTGCTTATGCATTAATTCACAGCTGGCGAAGTCATGTTCCATTGTTCTTGTGATTATCTTGTATTGGCTTGGGAGGACTGTGAGGACTGTTGAAGCTGAGATGTGATTTGGAGCAATGGAAGAAGGTAAGATATATAATAACTGGCTACATTTTAATACACACACTTGCATTCACGCTTGCGCTCACACTCTCACCATCTTACGTGATCTTTAGTTTACTCAATTAAGTTGAGAATGTGATAGGGTGCATCATTTACATCTCAACTACCAACTTCTTGACTTGAAATCATTAAGATTAATCACTCCCAACCATACAAGTCTAAGAAGACAACTAACCCTATCCCACCATACCAGCCATCTAAAGCATTTAACTTTAGGAGGTGAGATGTTATACCAGATGAATTTCAGTGCTTTCTCCTTCCTTCCCATTCCCGCTTCAAATAATCCATATAGAGATTTTATAGAAAAAAATGTGGAAGAATCAGCTTTCCAAACCAGTAAATCCTCCTTTCCTTCATCCAGAACCGAAACACCATCAATTACAGAAAAGAATCTTGCTAACTCTGAATTTCATATTTCATGTCAATATCCCTTCTTTCCTTGTACTTCTTTCAACAGCATCCGCCATACTGATATATTTCTCAGTTGAAATACTTTAGAGCCTTGGAAATAACTCCTTCAATGGTTTAGCAGAGCCCTATTTACCCCCCACCCCCACCCCCACCCCCCCCCAAAAAAAAAGTTAACCTGTCATTTGAGATTTCAGCAGGATTGTCACACTTAGGGATAGGGTTATGAAAGCAGAATTAAGGCCCTAACCAACCTTGCATTAGAGTGAAATTACTTCATAAAATTCATTACCTCCTTCATGAAAATCCGTCCCTTCTTAATACTAAACCTATTAAATCCGTCCGGCCTAGGGGCCTTATTACCTTCACAGGATTTAATAGACCTCCTCTGAAAATTCTGCTTCTAAACTGTCATTTTTACTTGGAGTAATAAAAAATGCTTCAGCAAAGAAAGGTCTACTGCTCCAATCTTCAGTGAAAAAATTCTGAAAAAACTGACATACATTTCTTTACTTCTCTTGGATCTTCCACTGATTGACCAGGAACAGAGTTGATCAGGTTCTTGATTGTCTCCCATTTGCTATTAAGTGAAAATACCTTGTATTTCTGTCACCCTACATGGACCCAGTCGAGTCTTGATTTCTGTAACCTGTACCATTCAGCTCTTCTGCACATATTCCAGTACTCAGCCTTCAACTCAGTTCTCTTCTTAATTTCTTCTTCCTGCAGTGCCCTATCTTCAGCTAACAGATCCATACCATGAACATCCCTTTCCACTTGTTGTAACTTAGCACTTATGTCCCCAAAAACTTCTTTATTCCATACCTTCAGTGCACGTTTAAGACCTTGCAATTTCTTAGCATAATAAACCCAGCTTTCCCATTACCTGAAATCTCATTCCAAAACTTCTCAGTAGTGGCTCTGAAATTTGGGAATAGGGTCCAAGCATTTATAAATCTGAATGGCTTGGGACCCCAAAAACTTCTTTATTCCATACATTCCAAAACCCACCTTTCCCATTACCTGAAATCTCATTCCAAAACTTCTCAGTAGTAGCTCTGAAATTTGGGAATAGGGTCCAATCATTTATAAATCTGAATGGCTTGGGACCCCAAAAACTTCTTTATTCCATACCTTCAGTGCATGTTTAAGACCTTGCAATTTCTTAGCATAATAAACCCAGCTTTCCCAATACCTGAAATCTCATTCCGAAACTTCTCAGTAGTAGCTCTGAAACTTGGGAATAGGGTCCAAGCATTTATAAATCTGAATGGCTTGGGACCCCAATCTCCTTGAGAAGAATTGGGCAATGATCACAGACAGATCTGTTTAGTCCCCATTGTTTAAGTTTGAATCTCACTAACCAATCCGGATGAAGCAAGAATCTGTCCAATTTCCTTGAGAAGAATTGGGCAATGATCACAGACAGATCTGTTTAGTCCCCATTGTTTAAGTTTGAATCTCACTAACCAATCCAGATGAAGCAAGCATTTGTCCAATCTACTCCACTTATCATCCTTTTGGGAGTTGGACCATGTGAATTTTCTCCTTAATAAAGGCAAATTCACAACCTCCATATCCTGTATAAACTTGTTTTAATCATTCATGCCGCTCTCCTTTTCTTTCTCCAATGCTCGTAATTTCATTATGGTCCCCACCCAAACACTATGGTTCAGAAAAATGTGATTTAATTTTCACCGAAGTTTCCCACAACAATATTCTACCAGAGACCTCTGTAGGACCATATAGATTAACAAAATTACATGAGAAGTTAGTTACAGATAGATTAACAAAATTACATGAGAAGTTAGGTTTGAAGGTACCTGATAAAAGAAGGAAATTCCTATTACCACAAGACTTTTGCAATGAAAAACCATCAGTATTCCAGATACACAATAGACCCTCCTCTGCTAGTATCTGTGTCTACCTCCAAAAAATCAAACTTTTGATCTGGCCACAACGTCTGAATAAAACTCCTTGATGAATTTCTTCTTTTTGTTTCCTGCAAAAACACCATATCCACCTCACATTCCCTCAATAGATTTCTTACTTTCCTTCTCTTCTCCCTTCCACCAAGACCCCTAATATTCCAGCTGATTATCTTCATTATACCAGGATAATTTCTCCCAACGACTGGAAGAGAAAACTCAGACAGTAGAGTTTCCCTCTAACTCCTCCGATCTAACCCAATCCTGTTTTTCCATCTCGGCTACTTTACTAACAACTTCTTCATCTGTTCCCTCGTATCTTATCCCAAGCATGTTCCCCATTTCCCACACTGCCTTGGCCTCCTTTAGTAATAACCTATTACAATTCTGAATAGCTTCCGAGGACACAGACAAGGACATTGCCGCTGCCGCCCCCTTAAAAATCACTCTATTATGCTTTCCCTTCAGGCTTTTTCCTGCCCTCCTCCTTTCCCTTGAAATGATATTTAATATTTCCTCCATCAACTTTATCTTTGCTGCTCTCTTCTTGCCCCTGAACACTTCTTCTCTTGCACCTGCACACATCAACATTGAATTTGTACTAACAAGTTCCCTTGCAGTGGTCATGGGTCTGGGGGAAGATATAATATTCGAATTCTTGTTAGGGCCTGACATTCCTCCTGTTTGATTTCCAGCTACTATACCATTACCCTGAACACCCCCCCCCCCCCCCCCCCCCCCCCAAACAGGCCCAAAAATATCCTGATTAGTATGCCCCAAGCTATTTGTTCCATCTACCTGCCCACTTTCATGGGCCTTTAAAATAGGCCCATCTTGAGCCATATCAAAGACAAGCCCTGATCCATCTGACACTTCCACTGAGGATTCTCTATTATAAAGAGCTTCAATATTTGAATTTGAAATTAGCAGCTGTGTCCCAGAATTAAGTTTCAGTTGAATTTGATCACCCTTTCCCCTGCTGACGATTTCTCTTCCCACCATCTCTGGTGAATCACCCACAGTTGACACCTCATCTGAAAGCTCCATTGAAGGACTGAAATTTTACAAAAAGGTTCTGCACGGTTAGCAATGATTTTTTTTCTTTTTTTTTTTTGGGGGGGGGGGGGGGGTGTTGATTACATTTAAAAAAACAATTGAGAGGAAAGAAAGGAACTCATATATCTTTACTGATCTAGAACAGAATGTTATTCATCATGTTTGGAAGAGAATGAAGGTGCACCCATGTAAAATAAATTCCCTAGATTTTTCTAGTACCAAAAGAGATTTGTTACTGTTAGTTATCTTACTGTTGTTTGTCCATTAAATAGGTCTATAATGGTTGAACATATGGTTATTTTTTCATTCAATAAATCTTCTATCTTAGACAAGGATGTTTTAGGATAAGTTACATTATTATTATTTTTATTTGATAAGTATGGATAAGTTCTGTTTTAAATTTTGGAGTTGGTATGATGTTTAGTTGTTTCAAGAGTTAGATAATTAAAAAGGAAGATACTTTAAAGAGATCATGTTTGATAATTTTGTGTAGACTTTTTTATTTTGGATAAATAAGAGATATTTGAGTTACATACAACGCCCACGGGGGTGCTCCCATTTATACCAAAAGTATGCAACAACTACAGTCAACTCTCTAATAATTATTATATTGGGGGATCCAAAAATTATTTTCTCAATATTTTTTGTTAATTAATTTTTTTTTACAAGTACATGATTTTTAGCATAACAATATGACATGCATACATATTCCTGAGTTTCATAGAACATATGTACGGTGGATATTGCTAGGATGTTTTACACCTTAGTCTTTCTTGGGTGAATTGCCGTCGGAATATAACTTGATGGCAAGTTTACTACAACAAGAAAGACAAATTTTGAGAGATTGCTACAACCAAGCAAAAGAAATGGAAAGAAAAATGTGTAAGCATCATGAGTGATGGATGGAGTGACTTATAAAAGAAGCCCTTTATTTGTTTTACGTTGGTGATGGAAAGTGGGCCTATATGTTCCTTAAAGATTTGGATTGTTCAGGGGCAAGTAAAGATACGTGTTTGATAAAAGAAGTGATAGAAGAGGTTGGTCTCTAAAATGTGATTCGAGTTTACTTCAACAAGAAAGACAAATTTTGAGAGATTGCTACAACCAATCAAAAGAAATGGAAAAAAAATGTGTAAGCATTGTGAGTGATGGATGGAGTGAGTTATAAAAGTAGCCCTTCATTTATTTTATGTTGGTGATGGAAAGTGGGCCTATGTTCCTTAAAGATTTGGATTGTTCAAGGGCAAGTAAAAATACGTGTTTGATGAAAGAAGTGATAGAAGAGGCTGGTCTCTAAAATGTGATTCAAGTGATCACTAATAATGCTAAGAATTGTTCGGGTGCAGGACTTCTCATTGAAGGATTATATCATAATATTGTTTGGACATTATGTGTGGTTCACACGCTCAACCTAACTTTGCAAAACATTTTTATGGCAAAGAATGTTGTAAACAATCGAGTAACCTATAAGGAGTGTAGCTGAATCATGGACATTGCAGATGATGTTATGTATATTAACAACTTTATCATGAATCACTCCATGGGATTGGCTATTTTTAATGACTTTGTTCCTTTAAAGTTGCTTTCGATTGCAAATATATGTTTTGCATCGGTGCTTGTTATGCTTAAGAGATTGAAGCTCACAAAAGGCAGTTTTAAAGCCATGGTTATTAGTGAGAAGTGAAAATCTTAAAGACGGTGGCAGATCCATAAACTGTGGTTAGGAGGGGCCAGAGTGTATACATTAGAAATTTAAGAGGGATTCTTAAATAAATTTAACAAATTGAGGGGGGCCAAATCCTAATTTTTAAGAAATTTTAGCAAAATTACAAGGCAAAAGTTTAATTTTCCAACATTTGGTGGGGCCTATTTTATGTTGGTGATGGAAAGTGGGCCTATATGTTCCTTAAAGATTTGGATTGTTCAGGGGCAAATAAAGATACGTGTTTGATAAAAGAAGTGATAGAAGAGTTTGGTCTCTAAAATGTGATTTGAGTTTACTCCAACAAGAAAGACAAATTTTGAGAGATTGCTACAACCAATCAAAAGAAATTTTAGCAAAATTACAAGGCAAAAGTTTAATTTTCCAACATTTGGTGGGGCCTATTTTATGTTGGTGATGGAAAGTGGGCCTATATGTTCCTTAAAGATTTGGATTGTTCAGGGGCAAATAAAGATACGTGTTTGATAAAAGAAGTGATAGAAGAGGTTGGTCTCTAAAATGTGATTTGAGTTTACTCCACAAGAAAGACAAATTTTGAGAGATTGCTACAACCAATCAAAAGAAATGGAAAGAAAAATGTGTAAGTATCGTGAGTGATGGATGGAGTGAGTTATAAAAGTAGCCCTTCATTTATTTTATGTTGGTGATGGAAAGTGGGCCTACGTTCCTTAAAGATTTGGATTGTTCAAGGGCAAGTAAAAATACGTGTTTGATGAAAGAAGTGATAGAAGAGGTTGGTCTCTAAAATGTGATTCAAGTGATCAACTAATAATGCTAAGAATTGTTCAAGTGCAGGACTTCTCATTGAAGGATTATATCATAATATTGTTTGGACATTATGTGTAGTTCACACGCTCAACCTAACCTTGCAAAAACATTTTTATTGCAAAGAATGTTGTAAACAATCGAGTAACCTATAAGGAGTGTAGTTGAATCACGGACATTGCAGATGATGTTATGTATATTAACAACTTTATCATGAATCACTCCATGGGATTGGCTATTTTTAATGACTTTGTTCCTTTAAAGTTGCTTTCGATTGCAAATACATGTTTTGCATCGGTGCTTGTCATGCTTAAAGATTGAAGCTCACAAAAGGCGGTTTTAAAGCCATGGTTATTAGTGAGAAGTGAAAATCTTAAAGACAGTGGCGGATCCATAAACTGTGGTTAGGAGGGGCCAAAGTGTATACATTAGAAATTTAAGAGGGATTCTTAAATAAATTTAACAAATTGAGGGGGGCCAAATCCTAATTTTTAAGAAATTTTAGCAAAATTACAAGGCAAAAGTTTAATTTTCCAACATTTGGGGGGGCCTATGGATAGGATGATGTGAGGAAAGCTAGACTATGAAAGAAAATGTTTTAGATGACATTTGGTGGGACTCAATGGATTACATACTTTCTTTTACGACTCCTATATATGATATGCTTAAGATTTGTGATACTGACAATCCTTGTCTTCACTTGGTCGATGACATGTCAAATACAATGATAAAAAAATGAAGGTTGAAATATATAGGCATGAAGGAAAGTGACTTGAGGAGCCATCTACCTTTTATAAAGTGGTGCATCAAATTCTTATTGATTGTTGGAACAAGAACAACACACACCCCTTCATTGTTTATCTCATTCACTAAATTTAAGGTAACTTCTAATTTCCGAATCCTAAGCTTTTTGTCTTGGGATTTTTATCTTAATAATAAACTAATTCTTATTTTTTATTCCTCTTATTTAAGGTACTATAGCTTGCATTAGCTTCATGAACACCCTCATCGAGTTTCTCCACGTAAAGATGTGGAGGTTGCTTGAGAAAGAATGAAATGCATTAAAAAAAATATATTTTTCTAGTCAAGAGGACCACACAAAGGTAACTTTGGAATTTTCAAAGTTCTCAAGCATGTCGAGAGAGTTTGTGGATAGTGATTCCATTCATCATCACTATGAAATGGATTCTAAAAGTCGGTGGGTCATATATGGTGCAAGTGCACCTTTGCTTCAATCCCTAGCTTCTTCTTTGTCATGCTCTGAGAAGAACTGGAGCATTTATTCCTTTATGCACTAGATGAGGAAGAATAAGATGACATTAAACCATGTTGAAGACTTGGTATTCATTCATAGCAATCTTCACCTTTTATCAATAAGAAAATATTAAAAATAAAAAAATATTTGACGCGATGTATTTGTATCTTACTTTTTTGAAAAATGTTGTGTCCGTGTCATGTCATATATGTGTCCCCGTGTCCGCAAGATTCTTTCTAAAGAAAAGGAATTCTAAATAGAATTCTTATTTTTTGTCTTTGTTTAGAATTTCATTTTTCATTTTTTCTATGCTTCTTAGATGAGATGCACTGTCAATATTTACAGCTGTTTTGCACTTCAATAGACACTTTTGCTCAGCTTCTCTCCAAACTTTTAACTAGCTAGTTGTATCCCAAATTTCCCTTGTAAATGGTATAGTTTATTATTTCTTTGTATATATGTACTAGTTCCCAACTGGTGGGAAAAAATTGCGATCATTAATTACATCTTGATAAAATTTTTTTTGTTAAAAATAAATCCAATTAGAGGAATAAGTAAATCAGAAAAAAAAACTTCACTGCATTAAATAAAAGAATACATTTTTTAATAAAATTAACTGCATGCAGTAATTCTTTATTCTTGCATCGTTCAAACAAAAAAAACAAAAAGAAAGAAAATACAATGAATCTCATCTTGCTTCCTCCCTTTTTAAAGTCCAAAGTTTGACTGTGAATGGTGGCAATTTTTTCATGGGGTTTTTTTGTTTTCTCTCTTGAGGTGGTCTTATCTCTTCAGTGCTGGTAGGGGCCCCATCCTTTGTATCTATTAGGAGAAAAACTCTAGGTAGCATGATATGAATTCACTTGCTTCCTGGTCATTAAGCTGATATGGGCCCTATCAAAATGCCTACTAATATAATCCTCTAATTTTTAATTTTTTTAATTCACTTAATTTTCAAGAAAAGAATGTGACATATTATTTTGCTTAATCCCGATGGATCAACCTCCTTTTAGTAGGGGGAGAATGGAAGGAAATGGAAGGAAGGAAAAGGAGAGGAATGGATAGCCATTCCTTTGTTTAGTGGAGGGAAGAGCATAGGGAAAGTAGTAAGGGAGGAATGAAGCTCCTCTCCGGTCCTACAATATTTCTTCCTCCCAAAAGTGGGAGGAAATGAGGAAAAGGGTTCCCATTAAAATAGGCCTCGTTTTAATATGGAAGAGTATTAGAGGTAAAATCATAAAATTCCAAGACAAAAGCTTAGGATTGGAAATTAGAATTCACCTTGATTTTTTTTAATTCACTTAATTTTCAAGAAAAGAATGTGACAATATTTTGCTTAATCCCCGATGGATCAACCTCCTTTTGGTAGGGGGAAGAAGAAGGAAATGGAGGGAAGGAAAAGGAGAGGAATGGAGAGCCATTCCTTTGTTTAGTGGAGGGAAGAGCATAGGGAAAGTAGTAAGGGAGGAATGAAGCTCCTCTCCGGTCCTACAATATTTCTTCCTCCCAAATGTCGTAGGAAATGAGGGAAAGGGTTCCCATTAAAATAGGCCTTTTTTTAATATGGAAGAGTATTAGAGGTAAAATCATAAAATTCCAAGACAAAAGCTTAGGATTTGGAAATTCGAAGTCACCCTAGATTTAGTGAATGAGCTAAACAATGAAGGGGTGTGTTGTTCTTGTTCCAACGATCGATAGGAATTTGATGCACCACCTCATAGAAGGTAGATGACTCCTCAAGTCACTTTCCTTCATGCTTCTTCACTTTTTATCATTCTATCATACATGTCATCGACCAAGTGAAGATAAGGCTTGTATGTATCACAAACCCTAAGCATATCATATATAAGAGTCATAAAAGAAAGTGTGTAATCCGTTGAGTCCCACCAAATGTCATCTAAAACCTTTTCTTTCATAGTTCTAGATTTTCCCACATCATCCTATCTATAGGAATTCCACTTCCCACTAATAACCATGGCCTAAACTCTGCCTTTTGTGAGCTTCAATCTCTTAAGCATGATGAGCACCAATGCGAAATGTGTATTTGCAACTGAAAACAACTTAAAAGGAACAAAGTCATTAAAAATAGCCAATCTCATGTAGTGATTCATGATAAAGTTGTTAATATACATAACATCATCTGCAATATCCATGATTTAACTACACTCCTCATAGGTTACTCAATTGTTTTCAACATTCTTTGCCATAAAAGTGTTTTGCAAGGTAAGGTTGAGTGTGTGAACCACACATAATGTCTAAACAATATTCAATGAGAAGTCCTGCTCCCGAACAATTCTTAGCATTATTAGTGATCACTTGAATCACATTTTCGAGACAAACCTTTTCTATCACTTCTTTGATCAAACACGTATCTTTACTTGCCCCCGAACAATCCACATTTTTAAGGAGCATAGGCCCACTTTCCATCACCAACATAAAATAAATCAAGGGATTCTTTTATGAGTCACTCAATCCATCACTCACGATGCTTACATATTTTTCTTTCCATGTGCTTTTGATTGGTTGTAGCAATCTCTCGACATTTACCTTTCTTGTTGGAGTAAACTTGTCATTAAGTTATATTTCAGTGACAAATAACCCGAAAGAGCATTGTTCACTGAAAAATGAGTAAAGAACTCACATAATAAGGACTCATTGCTAGGTGAAATGGTAAGACTAAGGCGTAGAACATCCTAGCAATCTCCACTTGTAATCATAGTTGTCAAAATTCCGACCTAGATCTTACAATCTTATGATTTTACAATCCAAAAATACCAAATCGATCCCAATCCCATAAAAAATCCTTGGAGGGTAGAATCCTTGTTAAATCCCTATAGGATCACTAGGATCTCGACTTGACTCCCAATTCTACCGATCTTATAATATAACCATATAATATTATTCTCGCATATGTCTTTGATAAGTTATAGTTCAAGACCATAATAATATTATAAAACAATTTTCAAGATTTATTTAAATATCCTAAGTGAGTTAATCATGTCAAAACTTTCATAACATTTTAATATTTGAATGACTTTTTAGTGTGCTTTAGATTAGACAAGTATTTAACTAGTATGGGTATGATATTGCTATTTAAAAATATTTCTTTAGGCTAATTAGCTCTCTTTCTCACATCCACACACACACAAACTCGAGTTTTAATATTTGAATGACTTTTTAGTTTGCTTTAGACTAGACAAGTATTATAGTAATTAATTTAAGTCATTTAACTTATTATAACTACTATGATATTGCTATTTTAAAAATTTTGCTTTAAAAATATTACTTTAGGCTAATTAGCTCTCTTTCTGACCTGACTCGTGTTGTTTTGAATCTTTTTGATCCGACCTATGCAGTTTTTCAATTATTTCCCCAACCCATGTATTTTTTAAAATCGCATCTTCAAGATGCGATTTCATTAGTAATTTTGCAATCAAATCGCATTTTAAAATTGCCCTTTGAAAATGCGATTTTAATTAAGGATTACGAGATAATCAACTTGGTAAAACAATTACACAAAACTCTCATCTTCAAGATGCGAGTTTATCAGTAACCCCCCTACACTACAACTGATATGTTAACACTTTGTATCATGATTTTTTGTGCGATCAATTCACACAAGTGTATTTATGCGGGAAGGTGTGTTAGGTCCCGGTCCATAGTTGTTTCCACATTTTTTTGACATTTTGCCCCTCAAACCCTAGGAATCAAGTAATTGAGAGTCAAGTTACTTCCGTCGCATTAATTAACAAAGCAACCTTCCGGGCTCACGTCTTTTTGTGTGATCACTTCACGCAAGTGTATTTATGCATGAAAGTGTGTGTTAGGTTCCGGTCTGTAGTTGTTTCCACATTTTTTTGACAGTTCCCCCCCCCCCCCCCCCAAAAAAAAACCCTAGGAATCAAGTAATTGAAGAGACTTAAGTTACTTCGGTCGTGTTAGCCATCAAGGTACCCATAAAAGATTAGTAGATGTAAAGAAATATGTAAATGCATTTTATATAATAAAACTTGGTTTATACATATAATTTTGATTTACAGATACAAAAAAGCTAATACATGTGAGTCACCCATCCCCCTCAGTACATTGAAAAAATGAAACTAAGTGCCGCATGATGGTATTCTCCTGTTTCGCATTGGTCGTCTCTACTGTTGGTCTAGGATCGGCTGTTGTGTGTCCTGTGTAACCTGCAATGGACCAACGTCGGATTGACGACACCTCTACCTCTGCCACGGCCTCTACCCCTCGTAACTCAGAATGGTGGTGACTCCACTTGTGTCACTGGCTGTGACTCCACCTGTGTTGCTAGCGGTGACTTCAACTTTGTCACTAGCTGTGGCTCCACCTATGTGACTCCCTCTATAAGGTCCTCGTCTAGGGTATCTGCCCTGAATAAACAGGAGAGGCATGTGGTGATAATGAAAACCTCGACGGAGGAGAAGCCTGA
This sequence comes from Nyssa sinensis, assembly GCA_008638375.1. Lineage (NCBI taxonomy): Eukaryota > Viridiplantae > Streptophyta > Magnoliopsida > Cornales > Nyssaceae > Nyssa > Nyssa sinensis. The sequence continues at coordinate 15,905,630 of CM018043.1, forward strand.
TGTAAAGACACGGTCTGCATAGGTGACTCAAACGCCTGCGAAGATGACACAGAAGCCTCTTTGGCATGTGGTATGGCTGGTCAGGGAGGAATAGACTCTCATCTGCGTCTTCGTAGCTAAGGCTAGGGATCGAGATCAGGATCGAGATCGGGATCAGGATCGAGCTCGGGCTCAGGCTGAGGTCTGTGCTCATAAAAATGTCTGTCCTCAACGACATCCCTCTAATATGTTGTATGGCGTCTATAAACATCAACTTGTCAGGGTATGTAGCCTCTAGAGCAATCCTACTCTGTGGAGTGAAAGTTGGTATATCTGTGTCATAGTATCATCATGGGGATACTCTCATCTCCGTCTCCGTAGCTAAGGCTAGGGATCGGGATCGAGATCGAGATCGGGATCGGGATCGAGGTCGGGCTCGGGCTGAGGTCTGTGCTCATAAAAATGTTTTTCCTCGACGAAATCCCTCTAATATGTTGTATGGCGTCTATAAACATCAACTCGTCAGGGTATGTAGCCTCTAGAGCAATCTACTCTATGTGGAGTGAAAGTTGGTATATCTGTGTCATAGTATCCTCAAGGGGACAAATTTAAAACATCGTCGGTAAAAGACAAGTTTATACTAATTTCATGTACTAAATCCACAAAAAAGATATCATACTCACGAATGTTGAATGTTGGCTACTGGCCAGAAACCAACTAGAGGCCTCTCAACAGGAGGACCGATGAGTCTGCGAGTAATGTGGCTATACTAGAGCAAGTAAGGGTCATTATAATCCATCCGACTAGTGCCAGGATCCCTAGTGACGAGGTGCTCGCGATGCTGTACCCATAGGTCAATGTACTGGCAGTAATGGCCTGCCCTGTTGTACCCATGCCTCCCACGCCTATCAATTGAATGTAGCTTTTGACTGGTATCACAAATAGATAGGATCCGCTGTAGTAGACTGAATTTTCACAAGACACCATCAGGTAGATGCCACTCAACCATTGAGAAATAGATGAGTGGCACCCATGCAAGACAAATCTCATGACCCCCGAGGCAATATTCTATCAACTCAGCACGAACATCTGTTGTATTCGGCTCCCAGATCATCTGGAAAACAAAATGTAGGTGGTTAGTTGGTTTTTATGCTAATACATGAGGATAGTTAATTACCATACCATATATATCCTGCTCTTCCCTCATTTGATCCTTATAGTGTCACAGGACATGGGAGAGAGTTGCCTTCTATGAGAGTCTAACGTCCCATCTATTCCAAACAAACATTCAAATGTCGGGTAGGATAACAATAACAGAATAGAAACAATGATGGTAGAAACAATTATACTTGTACCCTAGTGGACCAGCCAAAGAGTCTACGTGTGGTGGGGGTGCCTAATGTTGGATGGTGCTCTGTTGGGGGTGAATATGTACAAGCTTCTCCCATGCCCATAACTAGATATATTATAAAAGTGTTATGTTAGTTTGAAATGTAGTAATCGTGCCTATTGTAGAACAAGAGGGCCTAAAACCTCGAATGCCTAGATCCTTGCGGCAATACAGAGCTCAAAGTATAGGCATGCTAAAGCTGCATTGCTCTAGCTAAGCCTACCTGCTGCATCAAGATCCCTCAACAAAGGCAAGAAGAAAAGCTTCACCTTGCTAGAAAACTTGTCGGCAAAAATGCACACGCCCAGTTATACCATAATATATGTCCTGGTGTAGGAATCACGGCGTCGTGAGCATTGTCGGATGTCGACTGCCTTAAATGATGTGTCAACGCACTGATTCGCAACATTGAGCCATCTAAGGTAGTAACTGGTGGAGTGAAACCCAATAATTCCTGGCATAGCACCTGCCACTATTGTGTAGTCCGATGCGTGTCCAGCCTAGTCACTACATCCCCATCAATAGATAGACCGAGTAAAATGGTAACGTCCTATAGTGTCATGGTCGCCTCACCCACCGATAGATGAAAAGTATGTGTCTCCTCGTGCCACCTCTCTACCAGTGCAGTGATGAGATGTTAATCGAGCTACATAAATCTCAATTGATATATCCTTTAAAAACATACAGTTAGTAGGTAATGAAGGACTCGAACGTCTAAAACTCCCACCGCTCGACATAATGATGCGTTACTACGCCGGCATCGAAATTTTTCATACTCTCGACCTTCCCAAATAGTTATGGAATGGTGCTGAGACTCTGCAAGTGTAGCACTGATGAGTCTATGGGGCCCGGGTCAGGCTGTGCCCTGGGGAGATCCATAACTAATACTGAAAGTCATTGGTCCACTCTAAGCAACACAGTGACTTTTTGTTTACGATCAAAGAAGATTGCAAATATTTTTAAAAATCGTCATCTTCTTCATCAGTATAGTTTGAAAGTTCAGGGTCGGGGACACCATTAGTTCGTAATTGATAATATCAATTATAGCCTCTTTTGGATGGAAGTGCTCATTTTTTACATGTTCCATTGCATGAAAACGATCTAAGTGTTGTTGCATTTTATCATCCTCTCTTTCGAGTATGTTTATGACTTCGACACTATCACGTGTTTTGTCTACACACATATCAACTGAGCGTGCTCGTGGTAAACAATCTTGGCCATTTCAAACCAAGATTGTAGCATGACCAATAGTTGGCGATAAATCGTAAGCTCGTCCGATTATGATGTGTCCCACGTGGGTGAATTTTGAAGATGCATGAATTGGTTTGTTCACAAACTCGCATATTTTTCCATACCACTTTTGACCTACTAGATCTTCGTAGGCTCTGCTCCCATTAATGTCTGCCTCTGATTTGAGGAAGTCCTGCTGTGACTTTCTTGTTGTTTTGAGGAACTCCCTCCGCGTTTGGAGGAGCTCCCCTCAAACACAACGGATGATAATCTACCAAAAATATTGTATTTATGTTTCTTCCTCGACATTCTCTGAAATGTAAAGGACTTTAGTTGAACTAAATTTGTGAGTTGCAATAGAGGAACTTTCAATACAACTTTATATGCATCATAAACATTGGATTTCTAAAGGACAAGTAACTTTTAGTACAATGATAAAAAGGAAAAAGACAAGGCACTACATTGAATCAACTTTAGGACACTAATAAAGTTCTAAAATTTGACAAGGTGTGAGTACACTGATAAAGTTCTAAAATTTGAGAAGGTGCTGGATTTCATGAGTCAGGTTGAGTACATTGATAAAAGTTCTAAAAAATTTGACAATGCACAACATTTGATTAATCAGGTTGAGTACACTAATAAAGCTACCCTAAAAAAATTGACAAGGCACTAGACTATATCAATGTGAAGGTCCAGGGGCTGGGCCTTATTGGTTGGTATTTGGACATTGACGATGGTTATGGCCCAATTACTTGCATATGCCGCATTTATTTTTGCGCCCGACCTTCCCTAAGGTCCATCTCATTCCTAATTCATGATGACCTAGGATGACCCCTTGTTTGTAGACGTGTTGAATTATCCTCGTGCTAGGGCAGATAAAATTGTTGTGCCTATGTCTTCTCGTACGTCTCAAAGTTGTAACTTTCATCAACGTACATGTCATAAGTAAATCTGCCAATACAGCCAATGCATGGGAACATGGAATTTTGTAAATATTGCACTTCCCACAACTACATGCACGCTCATTAAGATTGACAACTTGGTATTACCCTTCATTGTCAACACCTGCATAATTCCAAGGCTAGAGTAAAATGGTGTTAATTTGTGGGCACTAGCATTTGTCTGATTTTGAGCAATCATCTCAAATGCATAAGGAGCATACTTATAGTTATAGTTATTACGTATACCATCCACAACTAATTCCCGCCTAATATTAAAATAGTTTACGACACGGTAAAATATAATTTGCCTGATTTCGACCACCAATTTTTGCCTAATTTCGAGCAATCATATCAAATGCATAAGGAGTCTACGTATAGTTATTGCGTATATTATTCACAGCTAATTCCCGCATAGTATTAAAGTAGTTTACGACGCGGTAAAATATAACTCAAGCATGCAGTGATTGGCAAATTTCCTACTCCTTTCAGGACTACCATTGAATACTTTTGATATACTGGTCGTCCGCATCCTATAACGATAACCACCATCATGAGCAATGGTCCACATTTTTGCCGGAATTATCTTTAACCATTCGATTGCTCCTTACAAAATAAGGAAATGAGACCATCCTCCACCAATTCTTTAAAGTAATGGTGTCAAATATCAATGTGTTTTGTCCTGCAATGTTAGACTGGATTCTTGAAGATACTTATAGCACTAGAATTATCACAATGAATGGTCATGATGCCTATATCAACTCCATAATCCACCAACATTTGTTTCATCCACACAAGTTGGGCACAACAACTCCCTGAGGCTATGTACTCGGTCTTGGCAGTGGAAAGGGAAATGGAGTTTTGCTTCTTATTATGCCAAGAGACGAGGGCATTTCCAAGATAGAAGCAACCACTGGAAGTGCTCTTCCGGTCATCCACATTCTCGGCCCAATCGGCATTGGAGTATGTTGCCAAGGTGACATTTGTATCAAAAGGATACCAAATGCCATATTCTAAAGTCCCACTCACAGATCTTATGATTCTCTTTACAGTAATAAGATGTGATTCTTTAGGACTAGATTGGAATTGAGCACATACTCCAACACTAAAGGATATGTCGGGCTTACTAGAAGTAAGATAGAAAAGATTACTTATCATGCTTCTATATAGAATAGACTGAACATCCTTGCCACAATAGTGTCTTTGCTAAGCTTCGTACTAGTACTTATGGGAGTTCTAGCATGCTTAGCCGACTCAAGCCCAAATTTCTTGACCAACTCTTTGGCATACTTGGTTTGAAATATGAAAATCCCATCAACCATTTGCGTTACTTGAAGTCCCAAGAAATATGTGAGCTCTCCAACCATACTCATTTCAAAACCAATTTTTATTTCTTCCGCAAATATTTTGGTATGCTTGGTACTAGTGGATCCAAAGGCTATGTCATTCACATAGAATTGAGCAATAACAAAATCTTTCCCATCTTTCCTTACAAACATAGTCTTGTTGGCACCACCTCTTGAGAAACCCTTTTCAAGAAGATATGCCGAAAGCCTCTCATACCAAGCTCTAAGAGCTTGCTTCAATCCGTACAAGGCCTTCTTGAGATGGTAGACATGGGAGTGATTTTGAGGATCCTCAAAACCTTTAGGTTGCTCTACAAAGACTTCTTCCTTAAGAATGTTGTGAAGAAATATAGTTTGAATTTCAAATGAAATGCTACGGCTAGAAGAAGTCTTACGCTTTTCAACCCAGCTACAGGGGCAAAGGTCTCATCAAAGTCTATCCCTTCAACTTGGGTCTAGCTTTGAGCAACCAACCTAGCCTTATTTCTCACAATTGTACCATTTTCATCAACTTATTTTTGAAAATCCATTTGGTACCAATAACATTGTAGTGAGAAGGTCTAGGAACTAACTCCCAAACATCTAGCTTAGTGAATTGAATCAATTCTTCTTGCATGGCTATGATCCAATTATCATGAAGAAGAGCCTCATTGATGTTTTTTGGGTTCAATTTTTGAAGCATTGAAAGCTTACTTCATTGTGAAGTTGAGATCTTGTTATGATTCTTTTGTCAATATCACCCATTATTTTGGATTGATCATGTTCTCTTCTTACCCACATGGGTAAACCTTTGTCTAAATTAGACGAGGTACCTACTTGATCAAATACATCATTTGCATTTTCATTGACAATTGGGGGATTAATCGAATCGTCATTTTGAAGATTTATGGGAGTGCATGATCTCAAAGGCTCCAAACTTCCTAGACATTCATCATCATGATTGACAACCTATCACGACCCAAAACCCGGCCTATGCGGATTAGGGGTCCATGATCGGCCACCAAGGCCTTTCAATGATCAAATCTTCTTTCTAATTATATATTGATTAAATGCAACGGAATAATTTTTTTCTTTTTCATATTCATAAAATAAACCATATAACCTGGTCAGTCATTTCAACCATTGTCTCTGAATAATATAGTTTCCATGATACCATGCAATAGTGAGTAGTTTTAAATTACACAAATTGAACTAGTTCGATGATAATACGTCTAAAAATCACATAAAGTAAACCATATAACCTGGTCAATCATTCAATCATTGTCTCCGAATAATATAGTTTCCATGATACAATGCAATAGTGAGTAGTTTTAAATTACACAAACTGAACTAGTTTGATGATAATATGTCTAAAATTCACATAGCCAAAAATTATCTAATCCATCAAAAACAATTCACTTCATCTTTTAAGCACTCAGTCTGCATTGCCTGAAACGATCTTATCTAATCCTTGCCTGAAAATATGGTAAACATTTGTAATGAGCTCGACGGCTCCGTGAGAATTTCATAAGATGCCAAGGGTTTGAAAATTACTATATAGTTCTATGCTGAAATGTCTATATTCATTTAGAAATAGAATACATCATATCCAAGTCTATAATTAAATCAAAGCACAAGAGTTCAACGAAAAATATCAAATTCATTTTCAATAGTTCTTAGTTCAATCATAGTTGAAATTCAATACTCAACTAAGAAGCACGGATACAGACACGGGACACAGATACGACACAACACGAACACACAGATACGTTATTTCTCAAAAAAGTAGGATACGGACACTTTGAATATATATAATTTTTTTATATTTTTATATGACCATATAGTAAAAAACTAATGTTATTTCAATTAAAATTAACATAAAACACACAAATTAAAGAAAATATTATTAAGATATTAAAATAACAAAGCCATTAAATAAAGATTAAAGAACTTCTTCATTTAATCATCAACATCGATGATTCAAGTGTTCGGACATGTGTCTGGGAAGTGTCCGAGAGTGTCGGTGTCCGACACGGACACATGAGCCAAAATAGAGTGTCCGTACTTCATAGATACTCAATATTATAGTCCAATCATAGTCGTAGTTCAATAAATCAATAACATAATTGGATAAACAATATCATACTTCAATAGTCAATAGCATAGTTCAATCTTAGTCATAGTTCAATAAATCATTATCATAGTTCAATCATAGTCATAGTCCAATAAATCAATATCATAGCTCAATCATAATCATAGTTCAATAAATCAATATCATATTTCAATCATAGTCATAGTTCAACAATCATTATCATAGTTCAATCATAGTCATAGTTCAACAATCATTATCATAGTTCGATCATAGTCATAGTTCAATAAATCAATATCATAGTTCAATCATAGTCGTAGGCATAGTTCAATAAATCAATATCATAGTTCGATAGTTCAGAGTTCAATCATGGTTCATATTCGATATTCACGAGGGTTCAAGTCCATAAGTTTCTCTTCTATGGTCAGTAAATTAGAACCTCATTGACTGAGATCAATATTCAAAGAAACTAGTTCGATAACGCCATTTTGTGCGGCTCGCCACCAATATACCTCGTGGTTAGGGTTTGATGAAGTCATAATCTATTCAATAATGACCATACATAGAAGATTGGTCCTTCAAAACATCAAAAGCACATTCAAAATCAATAATCATTAATCATAAGCTCAGTTATACAAATAAGAGTTCTGTATCTAGTATTTAGTTAAAATAATTCAAAGATTGGTAAGAAACCGTATAGTATTTTGAGTATCTCACGAAACATTTTCTTGAATCAGAAAGAAAACAATATATATATATATATATATATTCCATTCATAGAGGCGGTCAGAAGCAACTGAAAATTGACTATGGAATAGTCTTTCTTCATACTGGAGATCAGGAGGGGTTGGTCGAGAATATCTATTATTTGTTATACTGGTAGGGTTAACTCGAGGACGATGGAATTTATTAACTATAAGACCTTGAAGTTGATCTTCTAATTGATCTAATTCCTGATACTGGGTTTGTAAAGCATCATCATCATTGGTTGATGAATTAGCGCTGGATGTTGCGTCGGTTTTTTCGACTGTTACTATGGTTTTAGAAGAACTAAGGGGTTCCTCCTTAACTGGCATAACTAGATCCTGGAGCATCTTATTAAATTGTGCTGAAGCCGTTGTGGGTTTAGGTTGAAGTTTCTGTGAAAGTTTTACTGTAGCTAATTTGATTAAAGGTTTTTCTAACTGTATAGAAGAAGAGTGTTGAGAAGAAGTAAACTGTTTGTTGTCGACGATTTTCTCGATTTTATCTAACTGGGTTCCAATTGTAATTAGACATTGGTTAGTGTAGTTGTTCTGTTCAACTATCTTCCTAGACGTTTCATCTGCAAGAGGTAGCTTAAATGGTGAAGCAACTACTTCTGAACCTTGATCTCCAGTATGAAGAAAGACTATTCCATAGTCAATTTTCAGTTGCTTCTAACCGCCTCTATGAATGGAATATAGATGGTTATTCAGAACAATAAATCTTAAACAAACTTAGTCACATGGTTATAGTTGCTAACTTCTACCTTGAGAAGAATAGCAACACCCACAGTGAAGTTGTAAGACTATTAGTTCTAGGTTTCACAGGCAAACTCCTTGCTTGGTGGGAAAAACATCTCACAGAGGAAACTAGAGAAGCTATAGTCCACGCAGTTAAACGAGACCCTGATGGTAACCCAGTATTTGATGAAGCAATAGGTCAAGGAGTACGAGACGGAGTCAACACACTCATTTACACAATAACCAAACATTTCATAGGAACTCCTAGTCAAATAACTACTAGAATTCATGACCAATTAAGTATCCTTAGATGTCCAACCCTCAGTGATTTTGAACGGTATGTAGACGTCTTCTGCTCAAGAGTCATGCTCAGAGATGACAGTGACTCACTATTCTGGAAAGAAAAGTTCATTAATGGCCAACCTAGTCTTTTTGTCCGTAAGATTCGAGAAGTCCTTAGTAAAGACACTGAAGTCATGAATTATTCTAGTTTGACATATGGTGATATAATGTGCATAGTTTGCAAAGAAGGAATGTGGATGTGTATAGACATGAAAATCAATAATCAAGCCTCTAGGAACAAGAAATGTGCCAAGTACAAACTAGGTAATTTCTGTGTTCAATAAGGCTTGCCTTCAATTGCACCATCTAAAGGACGATCTCACAGTCACCACAAATTGTAGAAAGAAAAGCTTCTACTAGTAAAAACACAACCCGCAAGGCAATATATGAAATGCTTGCTTTAAGTTCAGAAAACCAGGTCATTTCTAGTTAGATTGTAAAGTCAAACAACTAATCAATGCCCTCCAAGGAAACCAAGAACGTAGTTTGTTTTAATAGAAATGGATCCTTACTGGTGGCTCTGATACCATGAGGGCGGAAGCAAAAAAGGAATTAAATTTAACTATGCATGCAAAGGGGGAGGCGGTATAACCGTCCATATGGGAAAGGGAGATACTACAGAAATTAATGAAGAAAACTAAACTATTGTATTACTTGAAATTAAATACTTACAATTAACTATAGGCTAGAAGTTTGATTAACTGAAAGAGAAAGGAAATTTAAAACTGGATACATTGTAGAACCCTTAAGAGAAATGGATGACAAAAGTATTCTCTCTACTGAAGGAATTCTTTCTGAAAGAAAAACTTGTTGATAACTGAAGAGGGGTTGCCTTCTTATAGGAGTTGGAACGCCTCGAATGCCAAACTAGTTGTTGAATTCACGGCTGGAATCCCGGAAGTGAACTCAATTTTACTTAAGTGAAAACAGGCTGATTTCTGACGCGTATTGTCAACTGTTTTGGCGTGGGGTTACTGTTCACAACTTTTCACTGTTCATGAATAGTATCCTGTCTGCACCGAAAGTTATTTTGTCTTCTTGCGTTGGTTGATATTTTCTTTATGCAATAGGATCAGATTTCAAAATCTTCATCTAAAGCGTATTGGTCTTGACTGAAGCAATCATTAGAGGGATGATACGGGTGATTGGATTCTGCATCAGATTGGGTTTTTGGATCTTCTCCCATCTAAGTTACATGAATCATTAACTGTTTAGATAGCTCCTTGAGCTCTTCTTTTGATTTCCCTTGCAATAGAGTCTAGTCAATGCTGGACGAGGACCGGGTTCTATGTGCAATTAGCTGTTGAACTGGTTGAGGAAATTTCTTATTAATGAATGTGATAAACCTCTCATGATTTAGCTTATCCCACCATTTTACTGAGAATTCTCTTATAACTGTGTTTTTGTTAATGGCACAGATCCACTTCATGATCCATGGTATCTTATATTTACTGGCCATGAGCAGAATTACGGGGAAATATGCAGTATGCTGGTCTGTTAGAAAGACTATGGAGAAGTACTGCAATGCTGACTGGAGGGGAGATGGAAGTATTTCTGGAACAAGTCCAAATTTGTTCCACCATTCACTGAACCATGTAGGTATTTGACTTCTGAATTTCTGGTCAAACATGAGAAATCACGAGTGGTCGTTGGACTCATTTTGAAGATAGAGTGCCTTGGTAAAGGCTTGACTGTAGTCGTAATATGAGTATTGAACTGGGGAGTTTGGAATGACCTGAAGCTCGAAAGGATGAGATCCCCAAGCTTTTTCAGAAAGAAAGTTAATTATAATGAACTTTTGATAACAGATTTTATTAGGATCTTGTTTACTGGGAATGTCTTCAAATTTAACTAATCCGGAATGGACAACGATAGCCTTGTACCATTTAATTGATTTGGATGGATGGTTGGGGATGAAGTGCCAACCAGGAGGGAGGTAACTAGTGGCTAAAATCCATGGGTCTTGGATCTGACTTTTATGTGGTTCAATGAAGAATATATTAACTGAGTACGACTTCTTGAAATAGGGAGTCGCAAGGGTTCTTAATGTAGGTCTTACTGGAATGATCCTTTGATCTTTGGTAGGGATGGCAATTTGCCCCGCCCCGCCCTGCCCCGTCCCATCCCGTCCCTAATCGGGCGAGTATGGGGTGCTCATAAACGGAGTCGAGGCGGGGTAGGGGTATGGCTTTTAAAATCCCATCGGATTCGGGGAGGTTCGGGGGATGGTCATCCCACCTCGACTCCACCCCGTTTATATATTAAGTTTTTTTATTTATTTTTATATACACTATATTTACCAATAAATAACACTACTATAAAATTAGTTTTAAGGTTTTTCATATCACACTCATATTTTTTTTTGTATTAGTTATTTTGGAAAAAAAAATTAATTTACTTGTCAAAATAAAAGTTTTAACTTACTTAAAAAATACATATATCGGGGTTCGGGGCAGAGTAGGGTGAAGTCGGGGAATATAAATGGAGTCGGGTCGGGGTAAACCTCTAAACTAGGCTAGGCGAGGCGGGGCGGGGGCAGAAAATATAAACGGGGTCAGGGTTGGGGAAGGGTCACCCCGCCCCAAACCCGCCCCGTTGCCATTCCTAATCTTTGGACGGGTCGAATGGATCAGTTATCTCATAAGGACTGCGAGGTTGTGTGGTTAATGCAGAGCTGTAACTGGGGAGACTTGGTAGACTGTAATTTGGACAAAGAGGTTGGCCAAGAACAAAAAACTGGTTTACTGAGACTGGGGAAGGTAACTGAAAATGAGCTGGGGGCTCTGGGGACCAAAGCACGAGGAGTAATTGTTGGGGTTTTCCCTTGAGAGGGAGTTAATTGTTGCGGTTGCTTGTCTCTCTTCCCGCTCATTTTTGAGCTGCAAAAATTCACAAGGAAATCAGGGAGACAATTGTGCTCACCGGGGATGTACTGAATCTCAAAATCAAAAACTGAAAGGATTGCTTGCCAATGTGCAAAAATCTGCTTAAAAGCAATGTTTTTAACATCCTTTTCGAAAATGTGTTTTGCACTTTTACAATCAATTTTAACTAAAAACTTTTGGTTTAGCAAATCACTTTCAAATTTACTAATGCATAAAACGAGTGATAAAATCTCTTTTTTAATAGTACTATAGTTTAACTGAGTGGGGTTCCAGGTTCCAGATTTCAGAGTTGTAGCAGATGATTTGCACGGAGGAGTCTGGACCTAATTTCTGACTAAGAATACCACCATAACCAATGTCGGAGGCATCTGTTTGAACTATTTTGAAAGCAGAAGGGGAAGGGATGTCGAGACTGGGAAGAGTCTTGACATATTGCTTGACTTGTTAGACAATAGCTGTATGAGCAGGTGTCCATGGAAAGGGATTACTGCGAAGACAATCAAATAAAGGTTTACACTGGGATCTCAGATTGGGATAGAAGTCTGAAATGTAGTTCAGTGAACCTAAGAATCGTTGTAACTGAGTTTTGTCTAAGATCTGATCAGGGAACCAATCAGCGAACTGTATTGACTGTTGAATGGGTTTGATTTGACCATAACTGATATCAAATCCTAAGAATCGAACGGAGGTTTGAAATAACTTGAGTTTAGATGCTGAAAGGATTAAACCATTACGTTTGATAACATTAAGAAACGAATATAAATGTTTCCAATGTTGATCAATTGCCTCAGAGTAGATGAGGACATCATCTATGTAAACTATGATATGACTAGAGAAAGGATTGAAAATGTCGTTCATGACATTGTGGAATTCACTAGGAGCATTCTTTAATCCGAAGGGCATCACATTCCATTCGTAATGACCGAAGGGGGTTGTGAATGTTGTCTTGTATCGATCTGACTCATGAGTTTGGATTTGCCAAAATCCGCTTTTCATGTCGAATTTACTAAAGATAACTGCTTTATGTAAACGATTAACTAAGTCTTTCTTGTTTGGAATAGGATACCTAATCCATTCTAAGACTTTATTTAATGGTTTATAATTAAGAACTAAGCGGGGAACACCTCATTCTATTGCTGCGTTCTTGTTTACATAGAAGGTAGAACATGACCATGGTGACTTAGAAGGCCTAATTATATTTTTACTGAGTAATTCCTTAATTTCTACCTGACATAATTCCATTAAAGCTTGGCTCATCTGGACTGGTCGAGCTTTGGTAGGGATGTTACGTTCACTAAAGTCTTTGACATAAGGAAGATGGACTATATGCTATTTCCTATGCCACAATGCTGTAGGTAACTCAGAACATATTTCTTGTCTGAGTGGTGACTCAAATTGACTAATTCTTTGGCTAAGCGTTAGGTTGAGTAACTATTGTTCTACTCGTTTGAACTGCATTTCTTCTAAGAGAAAATCAGCATGGGACTTTTTCTTAGAAAAAAGATTAACTAAGCGACTGATAGATAGATTCTATAGAGAATTAATTTCTCTAGATTGTGGATTTCTAATGAATTTAAATTTAACTATTTGTCTTAGTGGTTTAGTGGTTATTCCTTCATTGTCGGTGACGAAAGGATATAACAGACACATAAACGGGTTACGTAGGATTACTCTGTCAAACATGTTTTTAACTAAAATGAAAGGGGTTTTAAAACAAACTTTATCTTGACACGTGTGTGTTGGATAATTTGTACTTTATTTGCATGGAACTGCCATTAGCTGACTTTAAATGCTCATGAGTTTTTTCGAAGAACTTTATGGGGATGAGACCTTCTTGGATGCAGTTAAGATCTACGCCAGAGTCGATGAGAGCGATTGTCTCAATTTCAAACTCGTCGCAAACTATGATCTTAACTGGACATCTCCACTTTTGGAAATCAATCTTAGTGATTGCTTCCAAAAACTGATTAGTGTCTTGCTGGCTGGTTGTGGGTAACTCATGAGGAACAGTGATAACGTTGGGAATTCCAACTTCATCATCTACAATTTGGTTAATAGGAATAAGGAGAGGGGGAAGATGACTATTAACGTCCTGTTGTAAGGAATTGTGGTCTATCTTAAGGACTGTTAAATCTTGATTTAGTGTATGAACTAATTGTCTTAATTCTACAATTTCTTGTTTAGTTTGGTTAACTTCCTGTTGGAGGTCTTGAATGGTAATCGGTTTAGATTTACTAGTGAATCTATTTCAAATGTTATTGAACTGAATCGAAGGACTAGAAGGGATAACTAGAGGTTTCTTAACTGTCTCTGTTATTAAAGTTGATTTGAACTAGTTTAGATATTGGGATTTTACTATAGGATCTTCTACGTTGTTGATTAAATCCAGTAGAAGTTTTTCTTGTTTACTTAACACATTAACTGTTTTGCAACAATTGCGGGTACAGCTGTCAGCACATCCTAACTTAACGTGAGGACTATTTGATTGGTGGTTTGATCTATGGTCAGAGGACTGGTTTAACTATTCAATTTCATTTTCACTGTCGTCTGAACTGTAAGATGAAGAACACGAGGATTCACTATTCGTGATTCTAAGTTCTAAAATCCTAAATAACTCATTTTTCTGATCCTGGTTGCCTTGGAGGGCATTGATCAGTTTTTTGACTTTAGGCCAACCTCATCATCCAAATTACAGTCTACCAAGTCTCCCCAGTTATAGCTTTGCATTAACCACACAACCCCGCAGTCCTTATGAGATAACTGATCCATTCGACCCGTCCAAAGATCAAAGGATCATTCCAGTAAGACCAACATTAAGAACCCCTGCGACTCCCTATTTCAAGAAGTCGTATTCAATTAATATATTCTTCATTGAACCACATAAAAGAAAGATCCAAGACCCATGGACTAGTTACCTCCCTCCTGGTTGGCACTTCATCCCCAACCATCCATCCAAATCAGTTAAATGGTACAAGGCTATCCTTGTCCATTCCGGATCAGTTAAATTTGAAGACATTCCCAGTAAACAAGATCCTAATAAAATCTTGTATCAAAAGTTCATTATAATCGACTTTCTTTCTGAAAAAGCTAGGGGATCTCATCCTTCTTAGCTTCGGGTCATTCCAAACTCCCCAGTGCAATACTCATATTACGACTACAGTCAAGCCTTTACCAAGGCACTCTATCTTCAAAATGAGTCCAACGACCACTCGTGGTTTCTCATGTTTGAACAGAAATTCAAAAGTCAAATACCTACATGATTCAGTGAATGGTGGAACAAATTTGGACTTGTTCTAGAAATACTTCCATCTCCCCTCCAGTCAGCATTGCAGTACTTCTCCACAGTCTTTCCAATAGACCAGCATACTGCACATTTCCCCATAATTCTGCTCATGGCCAGTAAATATAAGATACCATGGATCATGAAGTGGAACTATGCCATTAACAAAAACATAGTTATAAGAGAATTCTTAGTAAAATGTTGGGATAAGCTAAATCATGAGAGGTTTATCACATTCATTAATAAGAAATTTCCTCAACCAGTTCAACAGCCAATTGCACATAGAACCCGGTCCTCGTCCAGCATTGACCAGACTCTATTGCAAGGGAAATCAAAAGAAGAGCTCAACGAGCTATCTAGACAGTTAATGATTTGTGTAACTCGGATGGGAGAAGATCTAGAAACCCACTCTGATGTAGAATCCAATCACCCATATCATCCCTATGATGAATGCTTCAGTCAAGACCCATACGCTTTAGATGAAGATTTTGAAATCTGATTAGTGCATAAAGAAAATATAAGCTGACGCAAGAAGACAAAATAACTTTCGGTGCAGACAGGATACTATTCATGAATAGTGAAAAGTTGTGAACAGTAACCCCACGCCAGAAAAGTTGACAGTACGCGTCAGAAATTAGCCTGTTTTCACTCAAGTAAAAGTGAGTTCACTTCTGGGATTCTCGCCGTGAATTCAACAACTAGTTTGGCATCCGAGGCGCTCCAACTCCTATAAGAAGGCAACCCTTCTTCAGTTATCAACAAGTTTTTCTTTCAGAAAGAATTCCTTCAGTAGAGAGAATACTTTTGTCATCCATTTCTCTTAAAGGTTCTACAATGTATCCAGTTTTAAATTTCCATTCTCTTTCAGTTAATCAGACTTCTAGCCTATAGTTAATTGTAAGTATTTAATTTCAAGTAATACAATAGTTCAGTTTTCTTCATTAATTTCTGCATTATCTCCCTTTCCCATATGGACGGTTATACCGCCTTTCCCTCTGCATGAATAGTTAAATTTAATTCCTTCTTTGCTTTCGCCCCCACAGGCTCGGTCAATCCCCTCATGATGCATAGTTAAATTTAATTCCTTCTTTACTTCCGCCCCCATTGGCTCAAGCAGTCCCCTCATGGTATTCGAGCCACCAGTAAGGATCCATTTCTATTGAAACAAACTACGTTCTTCGTGAATGCTGTAGTGATCAATAGCATGGTGAAATTGGCAATGAACGATTCCATTCATTTCAGTCATAATTCTTTAAATTATGTTTAGTGTACTCTATTATTTTTATCTATATCTTTTCTTTATCTTCCCTCCTTAGTTGATTTTGCACCTCTCCAGAAGTCCACAAACCATCTAGACTGCGTAAATGTCGTTAAGCTAGGAGAGCGCATAGGGCAGAGAGTCTTAAGAGTCCCTAATGGCTGGAAACCGATATGATAGACCCTCACTTAGGAAAAAGATAATGAACAGTACACCCAAACAGTAAAAAGAATAGTGAATTTTGCATAATTTAATCAATTATTTCTAAAATGAATAGGTCATTCAGAACCAATTCAACCACCTCTTTTTCCTCTTCTCTTCCTTCTATCCCAGACATGGTTAACAATGAAGACTACCAAGTAAACCAAGATAGTCAACCACTCAGAAACTGGAACATCCCAAAGGTTCCCATTAGTCAAATCTACTAAATATCTTCTTGGTTAGGCTCTCACTCATTTTCCAGTAACCTTAACGTAAAAACTATAGAGCAAACTTATGTTCTCAACAAAGACAAAGTAAAATGTTAGTTATTTACCCAATTAGCTTTAAGTGACCACATTAAAAAAGGATATAATTTCTTTCACATAGGTTTAGTCCAAGTGGGTATTAACCCTCTCATCTGACGAGGTTTAAATGCTTCAGTCCTCTTAGCCCTTAGAGACGCCAGACATATTAGTTTTCCAGATAGTCTTTTAGGAGTAATGGAGTCACCTTTACATTAGGGACCAATCCATTTTGACTGTTTCCTAGATTTCACAGTTAGCCTTCATGACCTACATGTCTTGAAGACCCTTACACTCCATATCCAAACCTCTAGCACCAATCTGCTAGAAGGAACAAGATAGTTAGCTTTAGTCTATCGCATTTACTATAAGTGCTTTAAGACTAATTTGAATGCTTTAGCAGTAAACAAAAATCCTAAAGATAAAATTGTTCTTATCCAGTCATATTCTGAAGGCGCCAACATCCAGGTTCCTAAATCCATCCAATGGTCCGAAGTAACCCTTCCTTCTTCATGGATCATTGAAAATGAAAACCACCCCATACCCTGAAACACAGAAACTAACGTCGACCTTATTCAGCAGTTCCATGATGGATCTGTTAGGATTAGTTTCGATGAACAGAGATTTAGGTCTCTAAACAATAGTACGACCTTTAGTCATACCAGATCTAAACTCTCAATAGCTAGATCTAAAAAGTTAATACCCAGACAAAGATGAGATCTAAACTTGGATCTCCATGGTCTAAAGTTAAAATCTCAAGTTAACACTCCCTGTTACACATCACAGTCACAAGTCATAGAAAACGATGACGATACAGTCACATCTCCGAGTCCCACAGACTTTGAGACCCAGGAAACTCACCATGAACTCAATACACTCAGTAAAGAGTTCATTATTGACTCAGCTACCCTAAATAAAGATTTCGCCTCTGAGGCTAATAAGGCCAAAAGGGAACAATATAGAGCTAGTTACACTAAAGAGCAAAAGTTACATATTTACACTTAATGGAGAGAATTCATGCTTGAACGACATGAAAACATCCCATTTTTTAGTTATGTAGAAAACGACTATGAACGACACTCCAAGTGTCATACCCTTACCAAAGTTAAATGGATTAAGGAAGACAAAACCACAATCCAATCTAGTCATCCTCCAGCAGGAACAATCATAGTCCAACACTTAGGTTCAGAAGTAGTTGCTTCACCATTTAAACTACGTCCTGTAGATGAAACATCTAGGAAGATAGTTGAACAGAACAACTACACTAACTAATGTCTAATTACAATTGGAACCCAGTTAGATAAAATCAAGAAAATCGTCGACAACAAATAGTCTACTTCTTCTCAACACTCTTCTTCTATACAGTTAAAAAAACCTTTAATCAAATTACCTGAAGTAAAACTTTCACAAAAACTTCAACCTAAACCCACAACGGCTTTAGCACAAGTTAATAAGATGCTCCAGGATCTAGTTACACCAGTTAAGGAGGAACCCCCTAGTTCTTCTAAAACCATAGTAACCGTCGAAAAAACCGACGCAACATCCAGTGCTGATTCATTAACCGATGATGATGATGCTTTACAAACCCAGTATCAGGAATTAAATCAATTACAAGATCAACTTCAAGGTCTTATAATTAATAAATTCCATCGTCCTCGAGTTAACCCTACCAGTATAACAAATAATAGATATTTTCGACCAACCCTCTTGATCTCCAGTATGAAGAAAGACTATTCCATAGTCAATTTTTAGTTGCTTCTGACTACCTCTATGAATGGAATATAGATGGTTATTCAGAACAAGAAATCTTAAACAAACTTAGTCACATGGTTATGGCTGCTAACTTCTACCTTGAGAAGAATAGCAACACCCATAAAAGTTGTAAGACTATTAGTTCTAGGTTTCACAGGCAAACTCCTTGCTTGGTGGGAAAAACATCTCACAGAGGAAACTAGAGAACCTATAGTCCACGTAGTTAAACGAGACCCTGATGGTAACCCAGTATTTGATGAAGCAATAGGTCAAGGAGTACCAGACGGAGTCAACACACTCATTTACACAATAACCAAACATTTCATAGGAACTCCTAGTCACATAACTTCTAGAATTCATGACCAATTAAGTAACCTTAGATGTCCAACCCTCAGTGATTTTGAATGGTATGTAGACGTCTTCTACTCAAGAGTCATGCTCAAAGATGACAGTGACTCACCATTCTGGAAAGAAAAGTTCATTAATGGCCTCCCTAGTCTTTTTGCCCATAAATTAGAGAAGTCCTCAGTAAAGACACCGGAGTCATAAATAATTCTAGTTTGACATACAGTGATATAATGTGCATAGTTTGCAAAGAAGGAATGCGGATGTGCATAGATATGAAAATCAGTAATCAAGCCTCTAGGAACAAGAAACGTGCCAAGTACGAACTAGGTAATTTCTGTGTTCAATACGGCTTACCTTCAATTGCACCATCTAAACGACAATCTCACAGTCACCACCAATACAAAATAATATTAGGTAAAAGGCATCTATCATCAAAGTCAGAAAGGAATTTAATATTTATATCTATAATAAAATCCACCTTAAACATAACATGAAATACTCACCTGAAGTCCAAAAGGCTTATACCCAAAATCCTTCTTTGAGTCAAAGATTCTTATAACATAATTTGAGATCTTATTACATACTTGTTTAAAGTGTTACGTAATTAAATTGATAACTCAAAGGTCTTTATATTTCAATTTCACTCTTCGGGTAGCCTCATCAAGCCTTAAAGATGTATTGGTCATTTTTTAGTTTGTTACTAAGTTTTATTTTCCTCAAAATTACATCACCGTTAGGTCCAGAGTGTCGAAGATAATCGATTTAGGCTTTTCCAGATCTTAATTTGCATATCTATAGCTTATTTTAAGCCTAGGGGTATTTTCGTGATTTTACTCTTTTATGTGTCCCTAGGAGTATTTTCATAATTTTACACTTTTATGTGTCATATTTTTCGGTGTTTCGTTTGTTAAAATGGACTCTACCGTTGAGTCTGGAATGTCAAAGAAAGTCAAAATAGACCTTATCTGACATTTAATTGGCTTTGTGTTATTAAGGGCATATTGGTAATTTTTATATTTCATGTGTCTATATTTTCGGGACTTCATTCCATAAAATGGACCCCGTCATTGGGTCTAGAATGTCGAAAAATGTTAGGGTAGACACCCCTTTTATTCTATTTGGACATACTCAACATTTAATTAAATTACTTTAATTAATTTAATTAATTAATTACATAATATATATTTATTATATGAAATAATTACACAGGGAGGTCAGTGGCATATTAGTAGCCACTGAGCCCGTATGCTTCTCATGCTCGACTGGTCCTGGGTTCGAATCCCTCTGGAAGCATTTTTTTTTCCACTTCTTTTACTCTCTTTTTTATTTTTTTATTTCCTCCCCAAAACGACACAGCTTCGACTAACCTAACCCGCGCCTGGGCTGGTTTTGACCTGACCCGATCCAAACCTAGACCCAACCAGAACAGTCCCCTTTCTTCCTTGTTTTTCCAACGAGGGTTCCGGTCACCCCTTTCGACGACAATGACCAGAATCTGGGAAAATTTAATTTTTTTCTCACAATTTTTCACCTGATTTCGATTCATTTCTTCACCCACATCTACTTAAAACATCACTAGGTAGTTTTAAGACTGCTTTTAATCGAAAGAATCCGATCAAACCGACGGATTCCCCAAACCTGACTTTCCGATCACCTTGAATATCTCGCTCGTTATTGGGCCAATTTGGTCCATTTTTATTCTGTTTTTCATGATTCACAAAGGGCTACACATTCGTAGTCTCAAAGGTAAGTTTAACATTTGTTTACCTAGGAACCCGATTATCACCCTAAACCTACAACTGCCTCT
Source organism: Nyssa sinensis (assembly GCA_008638375.1). NCBI lineage: Eukaryota > Viridiplantae > Streptophyta > Magnoliopsida > Cornales > Nyssaceae > Nyssa > Nyssa sinensis. Next base: position 15,926,240 of record CM018043.1, read on the forward strand.
TAAACCCTCGTTCCTCAACCAAAATTTATGATTTCACTTATTATTTCTTCCGTTTTCTCTCTAGATTAAGTCTTTGTTGCCAAAATTCGGTTTAGTGCTCACTTTGAAAATGACCCACCTTGTGGTCGGCCATGGCAGCCTATTGTGTTTGGGTGTCTAAGGGGTTTTCAAGCTCGTTTTCTACATCAAAACTTCTCAAATTAAACACAGGAACTAAATGAGAGGGTTAGCCCACACCTTGCTTGAATATTTAGTTCCTGTGGGTTTCAGAGTTTCACTACTTTCTCTCTCTAGCTTCACTCTCCAACAGCTCTCTTAGTTTCACCTTCGTTCAGTGGGTTCTTCCTTCCTCCAGACCTCCATCCTCCTTCTGAATCAATGATGCAGATGGTTCTCCTCCCTCTCTTCTATTCTTCTTCGTCTTCTTTTTCTCTCTCTAGATTCTCTCTCTCTCTCTCTCTCTCTCTCTCTCTCTATTTTTCTTTAGCCGAAATACACAATGGGGTTCTGAAATATACAACACATGCACACACGCAGGTCTGGTTGTTCAAGGGCACACTGAAGCTATGAATGTACATCATAGGCTGCACTTGCATCATGAGGTTTAAATGCATGTGTTTTGATTGGCCAAGTGTTTGGTGCAATGGGGTGATGACATGTCACTTCCTTCAAAATTTTCCCCACCTAGTTCCACCTTATGTACATATCTTTTGGCTATCATAGCACACAAGTGCTGATAGCGTAGTGGGTTTACACTTCGGGTAAGTCTGTCTCTATGGCTCAAGGTATTGGGTTCAATTCCTTGGGCCAACATTTTTAGCCTGTTTTTCTTTTCTTCTTTTTGTTGTGTTGGAGGAGAATTCTATATTTTTATTTAATATTTTATTCATTCAATACTCTTAATTTGTATATTTCTTAATTACTTGATATATTTTGCATTGATGAAGATTTCTCTTTTATGTAGTAAACTAATTAACATGATTAGTAATTATACTTGCTTAAGCATTTAGGCTTAACATTTATGTACTTCTTTATTAATTTCGTTGTCGTTTTTTATATCAATTTCTTTTATCTTAATTCACTCAAGAATTATCATTGCGACATTATTGTTATGATCTAATTATACACCAATGTTCTCTTAAAGCTTACTAAGCATCCCTAATTATATAGTAATTATGTCGGGATGTTACACAACCGCTTCATCATCAATTGTCACATTAATGGACTCCATCATACACTCTTTTCTAGTGTTGTAGACTCTAAAAGCTCTACTATTTGTGGAGTATCCTAGGAAAATGCTAACATCACACCTTGGCCAAACTTGCCAAGTCTTTCTATCTCTTAAAATGTAGCTTTTGATATCGAAGATTTTAAAGTATTTGACATTTAGTTTCCTACCGTTTCAAAGCTCATATGGAGTTTGATTTGAACCGAGTCTTAGGTAAACTCTATTGATAGTGTGACATGATGTATTGATGGCTTCAGCCCAAAACCTTTTTGGGACAGCTTTTCCATGAAGCATAGCCCTTGCCATTTCTTGTATGGCACGGTTCTTCCTCTCTACAACCCCATTTTGTTGAGGGGTGATAGGGGCTGAAAATTCATGCTTGATGCCAAGGTCATCACAATAAATAGTGACGGAAGATTTTTCAAACTTTTTCCCATGATCACTTCTTATCCTAGAGATTTGATAACTTTCTTCATTTTGAGTTTTTATACAAATTTTAGATATACTTTTGTAGATTACTTGAGAGAAAAGTCGTTAGTGTATGATGCCGTCATTAAAATTTGTATAAGAATTCAAAATGAAGAAGGCGGCATCATACACTAACGACTTTTCTCTCAAGTAATCTACAAAAGTATATCTAAAAAAGTCATCTACCATGACTAAGATATATCTCTTTCCACCAAGGCTTTCCATCCTTATTGGACCATCAAGTCCATAAGGATTAATTCCAATGGATGAGTTAGCAAGAGATGAAGATTTCTTATGTGAAACTCTTGTTTGTTTGGCGTTTTGACATGTTTCACACACCTCGGAGGGAATCTTTCCTAACTTTGGTAGTCCTCAGATTAGGTCATTGTTAACCAACCTTTTTAGTTGTTTGTGGTTGACATGACCTAATCTTTCACGCCACAAATTGCAAGAATCAACCTTTAGCACTATTGCATGAGACTTTTGGATTGAAAGTTATGCTATAACAATTATCGGGTGTTCTCAATCCTTCCAAAATGCTCTTCTCTTTTTCATCAATCACTTTACATTCCTTTTTGGTGAAGTACACATTGAATTTGTCATCACACAATTGACTAATGCTAAATAAATTAGCTTTTAGTCCCTCAACATACAACACATTTTCAAGTTTTGGGAAATTGCCTAGGATAATTGTTCCTTTACCTAGAACACTTGACTTGCTTCCATCCTCAAAAGTGACTGCCCCTTCTTTATGATTTACAAGGTTCGAAAAGAGAGATTTGTCCCTGGACATGTGTCTAGAACACCGCTATCTAAATACCAAAAATTTGAATTGCTAGCTTTTGACGCGGTGTGAATAACTAGACACTTACTAATGTCCTTTCTAACCCATATTTGCTTCAAAGTTTTCTTGACTATGGGTTCAACATGTTGTACATTGGATGTGGATGTGTTTGGAAGTGTTCTAGGAGATGTTTGAGGTTTCACAACCTTTTTTTTTCCATGAACTTTAGAGTCTTGCTCCTAGCCTTTTGAACATAGGTATTCAATTTTTGCTTAACCAAAGACTATTCCTTCTTGTGTTCATTTGACATGACTTGATAATGTCCATGTCTTTTCTTAGATGCTCTACACAGTCTTCTAGTATGACCATCAACTCCATACAAGGAACAATGTGAAAGTTCGAGTTGATATTGATCATGAACACGATGATGAGTGTTGGTTTGAGGTAGTATCATCCTTATTTTGTTGGAAGAAAAAACCAACATATCTTTTCTTAGATGCTCTACATAGTCTTCTAGTATGACCATCAACTCCACACAAGGAGCAATGTGAAATTTTGAGTTGATATTGATCACGAACACGATGATGAGTGTTCGTTTGAGGTAGTATCATCCTTATTTTGTTAGAAGAAACAACCAACATAGGCTTGAAGGTAGATAGAATATTTTGGATGGATGAAGGTCACTTGTTTGACTTAATTCCATAAGTGTCTTTGACACTTTTAACTAATTTAAGTTCTTTCATCAAATTTTATACTTAATTCCTCCTTTTCAATTTTACAAGCATCTAAGGATTATTTAAGACTCCCTACCTCACCCAATAGGAAAGAATGGCCTTTGTTTCTTTAAGTTGACTCAACAAGGTTTGATCAACTTGTAAGGCTTCTTTTTCCTTTTCACTCAACTTTAATTTCTTGACTAATCTCATATTAGTCTTCTTAAGATTAAAAAATTCTTTAGCCAATTCATCATAAGTACTTTCTAAATTGACTTCAATTTCTTTTCCACACATCTCGAGATAATCACCTTTCATTGTTCACAACTTAGGATATCAAATGCCTTAGAAAAAAGGCTCTGATACCACTATAATGCGGAGGGATACCACAAGGATATCACTCAAGGTTCCAAAGCTTAAATAATACCAAGAAAGGGGGGTTGAATAGAGGTAGGTCTTGATTTAAAAAATTTCTTTCAAGTTAATTACTATTCTTGGTTAGAAACAAATGATGACCCAATCAACAAAATCACTCAACGTGATTAATCCAACATATATGCCCATCCACCAATGAATTCACCAAGAATAAACCAAATATATCAACCTATTCAAACTTCACCTAATTGATCAACTAGCTTGATTTTATAGCAATTTTCACAATTCAAAGCAAAATCAACTAAGTTATCAATTTTTTATTCAATCAATTTACTAAATCAAGTTTGTCAATATATCAAATTAATGAACAATTATGCAAATAGGAAAAACTCAATTTCTAAAATTAAGCGGAAGCATATCAATTAAGCACATAGTAAATGGAAAGAGATAGAGAGAGAGAGAGAGAGAGAGAGAGAGAGAGAGATTACAAACTAATTGATGACAGAGAAAACTACCAAGGACAACAATCTTGGGAGTAAAACTCCGGAGCCAGGCCAATGCTCATGGAAGGAATGCACTATGATGCACTATCATAGAAAGTGAAATACAACGAATCTACGAACGAGCTAAGCATCTCTAGCTCCATTCTCTCCGATTACGTCTTCAAATTCCCCTCGAATCCTCAAGCTTTTCATAGCCAATCCTTCAAACAACCAAACTCATCCACGGTCTCGGACTCCTCCGATCAAGCCGCTCAACAATCGTAAATGCTCACGACCTCGATGTCCACCGATCGCTCAACGCCGAATCCTCGTGCTTGAACTCCATCTATCGTCAATGGTGAATTTGACATGAACCAAGGCTCTTTAGATCTGATTTGGATCGTGTGGATGATCTAAATCGATCAATGAAAATAGTAGAGATGATTATGAATGTCATGAATGAATGATCTCTCACAAGAGCTTCAAGATCTATCAACAAATTAGCTCTCACAAGTTAAGACTCTCTCACTTTGTTTTTGGCTGTTCTAAATCATATTTTCGTTTATTTTCGCAAAGAGCTTGATTGATCCCCAAATGGCTAGAAATTAGAATATAAATTTATTTTTCGCCCAGGGTTCGTTCAAATGAACAAGGCATGAATATCAAATGAGCACAACTCTGAGGTTGCAACTCTTCATTTGATACAGAGAGTTCAAACAAATGAGAACGAACTTCTCTGTTGTTCATTTGAACAAGCAACAAAGAGTTGCTCATTCTTGTTTGCCTTGTGAACTGAAATTTTTTCCTTCAAGTATTTTAAATATGCATTTTGAGAGAATTAGTTTACAACCACAAGTCAATCACATACATGATGATATGATAAAAACTATATGCAATGCATGCATGATGTGAGTGTGTGAGATTCAAATCAAATACAAAAGTCCATTTTACCCTTCGAGAACCAATTTGACCGATAGTGATACACAATAATGTCTCCTGGATGAACTTGGAGAAGAACGGGCATTGTGAAACCAACAAAGAAAAATGATTCTCTATATTATTCCATTCAAAATATACAAGTGTATTTATACACAAATTGAGAGACTAAACAAGGAAAGTAGACTAATTAGAATTCCTATGATTGAGCCTATACAGTCAACCCTACAGCCTGTATATTCTAGAATAATCCTATGTATATTCTGTAACACTCTCCCTCAAGCTGGAGTATAGATATTAATCAGGCCCAGCTTGTTGCAAATATAATCGACTCGAGCCCCATTGAGAGTCTTTGTGAAGATATCTCCTAACTGTTCTCCAGTTTTCACGTATCCAGTAGAGATCAAATTTTGCTGCAACTTTTCACGAACAAAATGACAGTCAATCTCAATATGCTTAGTCCGTTCATGAAACACAGGATTGAAAGCAATATGGAGAGCCGCTTGGTTATCACACCACAATTTTGCTGGTATTGAAGCTTTAAGACCAACCTCAATCAAGAGTTGATATATCCACACTATCTCACATACAGATTGTGCCATAGCTCTATATTCTGATTCTGCACTAGATCAGGACACAACATTTTGTTTCTTACTCTTCCATGAAATCAAATTTCCTCCAACAAAAACACAGTATCTGGTAGTGGATCTGCGGTCAATCTTGGAACCTGCCCAATCTGCATCTGAAAAATATTCGATGTGAGTATGTTCATGATTCTTGTACAGTAACCCTTGTCCAGGAGCTCCCTTTAAGTAACACAAGATCTGTTCTAACGCTGCCCAATGGTGAACTGTTGGGGAGGACATGAATTGACTGACAATACTAACAGAGTCTGCAATATCAGGACGTGTCACTATAAGATAGTTCAACTTTCCAATCAGTCTCCTGTATTTTTCAGGATCTTCAAATAAGTCTCCATCTTTCGAGAGTTGTAGGTTGGGAAGCATTGGAGCGCTGCACGGCTTAGCCCCCAACTTTCCAGTCTCAGTTAATAGGTCAAGCACATATTTCCTCTGGGATAGGACAATGCCTTTCTTGCTTCTCGTCACCTCAATTCCCAAGAAATACTTCAACACCCCTAAATCTTTCGTGTGAATCTAGCTATGAAGAAAGGACTTCAAAGATAAAATTCCCACAATATCACTTCCAGTAATGACAATATCATCCACATACACAACAAGGAGAATGAGGCCAGATGTAGAATGCTTATAGAAAACTGAGTGGTCAGACTTACTCTTATTCATTCCAAACTTCTTCACTGCTTGACTAAATTTTCCAAACCAAGCACGGGGACTTTGTTTCAAACCATATAATGACTTACGAAGATGACAAACTCGCCCACACTCCCCCTGAGCAACAAATCCAGATGGTTGCTCCATATACACTTCCTCCTGGAGATCACCATGTAAGAACGCATTTTTGATGTCTAACTGATGTAAAGGCCAATCCTTAGTAGCTGCCAGAGAAATAAATAAACGAATCGAGGTCAACTTAGCAATGGGGGAGAAAGTATCAAAATAATCCACACCATAAGTCTGAGCATAGCCTTTAGCCACAAGACGGGCTTTAAGGCGAGCCACGGAACCATCGGAATTGAATTTGACAGCAAACACCCATTTACAACCAATAGCTTTCTTTCCTGCAAGTAAAGGCACTAAATCCCAAGTATCATTAGCATCTAAAGCATTCATCTCTTCGATCATAGCAGCATGCCATCCGGGATGGGACAAGGCATCATGGACAGTTTTGGGAAGAGACACAGAATCAAGGGAAGCAACAAAAGAACACGAAGAAGAAGACAAGTTAGCATAAGAAACAAATGGTGAAATAGAATAAGTGCACTGACGCGTACCTTTGCGAAGGGCAATGGGAAGATCAAGATCACCAGCCACAGGATCCGATGGCGAAGAAGAAACCGGTGCATGACATGGAGCAGATGGGTCTCGTCGTCGGGAATAGACATAGCGAATAGGAGGTGGTGGGATGGTGGGGTAACAGGGGAAGGAGCTACAGTGGGGTGCGGAGAGGTGATAGTATAAACCTACAGATCATCATCCTCCCCCTGACTCGAAGGAGTAGAAGCAGTAGGAAAAAAAGGAAGATGTTCGAGAAAGGTAACATCAGTGGACACAAGATACTTGTGAAGGCTAGGACAGTAGCATCGATACCCCTTTTGTAGATGAGAGTAACCCAAAAAAAACACATTTTAAAGACTTGGGATCTAATTTAGTGACTTGGGAACGAACATCACGAGCAAAACAAGTACTACCAAATATCCGGGGTGCAATAGGAAACAAGGGTTTAGTAGGAAAAAGGACATTGTAAGGGATCTCACCATTAAGAATAGAGGAAGGCATGCGATTAATCAAAAAACAGGCTGTGGAAACTGCATCAGCCCAAAATTATTTAGGAACGTGCATTTGGAATAAGAGGGCCCTGCCTGTCTCAAGAAGATGCCTATTTTTCCGTTCGGCCACACCGTTCTGAGATGGTGTGTCAACATAAGAGGATTGGTGAAGAATGCCATTTTGAATCATATAGGCCTAAAAGGAATCGGAAAAATATTCTTTGGCATTATCACTCCGTAATGTATGCACAGAAACATTAAACTGTGTTTTAATTTCAGCACAAAAGGCCCTAAAATGGGAAAATAATTCAGAACGATTTTTCATTAAGTAAAGCCAAGTCACACGAGAAAAATCATCAACAAAAGAAACAAAATATCGAAATCCAGTAGTGGACACAATAGGACACGGACCCCAAACATCTGAATGGACTATCTCAAAGGGAAAACTAGCCCGTTTATTGACTCGAGGGACTGACGGCAAACGATGATGTTTGGCAAACTGACACGACTCACAATCTAAGGAAGATACATGATGAAACTGAGGACATAATTTCTTCAACAGAGGCAAAGAAGGATGTCCCAACCGACAATGTGCTTCAAATGGAGTGACGACACTGGAACATGCAATAGGCCTAGGCACCTGGGTATCCAGAATGTAGAGACCACCAGATTCATAACCTTTACCAATAATCTTCTTCGTCATAAGATCCTGAAAAAGACAATGATCAGGAAAAAATGAGATGCTACAATTCAGGGTACGAGTAAGTTTACTTACAGACATTAAATTAAAAGAAAATCGTGGTAGACTCAAGACAGAAGACATCGAAATCAATGGAGTTGGATTAACAGTACCAGACCCAAGCACAGAACAGGTGGAACCATCTGCTAAAGTAACATTAGAAGGAGATGTGTGTGACTGAAAAGTGGAGAAAAGACTAGAATTACTTGTCATATGATCTGTAGCACCAGAATCAATGACCCATTGTGAGGAAGAGGAAAGAAGACACGTATTTGGTTTACCTAACTCGGCAATAGCAGTGACAGGTGGAGATGAATGCTGCAATGCTGCTTGATACTGAGTGAATTTAGCGAATGCATCTGCAGAGACTGTAATGGTCGGCTCAGATGTGCTAGGTGTAGGAGTAACCGCAACATGGGCTGAATGAGACTTCTAAGAGTTTTTTGCAATTTCTTACACGTGCATTTGGTATGGCCCGGTTCATGACAATAATAACATACAACTCCCCCTGCATCTTGACTACCTGTACCTCCTCCTCTGTTCTTAGGATAAGACTGTCCAGTGTCAGATCCACCATGATGACTGACAAGAGCACTAGAAGCATGAACAGATGGAGCAACAGATGTACTAGTAGCTGTGCGAAGTACCCTAGTGAAGACCTCATGGAGAGAGGAAATCTCAGCACTAGAGAGAATCTGAGATTTAGCAATCTCAAACTGAGAATTAAGGCCAGCCAAGAAACTCATTACTGCCATTTGTTCCCATTGAGCTTGCTGGACTTTGACATCAGGACTGAAAGGTAACAAGACATTCAATTCTTCATAGATTCGTTTGAAATTCATAAAATAGGCTTGAAGAGAGTGATCTTGTTGTTCAGCCCGGTAAAAGCCCTTACAAACCTCGTAGATACGTGACAGATTGCCCTTTCCAGAATATAGAAATTCTAAATATTCCATCAATTCTTTAACATACTCACAGTTATTAATCAGGCTAACAACCTCAGTGTCAATAGAGTTTCTGATTTGCAAGAACAAGCGAGCATCATCTCTCAACCACTCCTGGCGAGTATTATCTGTGAGGGGATCAGCTGTGAGATGATTGTCCTTAGAAATGCTCCGCAGATAAATCCTGACGGTCTTACACCAATCGAAATAATTGGGACCAGTTAACTTGTGTTCTGTGATTCTGGACATCATGGGAATAACATCTCTCACAACCAAACTCTTCTGTTCATCAGCCATAGAGATAGAACACAGAAGAAATACAGAGACCACCCAAGGAATTACACAGAAAAGAAATTCACGAACAACCGTGAAGCAAACAAGGCAACCAGAGTGCCCAAACGAATTGCTACCAAGCAACCAACTACACAGAAGTGCCGGAGAGAGAGAGAGACGACTCCAGGAAGGGTGATCGGAAGTCGAGGCGCAATCACACGAGCCTCCACGCGCCGGCGCGTGAGATCAGTGACGAGCCTGAAATCTTCTGGTGGCGCGTGAGGCTCACGCGCATGGTTTCTGGTGACCGGACTTTGGGAACCGACCGATCGGCAAGTGGCGATGCTCTCCTGGCTGGCGGTGAGACAAAGTGGTCACTCGAACAAGGCGACCTAAGTGTTTCCTTAATTATGCTCACTGTGGGCAGAGTGGCCGGAAACCAAAGAAGAAGAAAAGAAGAAGAAGAAGAAAAGGCCAAAGGAAAATTTTCTAACCCTGACTCTGATACCATGAAACCAAGAAAGAAAAATGACTCTCTATATTATTCCATTCAAAATATACAAGTGTATTTATACACAAATTGAGAGACTAAACTAGGAAAGTAGACTAATTAGAATCCCTATGATTGAGCTTATACAGTCAACCCTACAGCCTGTATATTCTAGAATAATCCTATGTATATTCTGTAACAAGGTAATCATTCGTAGGACTTATATAAGGATTACACACAAAGCATGTGTTGTCTAACCGGATTAGTCAATTACAATATCAGACCCCATAGTCCTAACAAAATCGCATCTTGAATATGATATTTTAAAAACTACATGGGTTTGGAAAATAATTGAAAAACTACATGGGTGGGTCAAAAAGATTCAAAACAATGTGGGTCGGGTAAAAAACTCCACAAACTCTATAAGCGGTTGTGTTTGAACTATTTGATCTTATTCCAAATAGATCCTAATGTTAATTTTTTTTCCATGTCATAAGTTATGTTATAGAGCCTTTCATGGCCAAGTATCCGAAATATTTTAAAAAAAAATTTCTTCTTATGTAAATTAAATATTTAATAAAATAATTAACATCTAATATTTTAATGGGCTATCTTCGTTATATGTTATATAAATAAACATTTATGATGCTCATATAAAAAGTATTAGAAGAAATGAAACCTATTGTGCTCTAATTTTTTATGATTTTTTTTATAGGTTAATTTTTTTTTTATGAGTTTTTAGTTTGTTTATTATGTATTTTTAAGGTCTCTTAAGAGGCAAAAATGTTAGTTGTTATTAATTTTTTTCATTTTTTAAAATCTTACAATTCTCGATCCGATCCTACGACTAGATCCTAAGGACCCCCTCATCAATCCATTGTAAGATCCGATTTTAACAACCTTGCCTATAATTGGTCATGACTCTTCAAGTTAAATGCTTTCTCAGTAGCCGAAGTACTTCCACTTCGACTTGTTTTTCTCTTTTTTAACTCATAACCTACTTTAACAAAACTAGTCATACACCCAGTGACACCCAAACAATTTTTAGTATTATTAGTGATCAAACTTATCTTTAGTTTACCCGAACAATCTATGACTTTAGGAACATAGGCCCATTTTCCATCACTGCCATAAAATTAATCAAGTGCCTTTTTTTTTAGTTCCCAATATCCATCACTCACGATGCATACACATTTTCTTTCCATGTGCATTTAATTGGATGTAGCAATCTCTCAACATTTGACTTTTCTTGTTGGATTAAACTCGTCCTCAACAATTATACCCTATTGGAAAACAACCCCAAAGAGGATTGTTTGCAGCAAATGAGTAATAACTCACATAATAAGAACACCTTGCTAGGTAAAAAGGTGAGCCTGAGGCATCCTAGCAATCTCCACATGTAATTGGTAACAACTCTTCAAGTTAAATGCCTTCTTAATAGCCGATGCACTTCCACTTCCATTTCCACTTGTTTCTCTCTTTTTCGCCTCATAACCTCCTTCAGCAAAACTACTCACAGCACCCAATGACACACTAGAAGGGGCAAAGGAACTTTCTTTGGTGCATTTTTTCTGAATTCTCTTTGGCTTCCTCCTCTAGTCTTTACATATACGCAATATCTTACCTTGTAACTTTTGGACAAGCTCCAATCCCACAACCAATCAATTTCAACAAATGAGCTTTAACCTTTCTGTATGAGTTTCTCTTATTTTCATGGCAAAAAATTCATTTTCATGACATGTTTCACCCTCCACCATTGAGCTTTTCATGTCTTGTAACATACCTCCAAAGAGGTTTCTTTGTATCTTCTTCATTAGATGGTGAGGGCACGTTACTAGCACCCACAGAAGCTATGATGCCTAATTCTACATGCCTCAATTACTTGACAAAAAGCTGTTGTAAACACATCCAGCAAGAGTGATCGTTCCAAAGATGCTACTAAATTCAACATTTCAAATCAATAAACAAGACTTAATCCCAACTATGGTTGGCTACATGAGAAATTACTATGACAAATCTATGACTATGATTTTGTTGAATCAGCAAAGAACAAATTGAAGGAGACTCAGAGTGGCACTTAAGTGGGGAAGGAGTTTCACAGCATCAGCCTCAATTTTCTCCCTTATTCTGCAATAAAAAGCCACACCATATAAGAGAAGAACCCAACTTGATTATTGTGACCATCTCTTAGAAAAGAACAAATTGGGAAGTAGACTCACAGTGGCACTAAGTGGAGTTCTTCTCACAACATCAGCCTCAATTTTCTCCCTCGTTGTGCAATAAAAAGAACACCATATAAGAGAAGGAACCAATTGACCAATACTACACAGAAGGTGTAGTAGTAAATTTTTTTTTTTTTTTTGGGGGGGGGGGGGGGGGTGTGGTTTACAAGGTTGCCAAATAATGAAATTTCGAGGAGATGGTGAAGAAGTTGATTAGGAAGGATTTGAAGAGTATGCAAAACAAATTAACCTTTTGTCTCTTGGAAAATAACAATGAGACAGTGGCCACAATAGGCATATTCAGAGAGTAGGAAGATATTTCCCTCATAGCCTTAAAGTTGGAGGTTATGAACTATACAAGCAGAAAAAATCCATAAAGAAAGAAAAAAGAAAAATAAAAAGAGAAAAAACAGGAGAATGGAAAGAGAAATGATAAGAGAATAGAAAGAAATCTATGAAGAAAAGATGGGATTGAGAACACGAAGAAATCAAGAGCTGCTGCTAAGAATAAAAGAATGCCGCCCACCACAATGCATCCTCTCTCCCCAACTCTTCCTGCTGAGAGTAAAGCCGGTAGTGAAGCTGATATCCAAAACTACGCCACCATTTGTGATAGAGAAACAATCTGCTGGAAGAACTCCCTGGAGTGCCAATCCTCCCTATCATTGCCATAATTCCATTCCACCACTCTTCTCCATGTATTATTCCTTTCTTCGGCAAAACTTCATAGTCACTTCCCTAGTTAAGTTTAATTGAACAACTTGAGATTCTGACTAGAGCATATGCTGACTCCCACCACACCAAATGTTATTTGAACTCATCCCCAAAACCACCTGACAAAGAGTCCCTCTAAAGCTTTTCCACTCTTTTCTGAATTAAAGCTCTGGAAAGCGGAAGAGGGGCATAAAGTACATTGGCAAACTAGAGAGGACGTTTTTAATCAAAGTTGAAAACCCTCCTTTACTGCCTTTCCAATCCTGCCAGCCTCCTTTCAAAATGCTCTGGCACAAAGTCCAACATTACCTTAACTTTAAGGGCGAGCCAAGGGGTAGTCCTAAGTTTGATGCTATCAAAGCTAACCTGCATCCCATCTGTGAAACTTGTAATCCTCCACTCCACGTACTAGAATAAGCCCACTCTTTACCAATTTAAGTTTCAACCCTAAAACTGCTTCAAAGCAAGAGTACACATCTCAAGTATTTGCTCTTCCTCACTCCACAAAACACACAATGGTATCGTTGTAAATAACAAGTGAGAGACAAACCTCAAACTTTAAAAAAGAAAAAAAGAAACCTTCAACCACCCGTGAATCCATCCCGCTCAAAGCTTCCATAACTATAATGAAAAGAAAAAAGGATAAGGAATCCCCTAGCCTTGGTCCCCTTGAACTGCTGAAGAAACCTGTGGACATACGATTAATCAAGATAGAAAACCGGACACTGGAGACTTAAAAAATAAAAAATAAAAAGAAACCTTCAACAACCCGTGAATCCATCCCGCTCAAAGCTTCCATAACTATAATGAAAAGAAAAAAGGATAAGGAATCCCCTAGCCTTGGTCCCCTTGAACTGCTGAAGAAACCGTCCTTTCCATCCTAGGTCTACATTTAATTCTTAATGTATGACTTCTTATAGATATCCACAATGCCACTGTTTATGTTTTCCTACTTGGTCGGCTCCTCCCCGTCTACTCAAATTTCTCAATATGATTAATATCTTATGAGAATTAGCCAACCAATGAAAGAATCTAGTGTTCCTGTTTCCTTTGAACCACAAAGCTCTTGATTTTTGCCACCAACTCAACTCTTCCATTAGGCCAATTCTCCTGAGCTTAGCCCTCCTTTATCCCTCTCCACCACCAGTTCTTTCTTTGAACTCTTTTGTTCTCCTTTTCCATCCAATTCCTTGTGTCTACAACTTGGCTTTATCTTTTCTAGACCAGTGCTGCTGCTCCACAAATTTTTGGGAACCAACTTTGTTCCATGGTGAATAATTAATATTTTTTTTTGAAAAAATCTCTCTATGTTATTAATTATTAGAATAGAAAAGTACTTATGTATACATATGTATTATATCAAAAGTATTCATAATATTAAATATTTAGTGAATAGAAAAGGAGATCATAAGCATTCTTATAACTTAAATTAAGTATAATGCATTTTCATTTGTGAAAAAAGTTCATCACCATTTGATTTGTTGTTTTAGGGAAGGAAGGGAAAGATAATGTAAATAAAAATTCTTTTTCTTATTTGGTTACTACGGAACATAGGGAAGAAAAGCAAACTACGAGGGAAAGCAAGGGAAAGAAAAAAAAAAAGAAAGATTAGAATTTCACAAGTCATTTCACTTTTTTTTTCCTAGCTCTCAAATATTTGTTATTTTTTATAAAAAAAATTGATTTTATTTTATTTTAGTTGAAGAGAAAATATGAGAGATCATTTTTCCTTCTCTTTTTCAGGTCACAAGGCTAGTAATTGTTACTTTGTTACCATATGAAAGAACCACCAACCTTGCAACAAGAGGGACCAATGCAGGCTAATGTGTTTGAGACACAGAATCTCTACTGTGGTGTCTAAAATCAACCTAATTGGAAATCATGGGTGAAGGTGTGTGTAGGCTTGGGGGGCTATAGCCCTGCCCCAAATTTAGGGGAAAAAAAAACCATATGTAAATTTATCCTCTAATTTTGAGGGAAAAAACTTTCCTTCTAAATTTTTCATAAGAAAAAAAATTTACATGTAAATCTAACCCCTCCAATAAAAATTTTGCATGAAACTTCCAAAAATACTAGGCCCTCGCAAAGAAAAATTGTCTCCGCCCTTGTTGGGAATAGTCAGGAATTATGTGTGCAACTACTCAGCTTCAGTTGTTATTGGCAAGGAATTGTGGTATTGAGGTTCATTTTGGGGAAAACCTTTACTTTAAATGATGTTCTTCGTGTGCCTGAGATTCTTAAGAATTTGGTGTTTGGGTCTCTTTTGAGCAAGAAAATGTTCAAACTTGTATTTGAATTCAACAGGCTGGGACAGGAATCAAGATGTGCTGTGAGGATTTGTTTAAACTGAATTTAACTGCTGATTTTTTGTATTTTTTTTGGGGGGGTCAAAGGAAATGGTATCCTATTTCACTTACTGTTCATGAGATAGTCCGAAAATTTAATAAGCAAGCGTGGTAAATTGAAATCAAGACTTTTGAGTGTATGGCATGTCCTTCAAGTTAACACGCCCATTACCAGGACTCTTAAGTATGAAAAAAGTCTTGTTTTTTTCCCTCCTTTTCTGCTTCAATGTATGGACTTTCGTTTGCTTCCCCGTTTTTCAGAATGAGCAATGAGATCCCAAATCCTACTTATGAGACAAGGACCTAGATGTGGTACGGGCCCAATCCTATCCTGGACAGCCCAAACTGACTTGATGGGCCTTATAAGCCTTATTCTAAGGAACACAAAGTGCCAGATGTTGAGTTTGAATACACACACACACACACACGCATGACGCATGTATATGATGTGTGGGGAAGAAAAAAGATATAAAGTGGTTGAGAAATGCTAGCCTCTCGTTGTGAGTATGAAAATTCGTAATTTAATTAACAAATGCATTACACTCGGAGGCTGAGATAACCACGACGACCACTAGCTTTTCTCCAAAAAAAAAAAAAAAAAAAAGTTATATAAAGATACTGTTAAAATGAATATTCAATAGTTTTGAAAAGCCTGAGCTTAAATTCAGGTCCGCCTGTGATGAGAGAGATTAGAGGTGGTGATGCAAAAAAGCAATAGATTATAACGATTAGAGAAGGATCTTCTTTACATGATTTGTATATCAACATGACGCAATCATGATAATATGTACGTACGATGTGATTTCATGCCTTGTAAATTTGACTGGTTTTGTATTAATGTTGAGTGTTTAGCTCAATAAGCATCTTACCTCTTCACAAAGACTCTTCATAATTACTAATTATGACACATATCCTAACTTTCTCTAAGCTCTAAAAAGAGGTTAAACTTTCTATTGCTAATGCTAATGGGAACCTATCAATGCTTCTTTATTTTGGAGGCTCCACTCGACTTATGCATCCATCCATCCCAAAAATTTAATTGAAAACATTTGAATTTTGAATTCTTCCACGAAGGATAATCTAATAAATTCTTTCATGTATGATATCTCATGTCGAAGTAGAACTATGCTAGAATAGACTTATAAAGATGAATAAGATAAATTATACTGATATCTTCTGAATTTTTTGATAATTACATTGACTTTTCATAAAATTTTTAAAATTATATTGACCTTTCCTATTTTACTTGACAATATAAAAATACTCTGATACAGTCAAATTTTTTAACCAAAATTACAAACTACCCATCTAATTTTATTTTATTTTGCATTTTTCTCCATTTTTTTTTTGACTTTTTTCAAAAAATTTTTTATTTTATATAAAAATAAATTAAAGCTAAATAACTTAAAAAATTAAAATAAATTTAAGATTTCAATCAATATTTATTTGAAAAAAAAATCAAAAAAATTGGTCAAAAATGGAAAAAAAAAAAAATGAAGAGTAATTTTTTTTTATTTTGGAGAAAAATATTGATTAGAGATGAATATTTGTATATTGTCAGATAAAATATGAAAAATTAGTATAATTTAGCCGAATAGATAATACTTTCATATGAGGTTGAGTCTTATCCACATTAAGGCCTCGTTTGGGGTTGAGTTTCGGGCCTCCTATAAATAGATTTGCCGGCCGCGACGTGGTTTGGGGCCTGACAGGTTTTTGGATCAAAAAGAGGTCTATACCTCCGTTTTAAAGAAACGGATGTGGGCTATTTCGGCCGAAGCCCGATCTTGCTTGCACAGTGGGCGGACGACTTTATCGTTGACTGTTCCGCAAAATTACGATTAAACTTTTTTCAAATTTCCATTTCATTCTTTTATATATATATATATATATATATATAATATTAGTTATAGTATTAGTGTAATAACTCATATTTTTACTAAGACTTAATATTTTATGTATTCAAATGAAATTAGTTTTATGAACTTATTAAAAATTAAATTAAATATTGATAGTGGTACGATTTAATATAAAAATATAAAAAAGTTATATAATTGAATTAAATAATTTATATTGGAACTAAGTTAAAATATAAATAAATATATGGCACTATTATAATAATGAAAATTTTAATTTATTACAAATATATGACCATAACAAACTCTAACCTTTATCTTATGTATCTCTCTCTCTTTCTCTCTCGAGAAAGACATACTATGAAGGATTAAAGAAATTTAATTTTAGAAGAAGGCATTAATGGAGGTAAGTTTATGATTTTATCAAATTAGTATGACTATTTTATTGTTGTGATTTAGTAAGAAAATTTATGAATTAATTATTAATTTTTAAAATTATAATTTCTCATAATAAAAGGTATCATAGAACAATTAAGTCAGGGTTTGATTTTGAGTATGAATTTGATGGTCTTTGAATAAATTGGAAACGTAGTTTTGTTACCCATAAAATAAGGTTTAATTCAATATATAATGTGCCTAATATGGGGATGCATTTAAAGAGATATAAATGATCAAAGTTTTGAAAGAAAACATTATAACCGCAAGCTTTGGGTTAAGTTTTTTTTCAAGTTTGAAAGATTTAATCTAATTAAACTATATGGTTAGATAGATCTCGAAAAAATGATCAAAATTCATATATAACTTGCATTATTTGGCTAAGAATTGGGGGATAAATTTTAGGTTGAAATTTAAAAGAAAAACAAAATTGTGAACTGCTCTAATTACAGAATTTGGGTATTAAAGTTTGAAAAGATGACCACTTTTTGTACAAGCCCACTTTTGGGCTAAGGTGAGTCAAGAAAGTGTGGTTCACCCCTAGTCTTAATTGGATAAAACAATAGTCTAAATTATATTACTTGAAGACCCCAACCAAGTGGTTCAGGTCCCGAATTCAAAAATTAATTATATAAATAATTATTAATTTTTAATTGATAAAATTTTACTAAT
The DNA here is from genome assembly GCA_008638375.1 of Nyssa sinensis. Classification (NCBI taxonomy): domain Eukaryota; kingdom Viridiplantae; phylum Streptophyta; class Magnoliopsida; order Cornales; family Nyssaceae; genus Nyssa; species Nyssa sinensis. Next base: position 15,944,323 of record CM018043.1, read on the forward strand.
TTATGAAAAAATAGTAACCGAATTTCAAACTTGATAGGAAAATCGTATTTGATATTATGAAGCTAATGGTACAAGAGGTGAGGCTCAAAGTAATACAAATAATTAAGATTTCACTAAAGTTCACCTTATTGTATTGATTTCTTAATTATTTAAATGTGTAATTAGGTGACTTAAATTATGGTTGTTATTTATAAGTAAATTTGGGTTATTAGAAATGTTGTCTGATTAAGGATAAGATCTTTGGATGATTAGAGAACCATGTTAGTTGCATGTTTGACCGTATATTGTGAATTAAGCTTAATCGGTTTGATATAATTCGAGAAAAATAGAAATTAATATTTAAAAATTTCATAAAAATCGTAGAACACTATAAGGTCATCATGTAGGTATTTTAAAGATACTTAGGTTTAATAAGTACGCGTGACACTATATTAATCAAGGTATATATAGTTAAGTCAAGTTTGGCAAATCGAACTAATTAATTAAATATGTTATTGTGAACTATTTTAAGATTGAAATGAATTTGCAAAGGACACTTTTGAAGGGAACATGCATGATATATCCAATTTTTGAATAAATACCTAATAAATGTTTTCTTGCTTCTATTCATATGAAAATTGTTTATGCAAATAATGATTTCAAATTGTTTTTAGTTCAAAAATATGTTTTACAATATTCTGATTGCTTCATTATCGTTACTCGGGTCAAGCAAAATTGATTGTTTATGAAATGTATTCTTTGCTCATTGATAAATCCGTTCATAAAAATTATTTCATTTATTGAAATAAATTGTTTTATCGATGTGATCATTATTAGATATTTGGATTGTTTTAGTGTGGGTATGAACTTTGGTTGGAGTTTGTTTTGTGTCAATAATGGTTTACTACTATTGACAGTTTGTTTGTGCCGCCAGGATATTGTCAGAGTCTGGTCCATGTTAACAAGGGTATAAATATTGTTGACTTTCAATACTGGTGATGTCTATAGGTCCCACTATGATTGAGCACCATATGTGATTGTTGTGCCAACTAGGGTAAATGCTTATGCAAATTTGAAAATATTATTTGTTACCACACTATTTGTTAATTATTTCTAAACTTAAAAATGATATCAGTTTTCGCATTGTGAATATTGAAATTCTTTCAAGTGATATGAAACTTTGTGAAATGTTTCGATTTATCAACAACTGTTTTCTAAATTGATCATGCTATTCGTTTGACCTATTCCGGTGTAACAATTAGAGATTAATATAGTTTTATCTATTTGTGGTTAGAACTTATTTTAGTTAGATAGCTTCGAAACATGTAGTAATTTTATTTTATGGATTTTTTTATCGTTTGGACATTTAGAGACGGATTATTTATTACTTATTTGTGGATAATGAACAGTTAATTGATATTTCTTTAAAGTTCTAGAAATAATCTGATTTACTTATTAGTATGCAAAATAATTAGAGATAATTTTTATTACGGGTTTATTAATTTGAATAATTTAACTTTCGATTTTGGGGTGTGGCAATTAGATACATATATAATTAATAGGGTAAATTATACTAACCTCCCTTGATGTTTATAACAATTACATTAACCTCTCTTGAGGTTTCTGAAATTACACTGACCTCTCTTACTATACATGAAAATATACAGATACCTCTCTCCTATCAATTTTTTTTTTTTTAATTTCAAAAGGAATTATTTATTTATTTTTGCTTTTTTCTAATTTTAACCATTTTTTCTAACTTTTTTAATTTTTTATTTAAAACAAATTTAAAGTAAATAACTTATTTTTATTTTATATTAAAATAAATTTAAGATTTTTATATTTATTTGAAAAAAAAATTGGTCAAAATTTAAAAATTGAAAAAAGAAATATGAAAATAGTAGTTTCTTTTTTCATGTAAAGTATGTGAGGTTAGTGTGAAACCTCAAGAGAGATCAATGTAATCTATCCTAATTAATATTAAGGTATTAGATATATATTTATTTCATGCTATTCATTTAAAATAAAAAATATATAATTTTATTAGCTAATCTATAAATATATGACATTTCCATACTTTTGTATTTATTTCATAACTTTACTATTTTTATTTAAATTATAAAATATACAATATATTTACGATTATGAGATTTTTACATATTTTCATTTATTTTAAAATTTGTAAAAATTTTATTATATAATTATTTAAATAATGTATCATACAATTTAAATATAAATATATGTTATTTTATATATTAATTATTTAATGTTATTGTCTTAGATATATATATATATATTGTTTATTTATGATATATATATATATATATATATGTTTACATACTAAAATTCTGGACCACATACCATATAACTAAATAACATTTAAAAGGCAACTAACTGGGATTAGTCCAGTTAATCATTCATGCCTCTAGTACCAACTTTTTATTAGATTACTTATTCATCAAGTTTTAGTAAACTCAAATGGTCATTAATTACAGATAAAACTTGAGCCTAAATTGCCAGTATCAATTAAATTCAAGTTTTGATATTGGTAAAAATCGAACTGAAGAGGTTTAAATTTAATGCTCATCCCTAACTTTGACCTTGGGTCAACCGGGTTAGTTTAACTCAAAGTTTAGTCAAAAGTATAATTAGTTTATCACAAATTCATTTCTTTTCTTATCACCCTTTTCACTACTAGACTAGACTACAAACACAATATAAATGCACAAAAGGGATAATAACATAGGGCTAAGATCCGATTTGAATAGTGTGACGGTTTATTTTTATGCAATTGACATAAATTCGATACTTCTTTTCTATCGTTATATATATATATATATATATATATATATATATATATAAACATGTACTAATTTAAAGATAAAAGGAAAGTTGTAATTGCGTGCTTACCATTAACTCTTCCTTTGAAAGTTACTTTTCCCAAATGAGGGTTATTTGAAGTGGAAACAGATGGGCCATACGACATTTAGACACAAAGGCTGTGACTATGTACAAAAACATTGGAATCACAAGGAATTGTGTAAGCCACTAGGTTTGGGTGAAATTCTATACTAAATTCTCTTCACAAAAAAAGCATTAAGTTGTGTCTTCCAAAAGTCCCACCATATATGTACTAAGGCTGTTCAAACAAGATTAGAAGAATAAGAAAAACTTGATTGAAACAAAACATACACACACACACCCACATCTAGAGAGAAAGAGAGTACTAAAATATAATAATTTTGTGTTTGGCATTGATAATTTTGGGCTTCAAAATTAATATTGGTTGGAATTAGAGATAGACTGACTTAAAAATTAGGGAACAAAATACAAAAATAAAATAAAATGATCACTTTTGTCATTTTAAATAAAATTAAGGTTGGAGAAAAAGTCTTTGTAATTTATTAGTAAAAGTATGAGAAATTAATATCATTTCAGAAATTTCATAAAAAATTTCTGTAATTATAAAAATTTTTAAAAAAATTTAGTGTAATTTACTATAATATAATATTAAATACAAATTAAAATCACATTCTTTTATTAAACATCACTAAACAATTATTAAGTAGGTGTATATATAAAGTTCCATCACATTCTTGAAAATTAGGTATTCTTTTATGAAGTGTATTTACATTTAATCTTATATTTTTTGTTGGTAGAAAAACAAATGTTAGTGTGACATTCCATTTTGCATGTTTTCCCATAATGCCCACTTTCATTTCCTATTATTACCAAACTACCCTTTTATTTTAAAAAATAAATAAATTAATTTACATGAATTACGATTAGCACTAAAAAAACACAAGGACAAAAGGATGATATTTGAAGAAAACACAAGCACGTGAGGGCTACTAATTTCAACGGAAAGCCTTGTACTATAAGTAAAGTAAGTATATGAATAAGAATCACATACTTCCAAAATAACCCTTGGATTTATTATAAGATAATAATAATTCGGTAGAAAAAGTGGGTCCACCTCGTAAAGAGCTGCTGACTGTGCTTCCTTCGATGAAGCTCCATCCGTGGGGCCACCAGGTACGACCACGTGGTCCCTCGTGACCCGCACGTTCAAACCCTGATTTCGAGGACGGACACCACTCAATGACATTACGCTGTTTATCTGTAACAGAAACATTACGCCATTATAGTTCTAGACAAAAACTAGGATATCCCTCACTCATAGCTTCTGTTCCCTGCACCACACCCTAGATCTTGCCACGTGGCATGTGGCAATTAATACATGTAATTGGATAAGCACTTTTCTTGACATGTTTGGCAACCAATTTTTTTTTTTTTTTTTAAAGAAGTAATTTTAACCATCACTTAAGCCAAAAAATTGCAATTCAGATAACTGCTTATAATTATAAAACGGTAAATTATATTTTTTTTGTTGAGATTTTTAAGAATTATAATATCTTATTTCAAGTTTTTAAAATAATACCGACGTTTATTATTTTTATTGAAAAATTACAAAAATCATTCCTTTAATTTTTTATTTTTTCAAAATAAAAGATGCACTTTTTTCATTTAAAAAAAAAGACCGGAAGAAAAGTCTTAGTAGTTTGTCAGTAAAAATTGTAGTGATCGGTGTTATTTTAAAAATCTTAAGAGAAATCTTTATAATTGTCATAAATCTCGAAGGAGGTCAGTATAATTTATACTAAAAAAACACTTTTAGATTCTCACAAAAATTTAGGTCCTTTTCATGACTATTTGAGTCTTAAAACAATAATTTAAATAAGAACATTTTTATTTTTTAATATTAATATAAAATTTTTATTTAAAATTTGTTCTTCTCGTTTTTTGTGATGCAAATCACTAAATAAATTTATATATTTAATTTTTGCTAAGATATTTTTTAAATGTTAATTAATTTTATCCATTTAATCTCTCTTTTGACATAGTCAATCTTAAGTAAAATTTTATTATTTTTAATTTTGAGAAACTTCTTTATACAAAAGTAACTATTACAAGCATTTTAATTTTAATTTTCACCACTTTTAAGTTATGAGTCTTTTATTCGTAAAATAGTAAGTTTTCTTGTACTTTAAGTTTCTACCATTTTTATGAGATTATAGATATATGTGTGTATGTGTGTATATATATTAGGGGTGCACATTGGTTGGGTTAAAATAGAATCGAAAACGCTAATAAGTAGACCCAACCCAACCAGACCTAAAAACTATAACACTAGAAAAATTAATATAGAAGCAACAATAAGGATTGCTTAAGTAGCCTTCATTCCTTAATAACTCATTTAATCTAAAAAAAAGCTCAAAATTTAATATCCATCAAGCACAATAAATCTGATAATTACTATTGCAACCACATATATATAATATCAATTAAAAAAGTGGATATACTATAGCGAGTGTCATTCTGCTATTGTAAGTCTATATACAATCAACTCTCTTAATTTTTGTATAAATATCAATAATGGTGGATAGAGAGGTAAGTGGAGGCAAGGTTGTCAATAGACCGGATCCTGATTGGATCCAAGGTGATCTAGACCAAATTCAATAAGGATAACCGTGTTTGGACTCAGATTTGAATCCATTTAGATCTAGGGTACCCGATCACATAACTTGATCTATTTTTTAATACATGTTTTCGAGTTGTTACACAAGCCAATTCATTAATTGAAGAGATAACATTTTGCATTAATGGAAGGTTTTAGTGGTTTTGACGAGAGAAAAAAAAAGATAAAAAAAAGATAAAAGGGAGAGAAATTAAATCAGTGGGGACGATTATCTTTTGTAAGTGATCGATGTGGTCTGGGTTGTGAATGGTAGTGGCCATTATAGTTTAATGTAGAGAGGGAGAGATAAGAAAAGAGTTGTAGAGAGAGCTTGAATGGAGAGGGTGAGAGAACATAAGACCAGAATTAGGGTGTTTCCTCAGTTTATATAAGGATAATTTACACCATTAGATAAAAAATCTATAGCTGTGATTAAATTTATTTTATATTATATTATTAAAAAATAATATTTATTAGGTCGGATCCTTAATGGATCAGGTTAGATTCGCTGCCATTGCAGTCAAGTAAGGATGAACCAAAACCCATGTACTTGAGCAAAAATCTACTTTGCCTAAACCCACACAATTTATGCAAAGAAATGTACTATGTTCTAACCAAAAAACAAATACTAAAACATCATCCCATAGACTTTCACGGTAATGAAATTTTACAATCCAATAGATAATTATACAATAATACAGTGAAATTTCCCATGTATCGTTTTAACACAATGAAATTTCACTGAAATGTTTGAACATGGACAATTTTTTGTGTGCTTGAAGTAGTGAAATTTCACTGTCTAAAAAAAAGATAATGAAGGTTTGTTGTCCAACCTTGTAGCTTCATGAATATTTTAGAGATAAAAGCGTTAATGAAACATAATCAAGGTGGCTAAAGTTTTATAATACAAATTTATTATCCATTATATGTAGGAATGTAATCAACTTATAGTGAAATTTCACTATCCAAAATCGTGTGCATGCAACACTTAAAGATAAACTCTATTTTGTATCTATTCTTTATTGTGTCCTTACAACATGGGGTACTTATGATGCAATAACAAATGCAAACATATATTTTTGGCTCTCTGCCATATCCTATGCTCAATACCCATTCATATCACAAACCCACAATTTTATAAAAAAATAAATATTCAACACCCATTCAACACACGCATGACACACATCCTTGTTCATTACAAGTATAACTTAAACCCATAATCTTGTAAATTCTCCAATATACACTTAACAGGCTAACACCATTAAATGAAACAATGAAATTTCACTATTTCTTTGTTGATTTTCTAAATTTTTTAGAAGCAAGTACATACGTAAGAGACTTTCTTAATGCAACAAATAAAGGGCCAAAAGGAATTTCTTAAATAAAAAAGTATTTATTTATAAACTGGTAGTCACGAAGGAGAGTAATCACTTTCCATGTTGTAACCACCTTGTAAAGACCTAAAAAATCAGGGTAGATTTTTCGTTTTGTCGGTAAGATACTATTCATACATTGTGTTTTGTCGGTAGGGCACTACACATGCATCATTTAGATATAAGTCATGTTTAGAAGAATGTTTTGAGTATGCCATAGAAGAAAAATATTCTTAAAATGTTAAAATACACATCCTATGAGAATTTGAGCCTAATTGGAGATAGTTTAAAAAATAAACCATAAAGGCATCCCAAGTGGCCCTGGTGGACCCGACTGCACCCGGTTGTAGGCGAAAATAAATTTTTTAGAAAATTTTTATTTAAAATAATTTTAAGAACTTTGGCTAAATCCAAATGTCGAATTGAGGCGTTTCAGGACGGGTTGTAGTGTAACGAGGTCCCGAACTTATTAAGGGTAAAATGATCTTTTTACCCCTTGACCCCTTTACTATAAATAGGACCCCTTAGTGAAAAAAATACAGAATTTGGTCTAAGAATACAGTAACAGGTCGTGAATGGAGAGAAAGATGAAGAAAACCTAGGGTCTTTCAACTTTCAAGCTTCCAAAACTCATCTCTAGGCTAGGATTCTCACAAGGTTTCCTTCTAGGAAGTTGTTCCCCACATCAAGGGTTACATTCTCACCAATTGGTTTGGCTGCACGGTGAACACAACTCTCTAGGGTTGAGAAAAACCCTTTTAGATATGATATCTTGCTAAGTAAAGAATATGGTTAAATTTATGAGTATTTTATATGTTAATTAATGATTTATATGTTTACTTATTGTTAGAAAGTCACTTAGTATGTAGTTGCTTTGAAAATTGAGAGTTGGTAGTTTGTGTACTTGTGTGTTCTTTGAGAATTTGTCAAAATGATGAACATATAACTTGAATATATATTTAATTCATTACCTTGTGGCTTATGTTCATGTGAATAGACCTTGTGTTTTGGAAGATATGGTTGTTTAATGCATTGATGCTTTGTGTAATCATGTGTTCTTTGAGAATTGGTAATATAGCGAACTATGTAACATGGGCATGTGTTTAAATTGATTGTATATAACATATGTTCATGTGGAAGAAGTTGTGTGGTTTGAAAGTTAGAATTTAATTTATGGATGATGCATGATTTAAGGTGTATGCCATGTATTTGATAAAATACATCATTGAAATTGTATAGAAAAATCAAGACATATTGGCATATGGTGATTCTTTGAAAACATAGTGTGGGTTGAGTACTTGGTGCTATGCATTATGAGGGTGTAGATCCTGTGGTGAAAAACTCAAAATTGGCCATTGCATTGGTGCCTACTTATCCAACGGGAGCGATCCGTGAACACAGGTGTTGGTACTCGCTGATCCAACGGGAGCGATCCGTAAACCGAGACATGGTGGCATAAAGTTGCATGGGTGGGTCACGCATATTGCCATTGCATTGCATTGATTTGATAAATTGAAAGGCATGTAGATTATAAATGTACACTTGCACATTTCTTGCCTTAAGTTTGTTCCTTGCATTAGCATTGTGTCATATCCAACGGTTGTGCTAACCCCTCGTGGGATATCATATTACAGATAAGGCTCCCGGTACTTGAGACTTGAGAAAGTCTTGAAGAATGGAGAGGACATAGACCATGAAAGATATTTGGCCCTTGGGGCATATTTTATATGTATGAGGGCATAAGCCCTAAGACATGTGTATTTATTTGTAGAAATCTTGTATAGTATGAAAACAATGGGCAAGGCCCTAAAATTGCAATGAACATGAGGTTTGTAATATTTAAACTTAAATTATATGTGTATGTGTGGTAGATTGTGTGTTTAAAGTAATATATAAATGTTTAGTTGAATTGAAGGATGCATTTAGGTTGCTAGTTGAGAAATGATGAATTGTCGTAAAGTATTAGGTGAAAAATGCTTAGAAAACAAAGGAGACTATGGTGAAATTTTCAAAATATGGTAATTAGGTTGAGTGGAGCGGGAGAGCATGCGTAGACATTCTAAGTAAGGGATTAAAAGACTTAAGAAGAAGGAAGAAAGGTAAAGAAATGAAAAATGGAGGTGATTAGCCCGAAAATTATTTGAAGTCGAAAAATAAGGAAAAAAAAGGGATAAAATGGTCAATTTACATGTTATAGGGCCCCACACCAAGTTTGGTGATGAAATAAATTAAAATAGGTATAAAAATATCAAAATCAAGACTTTTGGCCAAGGTTGGAAAAATTGGGCACTGTAGCATTTTAGCTATTGGTTTACTGTAGCAATGAATAGTAGCTATAGTGAACCACCCCTAGGATAGCCCCAGCCCACGCCCTGCGCACACCCTCTCGCGCGCCTGTGCACCATGCCCCTGCCTCGTCCGCACACGCACCCATGCCACGCCCATGCGCGTGCCTACCTACTGCCTTGCCATGCGCGCCTAGCCTTGATAGCTTCTTGACACTAACCCTTGGCCACCCTTTTGGGCCATGTTTGGGCATCCTTTTGGGCCATGTTTGGTCAATCCTTGGGCTATGTTTGGCCAACCTTTTGGGCGATGTTTGGCCATCCTATTGGGCCATGTTTAGCCATTCTAATGGGCCATGTTTGGCCACTTCCTTAGGCTACCTTAGGTGAAATTTTTGGCCTACTCTTGGCATATGTTTTAGGGCATTTGGGGCCCATTTGGGCCATTATTCCAAGGTATATTTAGAGACACTTTGGGGCTATTTTGGAGACCATTTTTAAACATGACTTAGACTTATTTTGACTATTGATTGGGAGGGATGTTTGAGTGACATTAGGAGACTATTTTGGTGAAGTCTTAATAGCAAGTTTTCATTTTCAAATCTTGGGGAAACATGAGAAAATAAATGAATAATCAACTCAGTCTACTTAATTACCTTTCATTTATTTTTTTTATTTCATTTCACTCACTCCCTAGGTTTATGAAAATTCAGGGCGTGACACACCTACCTAGATAGAAAGAATTTTTGAAAGATCACTCTCTAACAAAATATGATGTCTTGATGTTTAAATATCATAGTGATTCTGATGTTTTAATGGCTGACCAATGGAGCTTTTGAGATATGTAACTCCTGAAAAAATATGTAGCTTTTTTTACACATAACCAACATTCGTAAAATAATAAAAACATCAAAACGGTTTGATGATAGTGGGTGATTGATTTAGAAAACAAGACATTTTATGATGATGATAGTGGTAAATCGACGATGTTAAATTGCAAACCCTAAATAATAAAAAGAGACGGAGAAATAGAAAATAAGAGAGATGAGAAAATAAAATAAGGATTAATCAACAAAAGAGAAGATGGTGGAGATGTGCATGAAAATACCCTAAGTAGATCAAGATGAATTCAATTGCATATACGAATGACCATATTATGTGTTCATGTATCCTAACAGTGAATGTAGAGAGAGAATGAGGAAGAGATAGAAATATAGAAATGAGGGAATTGGTCATGGAAAGAGGGTAAAAAGGTCATTTAGAAAAAATAAAGAATGCAACAAAATCAAAAATGGACCTTAACTAAAAAAACTACAAGACCATGGGACTTCATGTAAGAAATAATGGGTTCTGAGATAATTTTTTGGCTATCTTTGAGTTAAAATTATAGTGGGTCCCAAACATTAATTTTGGTAGGTCCACATGGAAATGTGTTTTCCTTCATAAGGAGATTAAAATCATGTATTGGGTTGCTCAAAACCATTAAGAAGTGAATGAAAAATTTCCTCCAAACATCACCACTTGAAAATGGTAACAAAAGCTTGAAGCTTGTGAAAAATTTGTGCTCCACATAGGATGGGTACAAGGCTTTTAAAGAGTATATATACAATTATCTTGAAGGACGGCTTTGGCCTTTAGGGTCACCCAAGTTTTGTGAAAATGGGAGGACCTAGCCTATGCTTGGTTACCCACACATGCACACCCGCACTCCTCCCTCTCGCACCGAACCGGGTCAAGTTTGGGTTTGGGTTTTGGCCTACTGTGTATATACCTTTTCGAAAAAAATTCATTTAAATAATTTTTCAAAACACTGTCGTTTAGTTACCAATATAATTAAATCCAACGCTGTCATTTTGCAATTGCGTTTGGTTTTGGTATAAATCCAAAATGACATCGTTTTGCGATTAAATCTTTGGTTTGAATTTTGACTGAATGAACATCTTTTTCATTGGGTGCGACTGTGTCTATTCGCCATGAACAAACACAAACGAAGCTTCTTGCCTATACCAAACATGCACGAAGAAACCTATATAAACACCACAACTGTCATATTCAATTCATTCATTTCATATAACATTAAGTGCATATGTAATAAGAGAGAGTTCAACCACTGTTTTTGGTTCATTATGTACTGAAGTTTGAGTGCTTCTTATTCATTACGTTTAGATCAATATATCCTAGGAAGCAATGTCCACAACCTCATAAAGCACCACCGTAGGGGGCGAATTTACTTTAAGGACATTGTGTTAAACACAAGTCTTGATCTCTGTAATCTCATGTTTCTACAAGTCTGTAGGTTTATAGTTTCTGTATTCTTATACTATTTCTCTACTTTTAAGTTTCAATATTCCTATACTGTTAAAATACTATTTCTATATTTTCAAGTTTTTTTTTTTTTTTTTTGTTTCCAAACTTTATACTGTTTTTGTTTCAAAACAATTTTTTATTTTTCGAAACAGTTTACTATTTTTCAATATACATTTCTATATCTTCTGAAATAAACATTGGTACTAACAATTTAAACACTAAATATAATATGTCCTTACACTCCAATTGGGTCCATAAAATGTACTCATGACTAATTATCCCTTTATTTTATAAACACAATACCTATCATTTTAGATGAAGTCATGAATTACTAATAATTTACAAGTCAAATGATATATGAACAAGAGGAATCAATTAAGAAAGTTCATGGCTTCAAAATAATTTTCTATTTTGAAAAATAGTTTACTGTTTTTCAAAATACTTTTCTGTATCTTCTGAAATAAACACTGGTACTAATAATCTTAAAGCAAATTTGTATAATTATTATCAATTTTATTTTAAAAACATAAATTTATAGTATTTACAGTTTTGGTTCTTATAGTGTTTTATATACTATAAAATTTTTATGCAATACTATATACACTGAAAAAATATTATTAATATAAGATTGGTTTTTTTGAAAAACTTTATTTCACTACAGTATTCAGATTCTGTTTTACCTAAGTAATTTGTTTAATTACAGATTTTTATTAATTCATATATTCTTGTGATCTCAGTCTAAATGACTACTGAAAGTACCCTTGTGGAGACTTCGAACCCTTTGATGGCTTCTACCCCTACTCCTATGGTTGAAATTGTGCCCCTGAACCATGGAAAGAAGCTAGAGAAATTCAATGGTACGAATTTAAGAGGTGGTAACAAAAAATGCTATCCTATTTGACCACTCTTAATTTAGCTCGATTCTTTCGTGAAAATGCTCCCGCATTGAAGGATAATGAATTTGACCAAAAAGTAGTTATTGCGGTTAAGACTTGAATACATGTAGATTTCTTATGCTGAAACTACATCCTCAATGGACTGGACAACACATTATACAATGTGTATTGCACAGTTAAGATAGCAAGAGAACTTTGGCAATCACTAGACAAGAAATACAAAACAGACGATTCTGGACTCAAGAAGTTTGTAGTGGAAAAATTCCTAGACTACAAGATGCTCGATTCCAAGACAGTGATTAGCCAAGTTCAAGATCTCCAAGAGATTTTTCATGACATTCATGCAGAAAGCATGTCACTTAGTGAATCTTTTCAAGTGACTGCAATTATTAAAAAATTATCGCCATCTTAGAAAGAATTCAAAAGTTATCTAAAGCACAAACGCAAGGACATGAGACTTGAAGACTTAATTGTGAGATTGAAGATTGAAGAAGACAACCATACTTTTGAAAAAAAAGCAGGGAAAGCCATCATGGAATTCAAGGCCAATGTTATGGAACAAAGGCAAAACTCTCAGAATAAAAATAAGAAACACAGTGGTGATAGTCCCAAACAATGTTCAAATAAGAAGTTCTGAGGCAAGTGCTATCTATGCAATAAACAAGGGAACCGTGCTAAAGACTATCGTAGTCGCAAGGACCAAGAGAATCTAGGCAAAAAGCGTGCTCAGACCAATATGACCCAAGTGGACAATCTCTCTGAAGATGTTTCTGAAATGAATCTGTTTGCAATGGTCTCTGAAGTGAATTTGGTTGGCAACAACAAAGAATGGTGTGTGGACATTAGGGTTACTCGTCATGTTTGCTCAGATAGGAAAATGTTCTCGTCATATCACAATATAGATAATGAAGAATAACTTTTTATAAGCAACTCCTCGACTTCCAAAGTTGAAGGTCAATGATAAGTGGTGTTGAAGATGACTTCTGGAAAGGAACTCACCTTCAACAATGTGTTGTATGTGCCTGATATCCAAAAGAACTTGGTGTCAGGATCAGTGTTGAGCAAAAATGGGCTTTAAATTGGTCTTTGTATCGAACAAATTTATATTGTCCAAGAATGGGATGTATGTGGGAAAGGGGTTTATGAGCGATGGGCTCTTTAAGATGAATGTAATGACAATTGTACATCCTATTAAGAACAATAATAATAAGAACATAATTTCTGCTTATATGCTTGAGTCTTCAAATGTGTGGCATGGTAGACTAAGACATGTTAATTATTATACATTGCGTAGATTAGTTAATTTTGAATGTTTACCTAAAATTGATTTTGATCTAAATCACAAATGTGATACTTGTGTGGAAGCAAAGATTACAAGAACTTCTTTTCAATCAATTGAAAGAAGTAGTGCACCTCTAAAATTAATACATTCAAATATTTGTGATTCAAAATTTATTCAAACTAGAGGTGGTAAGAAATTTTTTCTTACTTTATTGATGATTGTACAAGATACTGTTGTATTCATTTGTTGAGAAGTAAAGGCGAGGCATTGAAAATGTTTAAACATTACAAGAATGAGGTTGAGAATCAACTTGATAAGAAAATCAAGATATTGAGAAGTGATAGAGGTGGTAAATATGAAACATATTTTAGTTAATTCTGTTCACAACATTATACACTAAACAACTGCACCCTATTCACCTCAGCAAAATGGGATTGCTGAATGAAAAAATAAAACTATAAAAGAAATGATGAATGCATTGCTATTAAGTTCTAGGCTACCTCAAAATTTGTAGAGGGGAGCAATTCTTTTTGCAAATTATATTCTCAATCGAATAACTCAAAAGAAAACCAATAAGTCCCCATATGAGTTATGGAAAGATCAAAGACCTTCTTACAAGTACTTAAAAGTATTGGAGTGTTTGGCCAAGGTGGCGATTTCTACACCTAAAAAGGTTAAAATAGGACCGAAAATAGTTGATTGTGTTTTCATATGGTATGCTCATAATAGTAGTACTTATCGATTTCTAATTCATAAATCAGAAATTTTTGATATGCATATTAATATTATTATTAAGTCAAGGAATGCATCATTTTTTGAATATGTATTTCCTCACAAATTAACACAAGAGTCGAGTTCAAATAAAAAAATTCATGACACTACAGTACGCAATAGTCAAGACCAACAAGATGATAATGAACCTAGACAAAGCAAAAAGACTAGAATATCAAAATCTTTTGGTTCAGATTTTCTAACGTATTTGTTAGAAGATAAGCCTCAAAGCTTTAAAGAAGCAATGTCGAGTCCTGAAGCTTCTTATTAGAAATAGGCTATAACAATAAAGTAGAATCCATTCTACAAAATCATACGTGGGAACTAATAGATCTTCCACCATGTTCAAAACCTCTTGGATATAAATGGATATTCGAGAAAAAAAACGAAAGCATATTGATCTATTGAAAAGTACAAGGCCAGACTTGTTATCAAAGGATGGAAGTAGGCAAAAGGAAGGCTTGAACTATCTTGATACATATTCACCTGTTACAAGGACATCATCAATTTGAATGTTAATAGTTATTGTAGATATACACAATCTTGAAAATTGATGTAAAGACAACTTCTTACATGGTGAATTGGATGAAGAAATATATATGGAATAACCCGAAGGGTTTACTGTTCCAGGTCAAGAAAAAAAAGTCTATTGGCTTGTTAAATCTCTTTATGGACTAAAACAAGCACCGAAGTAGTGACATGAGAAATTTGACAGTGTTATGATGTCAAACAGGTTCAAAATCAATGATTGTGACAAATGTGTATATTTTAAGAACAACACAGAAAATAGATTTGTTATTATTTGTCTCTATGTTGATGATATGCTCATTATAGGTAGTAATAATAAAGTTATTAAAGCTACCAAGAAAATGTTAAACATTAAGTTTGACATGAAGAACATAGGTGTTGCTGATTTTATACTTGGATCTCTAGAACATTAGATGGACTAATATTATCTCAATCACATTACTTTGAGAGAATACTCAAGAAATTTAAACAAGATGATAGCAGTCTAGCGAGAACACCTGTAGATGTAAATTGACACTTATCTAAGAATAATGGCAAAAACATATCACAACTAGAGTATGCGCAAATAATTGGCAGCCTAATGTATGTGATGAATTGTATTCATCCAAACATAGCTTACGCTGTCAGCAAACTGAGTAGATACACAAGTAATCCTGGTCTGAACCATTGGAAGGCAATAGTTAGGGTTTTAAGGTATTTGAAATACACCCAAAACTATAGATTGCATTACTCAAGATATCCAACAGTACTTGAAGGATACTGTGATGCAAACTGCATATCCGATACAAAAGATTCAAAGTCCACAAGTGGTTATTTATTTACACTTGGTGGTGGAGTGGTATCATGAAAATCTTCTAAACAAACGTGCATTGTTAGATCTATAATGGAATTTGAGTTTAGTGCTCTTGATAAAGCTGGTGAATAAGCTGAATAACTTCATCACTTCCTAAAAGGTATTTTAATGTGGCCAAAACTTGTGCCTTCTATCTATATTCATTACAATAGTCAATTGGCAATTGGTAGGGCATAGAGTCACATGTATAATGGTAAGTCTCGACATATTTGTCGAAGATATAATACCATGAAATAACTTCTCTCTAATGGTATTATGACCATTGAATACATAAGGTCAAAAGAAAACATTGTGGATCCGTTAACCAAAGGTTTGAGCAAAGAGCAAGTGAATAAATCATCGAGGGGAATGGGCTTTAAAGCCTATGCACTAAGAGTTGCCATAATGGCAACCCAACCTAGATGACTGGAGATCCCAAGATATAGGTTCAAAGGGACAACCGAATTGTATGTGACTCATTAAGATCACTATGGAGATAAAATCTCCTACCTATTCTTATGATAAAAATAAGTGATACTTGTAGCATTGAATAGGATAAGCTAAGCTTTTAATGATTCTTATACCTTGTTAGATACAAGTGGGGTATAAAAAGATACTCTTAATAAGAAATCACCTATGTGAGTGTGAATTAGGTCAGTTATATGAGAATGATAAATGCTAAATTCTCTAAGAGCACTCATGAGACAAGGAATTGTTTAGGGCCAAAATAAACATAATCATGAGAACCAACTATGTGAGGAAAGATTCTATATGAATACTATTATCTTGGTTTACACAAATGGTTGAACAATTCAAGACATCACGTTTACTGATCAACCAGTAACCTCGATAACATTTCACAAGGGAATATTCAAGGCCATGAGCTACCTTCCTCTGTGCATGAAATTTTTAGCTGAACTCTCTCTTAGTGTCTGCATGTCATTTGCATTACTTTCAGTCAATTTTATTCATGTGGGAGATTGTTAAAAATAATGGGTTTTAAGAATAAATTTTTAGCTATCTTTGAGCTAAAATTATAGCGGGTCTCAAACATTAATTTTGGTGGTCCACATGGAAATTTGTTCTCCTCTATGAGGAGATTAAGATCATGTATTGGGTTGCTAAAAATCATTAAGGAGTGAATGAGAAATTTTCTCCAAACATCATCACTTGAAAATAGTAACAAAAGTTTGAAACTTGTGTCCCGCATAGGATGGGTATAAGACTTTTAAAGAGTATATATATAATTACATTGAAGGAAGGCTTGGGCCCTTAAGGGCACCAAAGTTTTGTGGAAGGGGGAGGATTTAGCATATGCTTGGTTCACTACACACGCGCGTGCGCCGCTGCCGCCTGGCCCCACTTTGGGCCGAGTTGGGTTTGGGTTTGGGTCTTGACCCGTTGTGTATATATCTTTTTGGAAAAAAATTATTTAAATAATTCTTCAAAATGCTGTTGTTTTAGTTACTGTTAGAAATAGTCCAAAACGTCGTCGTTTAGTTACCAGGATAATTAAATCCAACGCTGTCGTTTTGCGATTGCGTTTTGTCACGCCCCGAATTTTCGCGAACCCGGAGGTGAGTGCAAAACGAAATAAGAAAAGAAAAGAAAATACAACTTAACAGATTCAGCTAAACATGCAATCCTTTCTTTCAATACACAACACATAAATTACATCCCATAAATATATCGTTCGCATGTTATTTGGGCTCAAGCCCTTACATCACAAAATATGCCCTAATGGCCAAATGTACTTCTAAGTTCTTTTCTCTTCTCTTTGTCAAGATCTCATCAAATCTCATGTACCAGGGGCGTCATCCGTAATATGGTATCCCACGAATAGGTTAGTTCAACTGCTGGTATAATACAATGCTAATGCAATGAACAAAATTAAGGTGTGGCATGTGCAAGTATACATTTATATCTACATGTCATTCAATATCATCAATGCAGTACATGAACAATATGCTTGACGCACCCATGCAACTCTATACCACACCTATGTCTCAGTTTCACGGATCGCCCCCGATGGTCACTCGAGTACCACACCTGTTTACGGACCGCTCCCGTCGGATCAAGCAAGCACCGATACACTGGCCAAATTTTGGGTTTTTCACCACAGAATTTACACCTTCATAATGCATAGCATCACGTGCTCAACACACACTATGTTTTCAAGGAATCACACCATGCCAATATGCTTTAATTCCACCATACAACAATGCAATCTCATCGAAGCCTTTCATCCATACATGGAGCATGCTTTAAACAATAACATTATATTTAGAACAGTAATGGCATTTGAAACATACTATTTCTTCCACATGTATGCATGTTATTCACAATTAATTTAAACACGTACTCAATCACACATTCACAATCTTAGCAACTCTCCAAGAACATAAATCATGTACAACACTAATACATGGAACAAATCATAACTCCAAGAACAACAAAGAACACCCAAACACATAAAAAAATCAACTCTAGGTTTTGTCTCAAAGCAGCCTTTCCCTATGTGTTCATCTAGTATCAAATAAACATATGATTCAATCAATCAACATGCAAATTATTCCTAAACTTAATCCTATTCCTTACTTAGCAAAATATCATACTTGATGGGTTTGTCTCAACCCTAAGAAGTCATGCTCGCTGTGTAACTGAGCTAAGCAGTGAGAATGCAGAAGGTCAGACTGCCTTCTCTTTTCCTTTCAGTGTCCTTAAAATCATGAAATATAACTCAGTCCATTGCTACTTGAATTATGCTATTCATCAAATTTTATGTCTTTATTTTTATGAGTTTCTATTTTGCTAAAATAAACTCTACCATTGACTCTGAAATGTCGAAGAAAGTCTGTTTAGGCTTTTGCGGAACTCAATTTGGATTTCTGTACTAAAAAGGGCAAAATAGTCCTTTTGCACTTTTACGGGTTCTTACATCTCAAGACCTATTTTCAAAAATTAGACTCCATAGTTGAGTCCGAAATGTTTGAAATAATAAAAATTTACTATTTGTTTACTTCAATTGGAGTTCGTTTGACTACTCTTTGACTCAGGGACATTTTGGTAATTTTTAATGTCTCTACGGGTCTTTTATTTTTTGGGACCTCATCTCACAATACGGACCTCACCGTTAGATTCAGAATGGTCGAGATAGTCAAAAAACACTAATGATTTGTCCCATTTGGACTCCGGGCTATTTCGTGATAATTAAATTAATATTTTATTATGGGGGTCTAATTATAATAATCAAAAGTTGTGGGGGTCACTATTCAATTCCTAAAAGTTGTGGGGTTAAATTAGAATTCCTAATTTTCCTATCCTTAATTCGAATAGCCAAACAGTGACTAATTTCCAAAACAGGAATAAGATATCCCTATATCTAATTTCAATTTATTAAACCTGTACCCAAACACTCCCAATCCCATTTTAATTTATTACATGCTTCTGACACGTGTGGGTGGGTTGGGTTTAACCCAACTCGAACTAATCCGAACCCAAGACCCTGAATAGTCTCCTTCTTCCCCGACTTTCTAGTAAGGTTCTGGCGGGTCTCTAGCGTCTTCTCCAACGCCGGAGACCTTGTTCTGATTGAATTTTTCTATTTTTCAAATGCCATTTTCTTCCCTTTCTCTCATAGATCTCATCCCTAACCTTGGTTTTCATTTCTACCCATTAGATCTCCACGAAATGGCCAAGAACTGTAGCTCCGATTAACTGAGATTTCCCATTTTTGAGCTTGTTCCTTTACTGTTTTGATCCTAATCTTTTTCCATTATTTTTCTACACCTTATAGTAGTAATTCTACTTTGTTTTAATTGAGTTTAATACTTTAAAACCCTGAAACCCGAATTATTCCATGAACCTGTAACTACACATTTCTCATTTGTTTTTCAACCATTTTCTATGGTTCTTTTTGTAAATTAAACCTCACAACATGCTTATCAAGGCCCTTGAATTAGAACCTAACTTCATGCTTTAAAATTTTAAAACAGAAACTTTCCTCACTTACCTCTTTCTGGGTTTTTTTGGTTGTAGCCTCTCTCTTCTCCTTCCTTCTTCTTGGTTCACTTTTTAAGTCCCTTGAATTCCTCAAGATGCTCTCAGTTCCTCCATCTCTCTTCCTTATCTCTTATGATTTCCTCACAAGTGCCAAACCGACCGTACCTATACATACATATTCATATGCAAAACCACCTACACAGCCCCTGGTTTCTCTCTCATTTTCCTCCCTTTCCTGACCTAGTCTCTGCTTCCTTTCTTGTCCTTCTGATTGCTTTAAATGTTTGCTTGCTTTTGGGTTTTCATATATGTATATTATATTACACATGTACACACACACCCACATGGTCAGTCCTCACACCACACATACAACCGCACACAGCAGCACACACACACACACACTCCCCACTTGCACACACACAGCTGTTGTGCACCCACTTGTGTATATATATATATATATATCTAATTTCATGTGTATATATATATATATATATAACATATATTATTATATATTACACATATATATATACACATATAAAATACACAATCCACATCTCATACGTACACACACATTCACAAAAAAAAAAAAAATTCATTCAAAATTTCAGATCTTTACACGTTTGGTTTTGGTGTAAATTCAAAATGACGCCGTTTTGCGATTAAACCTTTGGTTTGAATTTTGATTGAATGAGCGTCTTCTTCATTGGGTGCGACTGTGTCTGTTAGTCATGAACAGACACAAACGAAGCTTCATGCTTGTATCAACCAAACATGAAAAGACCTATATAAACACCACAACAGTCATCTTTAATTCATTCATTTCATATAGCATTAAGTGCATATGTAATAAGAAAGAGTTCAACCATTGTTTCTGGTTCGTTGTGTACTGAAGTTTGAGTGTTTTTTCTTCAGTACATTTTGATCATTGTGTTATAAGAAGCAACATCCATAGCCTCGTAAAGCACTACCGCGAAGGGGTGAAATTTCTTTAAGGACATTGTGTTAAACACAAGCTTTGATCTTTGTAATCTCTTGTTTATGTAATTTTGTAAGTTTGCAGTTTTTGTATTCTTATAATGTTTCTGTACTTTCAAATTTCTATATTCCTATACTATTAAAATACTACTTCTGTATTTCAAGGTTTTTTTAATTTTGTTTCAAAACTTTATACTGATTTAGTTTCAAAATAATTTTTTATTTTTCAAAATAGTTTACTATTTTTCAAAATACTTTTCTGTATCTTATGAAATAAACATTGGTACTAACACTTCAAACACTAAATATAATGTGTGTCCTTACACTCCAATTGAGTCCGTAAATTGTACTCACGACTAATTATCCATTTATTTTATAAACACAATACCTATCATTCTAGATGAAGTCATGAATTACTAATAATTTACAAGTCAAATGATATATGAACAAGAGGCATCAATTAAGAAAGTTCATGGCTTCAAAATCTCATAAAATAATAATGATGTTAATTAAGGTAACCTATCTTTTGCCAAATCATCCTTCACCCCATTAGGTTTTGTATAAATATCAATAGTGGCAGATGGAGAGGTGACTAGGGTTTGGCTTGTCAACAGGTGGAATCCTGATCGGATCCAAGGTGATCTAGACTAGAGTCAGCAAGGATAACTAGGTTTGGACCCAAATCCAGACCCATTCGGATCTAGGGTACCTGATCCCATAACTTGACCCATTTTTAATACATATATTTAAGTTGTTTTACAAGCCAACTCATTAACTGAAAAGAAAACAATTTGCATTAATGTAGGGTTTCGGTGGTTGTGATGAGAGAAAAAAGAAAAAGATAAAAGATAGATAAAGGGGGAGGGGGGGGGGGGTGGGGGAGAATTAAATTAGTGGTGATGATTATCTTTCGCTAGTAATCAACCTAGTCTGGGCTGTGAATGGTAGTGGCGGTTACCGTTAGATGGACAGAGAGAAAAATAAGAAAAGAACTGTAGAAAGAGCTTGGATGGAGAGGGTGAGAGAACGTGAGACCAACATTAGGTTTTTTCCTCAAGTTTATATAAGGATAATTTACACCATTAGACGAAAAAACTATAGTTGCGACTAAGTATTTTATTATATTAGATTATTAAAAAACAATATTTATTGGGTCGGATCCTTAATACATTACGTCAAAGTCGAATCTGCTAATGCATCTTCTTATTAAATTTGGGTCGAATTTGAATTTTATGTAGTATATTTTACTCTTAGAACTAAGTTGGGCGAGTCAAATCCAAAACAGTTAAGATTCGAATGATTCCATTGATAGACCTAAGTGGGGGCACTAGCTCTTCCAAAGATTCGAGAATTCGTACATTTATATTACTATTTTGTTAAAAACATTAAAATTTAGAATTTTGCTTCTCAATTTTTTTTTTTATATTTGCATAAAGACCCATACTTTTGCCTCTTGGGTGTGATTTCTAGATTTCTCACTCAATTACGAACTTGTTGAAGTAATTTAATTTTTTTTTTCCCAAAAAAAAAAGAATTTATAAGGAGGAATGGCAAATTAAGCAGATGACTGTTTTAATGTTAAAATGAAATGAAAATGGGGACCAGAAAGAGACGGCAGTTTATTATGGAAGGCGACGTTGTAGGGTAG
This sequence comes from Nyssa sinensis, assembly GCA_008638375.1. Lineage (NCBI taxonomy): Eukaryota > Viridiplantae > Streptophyta > Magnoliopsida > Cornales > Nyssaceae > Nyssa > Nyssa sinensis. Next base: position 15,966,719 of record CM018043.1, read on the forward strand.
CCCCTCGGACAAAACCAGGTTGTCAATTGGCCCATGTGTTGCCCATCCGCGCGTGTTCCCGTGAAAAGCTATAGCTGCCTTTGTCTCAACCACAACACTTTATCCATTGCCCTTCAAAACCACAGACCTTGTCCCATACATTACATTTCTTCCAAAAAAACAATCTCTCTCTCCCTCTCTCTCTCTCACACACACACACACGCGAGCCCATATAATAATTATGTGTACAGCTAATGTACCAAGCTCCTCGTATCATTGATGAAAGATGATTTCTCCCATTCATATGTCAATGAATACAACCTTTATGCACCTTTGTTCTCAACTCTCTAGTTCAGAGAAAATTACCTTGTGGGGTTTGTATAACTTTTATTTCCAAATATCTTGTAGAATTTTCTTTAATTTGTTTGAGTTTTTTTCTCCTAATTTTGGATCAAGAATTGAAATACACATAAACTTAAAAGGCTCGATTGAGTACAGGTTCGTCCCATAATTCCACAAAGCCTATTTGAAGTTTTCAAAAAATTTGTGCAGCACGTGATTCTGGCGAAAGGAAGTGAAGCCAAATGTACTCTTACTAAAACAAAAAACTCGTTAACCCATACATCAAGTTAGGGTCTAGTTTTTGATCTTTTATTTCAAAAATTAATGAAATCTCGTGTGCTTAAGTGATATTTTGGGTCTCTATAAAAAAAAAAAATGACGATTTCAAGTCTCATTGTGTGCTTGAGTGATATTTTGTGTCTCTATACAAAGGGAAAATAATGATTTCAAGTCTCATTGTGAGCGCAGAGCCGAAAGATTTACTAAGGTTTAAATTACATCGATCTGCCAATTGATTGGTGTTTCAAAAGAAAACCAAAAAAGAAAAAAAAAAATTTATTTAACTACACTGTTGATTCCAAAATCCTTTAGCATGTGGCATTACTAGTCATTTTCACCTAAAAATAAATGATTTTTAAAGTGATTTTTTTTTTTTAGATTTTTTATTGAATGTGAACCATATTAATGAATACACCATGCTGGATTGTGCAATTTTCCTCAATTTCGTTATCACCCCATGTGGAAGCTTTGGGGGTGGAGGCCTCAAGCTAAGAAAGGCATTGATGTGTGTATTTCTTTCCTTTCACACCAAGTCTTCTTGGTTATTATTTGAGTACCATGTTCTCTCCACAATTATTATTTCCCCCTATTCAATCTCTAACTCACTTTAAAAGTTTAAGTTGGTAAAAAATGTATATATTTATTATTATATTTTCTAATATGTCTTTTCATGTATGGCCAAATTGAGTCAATACGTGTATCAATTCATATTATGAGTATGACGGTGAGATTTGAACACAAGACATTTTGTTTAATCTAATATCATATTAAATCACTAATTCATCTACTCGTGACAGTTAGACCCACCTTTTGAGTTCTAACTACCAACGATCGGTGCAGAAAATATTCAAACTCGAGACGCTTGAATTTTATCCGTCCCTTTTCCCGTGACAGCTAGACTCACCCTTTAAATTTTAGCTGTCAACGATCGGCACAAAAAAAATTCGAATTCAAGACACTTGAATTTTATTTTCAACGTTTTTATCGCTCGACTATATCTTTGAATGGTAGATAATACGAAATTATTGTTGGCGAAATTATGAGTTACAAGTAGACAACAAAAAATCACTATATTAATTAGAGATTAACACAATAAGATTACCGAAAAAGTAAAAAATTACCATAGTAAATGATTTTATTTTTCTCCATATCCTCAAAATTAAGATCATAAATGAGATCTTATGGTACCATTTGTACATCCATGAGGACAGCCATAGTATATTAATATAATCATAAGACAGATTATTTAAATAATAATGTGTAAAACATTATAAAATAAAGCTGTAACCCACTCGACGGGACAAAACAAAACAAGAACTGTATATTTCACTCATTATTTAAGCTATTTAATTACAAGTACTGCTTGGTACAACCCTGTAAAATATTTGTGAATATACAAGTGTGTATATATATAAAACTGTCATTGAATTTTACAAATACAAGTCTCGAAAGACAAGTCCGGTGCATGAGTGAGGTATAAGAGATTAACAAATCACCAAATCTCTCTCTCTCTCTCTCTCTCTCTCTATATATATATATATATATATATAGAAATATAAAATTGGCATTAAATTTCACAAATACGGGTCTCGAGAGAAAAATCCGGTACGTCACTGAGGTACGAGAGAATAACAAATCACCAAATGCCTCCTTGACTTGAAATTATAACATCTCCGATAATGAGACACCTGGTGCTACTTTGGATTACGACTCTTTCTATATTAATAGAATTATTAAGCATCAAGTAAAACAATGAAACCATATAACAAGTACTACAAATTAAAGAATTGGAACATATACAGCTGTATATGTGTGTACACAAAATATATATATTTGAGAGAATTATTTGAGAGAATATATATATATACAAACACATACATATTTGAGAGAATTATTATGGTACTTCACTTCACCCCAAAGTGACAATTAATTGGCTTCACATAATTAAGGCTTTATGAGTTAGTTGTAATTTAGATTTTAATAGGTGTCAAAAATTGAGAATTGAGAAACCTTTTTGTAAAAAAGAAAATAGTAAGGTTTTATTTGTTTACGTTTTTAAAAACAGATTTTTAATTTCAAAACGTGAGATATGCGTTTAGTAAGTTATTTATTTTAATTTATTTTAATTTTTTAAAATTTAAATTATCATATTCAAATATATTTTCATAATTTTTAAAAATATTTTTTTAAAAATTATATCTGAATCACTATCCAAACACAACCTAAAAATTCAAGATTATTTTTTAAAAAGAAATCTTGGGTATGTAATCAATCTTTTTTATCAACTTCGCTAAGAATTCAGGATAAATTAAGAAAAAATAGTTGCCAAAATGTAATTTGAAATTCACAATTGTTACAAAATAAATTAACCTAAACAGTTCAAATTTTGTCCCATTTTCTCGAAGATAACAGATTTTCACCTTAGATTTTCTGAGAAAACAACCAAATAATGTGACCCCCCCCAAAAAAAAAAATATTTCTAGTAAGAAATGGACAAATATTTAATCAAGTCGTTTAATTTCTCTAAAAAGTTTCAACAAATCAACTCCACATCTAACGTATAACTTAAATTTGCAACTAATTTGCCAACTTTAAAGCATTTGATGACTTAAAAAATAATATTCTAATTCATTGATACTCAAGTGATGACTCAAATATTTAAATAGTAAATTCTTGGGAAATGAGCATCTTATTTTTAGTCTCAACGTCAACATGCTATGCATGCTTTTATTCAATATTTTTAATTAAAAATAAAGAAAATAAATAACTTTAAACTCAGTAGAATGAATTTTTTCTTATTCGAGTACATGTCTTAACTACAATCTATCACATATATAATGTATATTTATTTTTTAGTTAAAATTAAATAGTCACATAAAATATATATGCATGCGTGTCACATTAAAGCTATGACACGTACGTATTTCTCCTACTTGATTTAGAGTCATGCATGTTCCTAAAAACAATACTAATACATATGCTAAATTTTCATAATGCGAAATGTGAGAAATCAGGTTCAAGTTTAAGAGCGATCACTTTGTACAAATAATTTCTATATTTTGTATTAAGATTAAAAAAATAAACAAAATTCTAAATCTGAGTAGTGACATTTGTAAGGATCTCAATCATTTTGTGCTCGTATGCATTGGATTAATTATGAGATTGGGACCTATTTATAGATGGTCCACACCTAGAATTGAATACGTTGAGAATTATTTCAAGGAGTTGAGAAAATGGGTTTGAAGTAAAATGGTCCAATTTGTGATCTCACTATTATGATTTTGCCCTCCAACTACTATGTATTAGGTATTTGTACATTTCAATTCTAGAAATCCACATTTGTGCAATGCAGAGTTACCAAGCAAGCATGTGCATGCATGTTCATGGATACATACATACAAAATAAATAAATAAATAAATTTATAAATTTATAATTTGAAGAGGATTGTTCTGAATAATCACGACGGTCACCGTTAGTATATTTTACACTTGACGATTATGTGTGTGCATGAAATGCATGCGTGATATATAAAGACTGAATAAGGATGCATGAGAGTCCTTATCATTGCTCTAATTTGGAATTCAAGAATAATTTAAGGTTGATAGTTGATTTCTCTCCAACAATTTTTTTTTTTTTTATAAACAAGAGAATTTTGATATAAAAACAATTGGTATAAAAGTAAAAGTCATTTTGCTATAATACTAACCCCATCCTTTATTTATTTATTTATTCAATGAAAAAAAAAAAAATAAAAATTAAAAATTTTAGCAATAATTTGGGAACTCTATAATGATTCAAAGATGGCATTGTTAATGGAGGTTAATATAAACTAACAAATCAAAATGTAGTTAATTTTTTCTTCAAGAAGTTCCCTCCATTTCTATAAATTTGAAAAGAAAAAAAAAGTTGTACGAGTGTTATATTATATCAATCCTTCTTTGTTAATTTAAATCAAATTCATTTTAAAAGTGGCTTACGTTACATTCACACTTATCAAAATTAACATAATCAATATTTTATATGTTTTTTTATTTATTTATAACAAAGAATTGTAAATTATAGATTTTTTTGAGCTTGTGACTCTAAATATCTAATCCCACTTTTAATAGTGTACCTCAAACCGGTAGTAACATAAGACAAGATACACTTTTGACATGACTCGAACTAGCGATCTATTAATTATATAGTCCCTTTCATTTAATATATACTTATATATATATGTATATATACTAACAATCTATTGATCATATAGTCCCTTTCATTTAATATATACTTATATATATATATATATATATATCCTACTACTGAACCATGTATATCTTGATCATATAGTCTCTTTCATTTAATATATACTTATATATATATATATATATATATATATACACTAGCGATTTATTGATCATATAGTCCCTTTCATTTAATATACATATATATATATATATATATATATATATATATCCTATTACTGAACCATGAATATCGAGAAAAATTGAGGAAAAAAGTGTTAAATAATGCCAATAAACACTACCTCCATGCTCTCTAGCATCAATTTCAACATTAAATTTGCCTTTGTCTTTGTACTCTCAAACTCTTTCCTTTTTACTTGTGTATTAAAATGGTAGTATATGCAAGTATCCATCTTATGCACATCTCAATGGAGCCAGATTCATTCACATGGTGTCTTTAACCGTTGTACCAAGAGGTTGCTCCAGTTGGTTTGTTATGAGTTCTCTTTTTTATGCACCACATTTATGAGGTAAATTAACTCTACAATTATGCTAAACCACTCTCTATTAAGGGGCTCAGTTTCCCAAGAAAACTGAAAATGTAAAAAAGAAAATATGGGAGCATGAAACTTTCAAAGCATAAGCTTAAAAAAAGAAGCTATAGATACAAAGGAGAGTTCCTAATGAATGATTTGATGTGTGTTAGTTATATAAGAATAGAAAAACATGTTTTGACATTTTCATATTTTACCAGAATGGAGATAAAGTAGGAATATGATAAAAGAAAGATAAAGAAAGGGCCAAAAGAACCCTCCACTTAGTCACCATCACTGAGGTCAGAGATCCAACAGCATCTAATCTTTTAACTATTAGGTCTGAATTCAATGCCCTGTTTTAGAGTGAAAATAAGAACAAAAACAACATAACAAACTCAAAGCTAGAAATGTACACTGTTACAACTTAAAACAACCTTTTATGTATAATAACAACATTTTGCAAAGGACTCTAACTAGTAGTACATACATCAACTGGTACAGTTACAGAGGCAGTTTTTATGCCATTTGAAGTGGTAAAAGAGAGGGAAAAATTGGGAGCTAAATAAATCATCATCCCTCTCTTCTTCTTCTTCTTCAAAGAATCATTTTAGAAAATTTCTTGAAATATTCATCTACTGCTTGCTCAGCTCATTGTCTTCTTTTATGCTCATTTCTACCCCTCCTCCAACTTTACTAAAGTTTCCATTCATCAGCAGCAATGGTTGATGTGGAATCAAACCCGGACCCTGCTTGAATTTCTTTGAACATTGCCATGACTTGAATCATCGTAGGACGTCGCCATGGCCGATCATCCAAGCAAGCACAAGCTACCTTTAAGTGTTGTAGAAGCTCAATCTCTAGGTTTGGGTCTTCTTTCAATAGCTCAGGATCGAAAACATCACTTACCCTCATTTTGGCATGCTGCTTCACCCACCCCACAAGATTATTGTCGCCAAAATCAGCTGAATGTGTTGGTTGTTTCCCTGTTAGCAGCTCAAGCAAAACTACACCATAACTGTAAACATCACCTTTCGTGGAACATCTAAAGCTCTGGTAGTATTCAGGAGGGACATAACCAGGAGTGCCAGCTAATGTGCTGACACTCAAGTGGGTATCCATTGCACTCATGAGCCTTGCCATACCAAAATCAGAGACCCTTGCTTCCAACTTTTCATCAAGCAAAACATTGCTCGACTTCATATCCCTGTGAATGATATGTGGAATGCAGTTGTGGTGAAGGAAAGCTAATCCCCTTGCAGAACCAATGGCAATCTTCCTCCTTGCTGCCCAGTTTAGTTTAATTCCAATTTTCTTTCGGTCGTGTAAAACATCTTCTAGGCTTCCGTACTTCATGTACTCATAAACCAAGAGCCGTTCTTCTCCCACCTTGCAGTAGCCTAAGAGGGGAACGAGGTTTCGATGCTTAATTTTCCCAATGGTTTCCATTTCAGCAGTGAATTCCCGATCACCCTGCCCACTAATATGTATTAGTTTCTTGATAGCTACAACACTTCCGTCTTTCAGTTGGGCTTTATATACATCACCAAATCCCCCCGATCCTACAAGACTGTCGTCATGAAAACCATTGGTGGCTTCCAAAAGATCTGCAAAAGTGAGCTTCCGGAGGGGTTTTTCAAATGTTGCGAGGTTGATGCTTAATGCCTCGCGAACACTAGTTAGCTTCCAGCCCGTATTTGCTGTACCTGAATAGGAATGACCATCCATATAAGTATCAAGTGCAGCATCCTTCTTCTTCCTCCTTTTCTTGGTCTCAATAGCAACTACAATTCAAACCAAAGATGCAGAATAGGGAGAACAATAATCCCATCACCACCCTCCTTGCAAAATAGGCTTGTGTACTGTGAGACTTATGCTGGCTATTTGAACTTGAGCCAGAACCTGCCCCACATTCAGGAAGAGGCAACCCACAGAGGGAATTATTCAGGAATCCACTAGGCGGAAGTGTATCAAACGGAGGCCCAGGAATCACTCCAGAGAGATTGTTGTTAGACAGATTAATCTCACCAAGAAATGAAAGGCCTTTCAAGGATGGTGGAATTGACCCATTAAGCCTATTATGCGAGAGATCAAGAATGTCAACACTCTTCAACCCTCCGAGTTCTCCAGGAATGGGACCAGAGAGATCATTATGCCCCAAATTCAATATATAGAGATAGTACATGGACCCAAGCTCCTTCGGAATACTACCCCCCAACATATTGTAGGAAAGATCTAAAAAAATCATCGACCCATTTTGATTGAAAGTTGGTTTAACAGGACCTCCATAAACTCTAGTGAAATTGCAGGGCTGCCTTGTCAAGATTCTGGTAAACTGTTCCTCCCTGATTCCTCCAAACTCCAGTAGATTCCCTGCTCCATGGCACTGCTCACTGCCATCATTTTTTATATATCTATAACTCTTCCCAGTTAGCATTGCCACCGCAATACTGCCAGATTGTTTGAAAAGAGCAGGGGGGATAGTACCATTTAACAAATTGGTACTAAGATCCAACCATATCAGGCTACGACAATCACCGAGCTCTGCCGGGATGCTTCCAGAGATTGAGTTGTTTCCAAGATTGAGGATTGCTAGATTAGCCAATTTACCAAAAGAGGCCGGAATCTCACCACTCAACCGGTTGTTGGACAAAGAAATCCAGTTCAAATGGGTACAATTGCTTAGACCAGCAGGGATTGTCCCTGTTAATTCATTGAAATCAAGAATCAAATTTTCGAGTGTTTGGATGTACATCAACTCCTGTGGAATCTCCCCATGAAGCTGGTTCAACCAAATGATCAAATCTCGAAGCTTCAACAGAGACCCCAAGCTAGAAGGGACTGTTCCGGTGAGGTAATTAAAGCTGAGATCAAGCGAAACCAATTGGGAACAATTACTCAAACTCTCTGGAATTGAACCCGTCAACATATTGTTCTGAAGATACAGCACTTTCAAGCTGCTTCTTGGATCTCGACAGAGCTCCAATGGAATCGGACCAGAAAGATTATTAGAACTCACGTCCAAGGTCTCCAAGCTAGTCAACTTCGACAATGAATCGGGCAAAACACCATTAAAGTTGTTAAACGAGAATGCTATAGTCTTCAAATTGGTTAGCTTGAGAAGGGTATCGATGGGTAACTGACCAGAAAATAAGTTGTGGGAAATATTAAGAGATTTCAAATCAGAGCATGTGTCAAAGCTTTCAGGAACAGTACCGGACATATTGTTCGATGAGATATCCAACTCTATCAAACTCGAACATAAATCAGTAAGGTGGGTAGGTGTCTCACCGTGAAAATGATTGCCGGAGAGATACAAGTACTGTATGTTACCAACTGGAAGTGCTGGCATGGCGCCGGTAAACTCGTTGCCAGTGAGGTTCAAGAAATTGAGGCTCTTACAACTCGAAATGCCGGTGGTGATGTCGCCGGAGAACTTGTTCGACGACAAATCGAGGTGCTGTAGAGATGAACAGTCGCCAAAGGAAGGAAAAACTGTGGTGAGATTGTTACCGGAGAGATCTAGATGCCGCAAGTTCTTGCAGTCTGACACCGGAACAGCTCCCTCGACTTTGTTCCCCTTCAGGGATAAGTACTGGAGGTTGTCGCAGCCGCTGGACAACAGCCACGGGACAACGTTCTGGCCGGAAATATGATTGCAGGAAAGATCCAGAACCTGTATATTGAGGCGTAGGCCGGCGGAGTCACCGGCCGTGAAGTGGAAGGAGTTATTGGAAAGGTTAAAAGAGTTCAAGTTCGAGCAACCGGCGAAGCTCGAGAGGTCGGAAATCGGGCCGGAAAGGCCGTTTTCAGCTAGATCTATGGATCTCAATACAGAACTGCATTGAGATTTCGCAACCGAAGTGACCGAACCGGTCAGGTTCGTGTTCCTCAGAGAAAGGGTTTCTAAGTTGGATAGAGTTATCAGAGACGATGAGACGGACATGAAATCGAGGTTTAGAAGGAAATTACTGAGATCTATGGATGATACTCTGGAGATTTTGCATGAGACTCCGGTGAAATTGCAGGGATTGTTGTTGGGCAGCCAATTTTGGAGAGTATTTGGATTTGGAAGTAAATATTTGAACTTAGAAGCAGTTGTGAGTCCTTGTAAAGTCCATCAATGGATGTTGACGAAGCTTTTAGAGAGAGAAAGGAGATGAGTAGGAGTAAAAGGAGATGGTAGAGAGAGAAGAGGAGCTTGTTCGAGCTGAAAGACTGGTGATGACAGTGAGAACTATTGAGAGTTTTCATCTTCACTGGGTTTCTTAGGCCTTCATTTCAGTTCTGCTACTAGAAACACATAAGGAGCCGTCGATGAAGCGAGGGAAAGTGGGATGTTTTCAGAGAGAGAGAGTGAGAGAGAGGGTAGAAGGTGAAGATAGTCAAAAGACGGAGGAAGGCAGGTAAAAGAAGGGTATATATCGAGGATGGGACGAAGAGGGGGAGTGGACGGGGGCCTGTTGCTCACATGCCATGTGACCCGTCACCTCCATTTCTCTCTCTATATAGTCATATATGAAGAAATAGAGAACTATTTCCGCCCCTACTTGTTGAATTGCACTCTAAAAAATACTTTTTTAAATTATTAAAATAATATTGTTTTGGTGTTCATTTGTACAATCCAGAGTGCAAATGGCCGCATTATATATATATATATATATAAAATTTTGTTTCTCACTTTAAACAATCAGTTTGTCTCTCTAGGATTCGAGTACGTGGGATTAAGGATAGATCCATCACTGTATTTTAATGAAGATTCCATGCTTAATTAATTTTAATGAAAGTGAGAGGACTAGAGTGATATGCAAGTAGTATGACGGCACCTTTTTTTTCATGAAATTTCTTCATTTTCATGTGTTGAAAAAAAAAATTAAAAAAAAAAATTATGGCATAATAATTAATTTACTTTATTGATTTTAAAGATCATGAATTTGAACCCCAGTTTTTTGGGAGATAAAACTGAGGGCCTAGTCTAATACTTACCAAAGCTCCTTGTAAGAACAGTCTTCTTTCTTAGGCATAGGGCAGAGCAAGCCCAAATGAAATAGGGCACATGGAGAGCGACCTCTTGTTTTTGCCGGGAGGTTTTCTTCCAAGTGGGGTTACCATGAAGGTGATGGTCTTCATACTTCTTTTGATTTTTCTCTCTTCCTAATTGGAAACCATGGATGCCAAGGATTCAATTTTGAATTTATATATTTGTGAGTGTGTGTGATGAGAACTCTAGCATAGATTCTATTTATATTCTCTCTTTGGTCACATTACATGTATGGAGTTCTTATTACAAAGTATTGTTCAAAAAACATTGAGAAAAACAAAGGTTTTTGAAGGATAAATGATCATATGGTGTAAAACACTTTAGATTAATCCACATAACTTGTTTTCTTAATCTAATTTTTTTTTTTTGATAGAACTATAACTCTTGGTTAAAATGAATGGCATCTCAAACTCTTTTGATGGTGAATAGAAATTAAGCAAGCACCTCTAATGTGGATTAAATGAACTAAAGATGCAAAAAGGAAGAGCTCATGTCTCATGCAAATGGTTCAAGTTGGGTTAGGTTGAAAGCTAGGTTTAACGAGGATTGCACATAGTTTGATCCAACCTTATGTCCAATTCAAATTGATAGAGATACTCTCAAAACTCTTATTTTTAATTGAAGTGATTTTGTGTCTTAATTAATTAATTGTCCACGTATTACTCAGATACCTTTAAATTTATTTTCTAATTAATCAGTTTAATTAGACATGAATCATTGAACCAAATGATAAACCGATTGTCCTTATATATATATATATATACACACACACATATGAAATTGGATTTCAAGTAAAATATGGCCCATTGTTATATAATAGATATTAATCTATTATAATACCAAGTACAATAAAAGAGTAAGAGCATACCATCGATTCTTACGTGAAAAACTCTCACAGGAAATAAAACTACACTTGCAAGAAAATTCACTATGAATCCAATCTGTACAAAGATACATTAGAACTCGATAAACTAACCTCACTACAGTCCATCGTAGTCTTGCATCATTAGTCAACATCTACAATCCTTTTCGTTGTGATCCTCCGTACTACGATTACAACTTCACTAGTAATCTTCTTCACATCAACCATTTTTATTACCAATATGAGTTTCATAGATCAATAATCTACTGTATTGTGATAAATAGTTTACCTAAGACTCAGTTTTAGAAAGCAAAACATATCACAATTACCCCTATGATACATAGACTATATGAAATCCTAATATGAATGTGAGTTTAGACTCTAGAATTTATAAAAACCATCAAAGTACAAAAAAAAGAGGCTAGGTTGATATAGCCACCCAATGCACTATAGAGTTCTATGCTTTCTTTACTCTATCTCAATAAAAATTCACTCTATATATATAGGCATCTCAAAACCTAATAGAATCCAAAATTTTGAAGCCAATCAGAATCATCGAAATTCTATATACATTCGAATGGAAAAGAGGTGTTCGTTTGGACGAGACTCCGTAGGGACGAGAAAAGTTTCTCCGTTCGGATGGGAAGGCTATTAAAAATTAGCTTGTGTATTTTGACGAGAATAAAAATAATTTTTCAAAATAAAGCCATTAAAGGTAATAAAACAAGCTTAGAAATTTTAAAAAGTATTTTTTCAAAAGTAGTTTAGCCTATAGTCAAAACTAACTCACTTAGAATCAAATTAACCATAGTAAGGTTTATATCTAAACTCTAAGCTAAATCACTAGACACTCGTATATAGTTCTAATCAGAATGTAACATGCCCAAGTGGGATTTACCTTTCAAGTATGATTTCAAGTAAGGAATTGTTCGTAAAATTCTTCTTCAAGTGTAAAAGCTACAACTTGAGTTCTGATACTCATTAGTCTTCATTGATGTGATTGACTAATAATGAAAGTTGCAACAAGATTTCGTCTATCTTAATAATTATAAACTTAATATAGACTCTTGAAATGAATTATCAATAGAAAGATAATCAGAGAAATTTTTTACAATCATTTCTAACTCAAATTTCCTAACAATCTCCTTTATTGGCAATATCATGACAAAACATAAAAATAAATTATTTATGTATTGATCCATTACATTTTTTTAAAACCAAAAATCAAACTAAGATATTAATCCACCAAGAATTTTTATTTGCAGGCGACAAAGATACTTGTTATCTACACAACACAACTGAGCAAACATACCTTGAATATCATTTGTGTTATGATAAGCAACAAATATTGAATAAATACTCTCCCCCATAATGGAAGTAGAATTCATAGTATTCTCCCCCTTTTTTTGTCATAAAACGACAAAGACAAGAACACTAGAGAGATAGTAAGGTGAATTATAACAAGAGAATCATGGTAATACCATCGCAAATCAAGAACCATCGTAAATGACAATGATAAAAAGATAAAAACAAATATAGATTTATATAAAAAAAAACTGTGCCCATACATCTATGTCCAAAAGGATAAAGGATTTAGATACATCCAAAATATTGAATAAAAAAATAAGTATCTAATCCAAAAAATATTGCTCAAATCAATATGAACTATCAACATCAGAAGCATAAATGTCATCATCCGAGCCATGTCTAATAGCGCTAGTATTAGCTCTACCCTCAGGATCAAAGAAAGCACGCTGCTGGATCATATCGTGTTACATACATAAGTGCATCTATCTAGTCCTAAAGATCATCAATCCAGTGATTATGATATGTGAAGTGCTACCTAATGAATGACTAAAGTGATGCAATTTGCTTCATGACCTGTGTAAATCCTTTTTGTATGGTCCAGTTCTGAGGTTGTGCAAGAATCGACGATGTGGAGGCTTTGTATGTACCAACAACAGAAGGATCAGTAGCACTAGGAGGTGGTTGTTTATTATGCCAACTAATAAGCTGATCTGTATGACATGTCATTAGTTTGTGTAAAGATCCAAAATTTTGGAATGAATTTTTTTTTTTTTAAATAAATAAGTGTGTGAATATGAAATGTGTATTATGTATGTGTAGGTATATATTTATATATATATATATATATATATGGTGGAATATACATATATATATATTGTGCATGTATGATATGTATGTTGTCCATGTGTATGTGTGTATATATATATGGTGGAATATACATATATATATATATTGTGCATGTATGATATGTATGTTGTCCATGTGTATGTGTGTGTGTGTATATATATATATGTTTAATGCATTGTATGTATGTATGTATGTGTGGTAAGTTTTATATATATATATATATTTATGTGTGTGTATATACATATATCAAGGGGGAGTGCAAAACAGCTGTGTGTGTGCAATTGGATATGTGTATGTGTGCTGCTGTGTGTGGCTGTGTGGCTGTGTGATGGCTGACGGTTATGTGTGTGTGTAATATAATATATATATATATATATATATATATGAAAAAAAACCAAGCACACAAGCAATGCATTAAATGCATTCTAAAAAGGGAGAAAAAGAGAAGTGATAGAACAGTAGAAGAGTCAGGAAAAGGGTGTAGGGGTTGAGTGTGTGTAGGCCTGGCCGTAGAGAGAAAGAAAGCAGAAGAGAGAGAGAGAGGGGCAGTTGTGGTGATGATGTATATGTATGTGTGTGTATTTGAGTTAGGAAGGAAATAGAGAGGAGAGAGACCAAGGGAACAAAAAGGGAGGAATTGGAACAGAAGCAGGGAGGAAGAAGGGAAGTACACAGGAGAAAAATCAGAAAAATAAGGTAAGTGGGTCAGCTACTGTTTTAATTTTTCAAGCATGATTGTTTGATTTTGAGCATAGGGCCTTGAAGAGCATGTTGTAAGAGTTATTTAGCAAAAAGAATTACTTGAAATGATCAAGAAATGAAAGAGAAAATCTCAGTTACAGGTTAGGGGAAATACAATCGGGTTCCATGATTTTATGTGTTAAAACCAAAACAAACAATGAGGAACTAATCCTCTTTGATGCAAAAACACATTGAGATAAAAATGGGGCTAAGGCGTTAGAGAAACAGCCACGAAACTAAGAAAATAGTTTCGGCCGGAGTTGCTGTTTCTCCCTATTTGTGGAAATTTAATGAACCAAATTAGAAACAAATTTTAGAAATGGAATCAACATGAAAAACAGAAGAAAATCGCATTTTAAAAGCACTGAAAATTGGTTGAAAAATAATCGCCGGCGCTGGAGAAGATGCCGGAACCCTATTGAAAATTCGGGGAAGAAGGAGGCACTGTTCGGGTCAGGTTCGGGTCAGTTCGGGTTGGGTTAAACCCGACCCACCCTACACGTGTCAGATATATGTTATAAATTAAAAATGAATTAGGAGTGTTTGGTTACAGGTTTAGGAAATTGAAAATTGAAATTGAAATAAGAATAGGGTTACACTATCCCTGTTTTGGGACTTAGCCACTGTTTGGCTATTCGGATTTGGAATAGGAAAATTTGAAATTTTGATTTAACCCCTCAACATTTTGAAATTATGATTTAACCCCAGAACTTTGAAAAATCCTAATTTGAGCCCCAGAACTTTTAAAAAATTATAGTTTGACCCCTGAATAAAATATTAATTAATTAATTAAAAAATTACAAAATTACAAAAAAATGCCACCAAGTCAAAAAGCAGTCGAACGAACTCCGATTGAAGTAAAGAAATAGTGAATTTTTATTATTTTAAGCATTCCAGACTCAACCGTGGAGTCTAATTTGTGAAATGAGGTCTCGGGATGTAAGAACCCATAAAAGTACAAAATGACCGTTTTGCCCTTTTTAGTGCAGAAGTCCAAATTGAATTCCGCGAAAGCCTAAACTGACTTTTTTTGACGTTCCGAACTCAATGGTAGAGTCTATTTTAGCAAAATAGAAATCATGAAATAATGACATAAAATTTGATGAATAACATAATTCAAGTAGCAAATGGACTGAGCTACATTTCATGATTTTAGGGACATTGAAAGGCAAGGAGAAGGCGATCTGACCTTTTACATTCTCACTATTAGTTCAGTTACATTGAGAGCACGATTTCTTAGGGTTGAGACCAACCCATCAGGTATGATATTTCGTTAAGTAAGAAATAGGATTAAGTTTAGGAATAATTTGTATGTTGATTGATTGAATCATATGTTTATTTGATGTTAGACGATCACATAGGAAATGGTTGCTTTGAAAAAAAATCGGGAGTTGATTGTTATGTGTTTATGTGTTCTTTGTTATCCTTTGGGAGTTATGATTTATTTCATGTGCTGGTGCCGTGTGTGTGATTATGTTTTTGGAGAATGGTTAAGATTGTGAATGTGTGAATCGAACATGTGTTAAAATTGATTGTGTATAGCATGCATACATGTGGAATGAGTATCATGATTTAAATGTTATTACTGCTTAAGTATAATGCATTATTTAAAGCATGCTTCATGTGTGGATGAGATGTTTCATTGATATTGTATTGTTGCATGGTGGGATCAAAGCATATTGGCACAGTATGATTCCTTGAAAGTATGGTGTGGGTTGAGCAATTGGGACCTAGTATCCAACAGATGTGTTCCGTGAACGGGTGTTGGTGCCCAGAATCTAACGGATGTGTTCCGTGAATGGCTGTTGGTACTCAGGATCCATTGGATGTGTTCCGAAAACGAGACGTGGAGTTGCATGGGTGTGTCACGCATATTCTCATGATCATCGCATTAAGGAATTCATGGATGTGGTGTAAAGTTTGTATGAATGCGTTATGAATCTTGTCAGTCCATGATATGAATGAATTGGATGACATGTAGATATAACTTTACACTTGCACATGCCACGCCCTTAATTTTGTTCCTTGCATTAGCATTGTATTATACCAGCAGTTGAGCTAACCCATTCGTGGGATAACATATTACAGACGACGCTCTCGGCACTTGAGACTTGAGGAAGTCTTGCAGAGTGGAGGAGACATGAGCTTAGAATGATTTTTGGCCCTTGGGGGCATATTTTGAGATGTAAGGGCTTAAGCCCAAATGATATGAACTATATGCGTGTTGACTGTACTTTACCTATTATGTATTGATGAGAATGAACACCTGTCTAATTAAATATGTTAAATCGTCTTTTAGTTTCTTTTTCTTTATTGTTTTCCCTCGTTACACTCACCCCCGGGTTCGTGGAAATTCGGGGCGTGACAACGTGGTATCAGAGCATAGGTTCGAATACCTAGGGACATTGGGAGAAGTTTAGACCTTAAGTTATTTGGGACTAGTTTGGGTGGTATGTTTTATGTGCACGTGTTGCAGTAGTGTGCACGAGTATGCACTATACTTGATTTCCCGATAGACAGGGAGCATGTGAATTGTTTGATATAGTAGTTGACTAAGGTTAGAAACTCAGGTCTCTGTGGTAGACCGTATATTTTATGGGATAGGCCGTATGCCTAGTTATTTGAGGTATAGGTTGTACACTTAGTTATCTATACAATAGGCGGTATGCCTAGTTATTATGAGATAGGCTGTGGACCTAGTTATCTACCTGGCCGGTTGTGTTATCGTGTATATATATATATATATATATGTGTGTGTGTGTGTGTGTGTGTGTGTATGCTAGGTTTGTCACGCCCCAAATTCCCGACCGAACCCAGGGGCGCGACTGAACGAAACAAAAGAAAGAAAATAAATAGAAAGTAATTAAATAAATAACAATTTAACTAATTTAGATACAAGCCTACATACATTCCTGTTTAAAAAAATTTCGGCAGAACCTCCTTTGTTTTTCGAGCCTTTTTTCCCCTGATAATCACAATACAACATATATATACAAACACATCACAATCTATCCTCACTCGATGGCCACAATCTTATCAAAGTTAAATATACATCGTCTAATTATACAACCGAAAATATACAACCATGATACAACATATATGTTATTGGGCTTAAGCCCGTACATCACAAAACACGCCTCTCGGGCCAAATATCCATCTACAGTCAAGTCTCCTCGACTCGGCTAGACTTCCTCAAGTCTCAGGTGTTGGAAGTGTCATCTGAAATATGGTTCCCATGAATGGGTCAGCTCAACTGCTGGTATGGTACAATACTAATGCAAGAAACAAAATTAAGTCGTGCCATGTGCAAGTGTACATGTATGTCTACATGCCTTCCTAATCATTCATATGATGTGATGTCAATTTATATAATGCATCCATACAAAATCAATATCACATTCATGAATTTCTACAATGCGATATCAATATGCGTGACGCACACATGCAACTCTATGTCACCCATGTCCCACTTCACGGTCCGCCCCCGTCAGCTCGTGGGTACTGATGTTGGCCAGAATTTGGGTTTTTCACCACATGACCTACGCCCTCATAATGCACAGTACCTCGTGCTGACCCACATTATGCTTTCAACGAATCACACTATGCTAATATGCCATGATTTCATTATGCAATAGTACAGTTCAAATGAAACATCACTTTCATAAGTATATGCAACATGCTTTTAAATAATGCATCACAATTAAGATCAACAAATAGCATTTAAATCACAAGGTTTCATCCACAAATCTACATGTCATGCTCGATCAATCTCAATGCTTATGCAAACCCACATGTCACAATATCAACAATCCTTCTAAAACATAAATCACATATGATGACAACTCAAGAAGTAAATCATAACTCCCAAATAATCATAAAGAACACGTAAGCATATAAACAATCAACTCAAGGGTTCTCAAAGCAATTCCTATGTGATCTTCTAGCAGCAGATAAGCATAAGAATTATTCAATCAATATGCACATCAATCCTAATTTAATTCTATTCCTTACTTAGTAAGGTACCATACCTGACTAAGGCGTGTCTCAACCTTAGGAAGCTATGTCCACCACTCAGTCAAACCAACCAGTGAATAACTTGACCCTCGTATTGTATCTGTCTAGGAGATCGAACCATCTTCTCCTTTCCCATCAGTGTCCCTTTGGTTCTTCCCTCTTGTTTCAATCCAGTGTCTGAATGAACGCTTGAATCCCTTCATTGAAATCAGCACTCCCAATGATTGAATCAGGATTCAATCCATTTCCGATGTTGCTCCTCTCATAACTCTATTTTGAATTCTGTTGAACCTTTGGTCATCATCTCTCCTAATAAATTAACCCATGTATAATATCTGAAAAACTCTCTCATGAAATTTTATTGATCACTGTAAACACAAAGCAAAGCTCAAAGACTCCACATTGCAACAACCCATTGAAAACTCCACTTCTGGACACACCCAACCAGCCCCTGGAATCACTTCAGTTCAGGAGCATCACACAGCCTTTCTTGAATTCCTATCAATCATCAACAACATCATGTTCTCATTTCATCGCATCGAATTGAACAAGAGAGTCACTCCACCAATTATTTAGAGCAATCTCCATGAACAGCCCCCGTTCTCAACCAAAAGCGGCAGAACAGAGGAATCCATCACCTATCCAGATCTAACGAGAAACCCATGAAGCTGCATACTTACACAATTCAGAACCATCCCATGACCACTCAACTCCAATCCAATCGACTCCCCAACAATCCACACATCCAATGTGAGTCGGCCCCTATAGCTAACTTTATTCAACTCCAAGCCATCTACAAAACTGCTACAACCACACACAACTCCAAGCCGTATCAAAATGCCCCCTTCTCCAACAAACATATACACACCCACGCAGATATATATAACTATAGCTCCTGCACCGTTGCACATATACACACATATATACTGGCTGCAGCATCATTATTCAATCGCTCCTGGTTCGCCAACCGAACTCCCCCAAGCGCTATACCCATGTTGCCATTTTCACCCAATCGATCAACGAACCTCCAAGAACCTATACGCATCATAAAACCCATCCACTACTGCCGCAACATCGTCGTCGCCCCCTATTGTAACTCCAGTCCTCAATTGGAAACGGCAATTGGAAACGGCAGAAACAGAGAAACCCGAACAAAATCCACCCTGTTGCACTGAAATCACCACATTTGCCTTCGATTTGATCTCTCCAACGCTTCCTCCGTCGCCCCCTTGCCTCGATCCCCCTCGTGACCACCGTCGGATTCGCCCCCTCCGTTTCTCTTTTCCCCCTTTCTCTCTTTCTTCTTTCTCTCTTTTTCTTTTCTTCCCCTATTTTCACGCGACCTGCACCGCCCTTGTTTCCCATTTCTCTATCTCTCGGTTTCTCCTTCTCTCTCTCTCTCTCTCTCTCTCTCTCTCTCTGTGTATAACCCTCCTTTATTTTCTCCTTTCCACCAACCTACACTCAAACACACACCACACATTACACGCCAAACACTCCTATATCTCTCTCTGAGTGTCGGTGACAACCTACACTCAAACACACACCACACATTACACGCCACACTCCCCAAGGCTGTCGACACCCACCTGATATTTCTTTTTTATTTTTTTTTCTACCTTACCATATTAAATATTTTATAAATATTTTATTCCACAAAATATTATAAAATGCTAGTAAATTTGCTATAAAGTCGGGGCTCAATTTAATTATTTATTTACCAATATTGGATATCGTTCGGGTCCCATATTATATTCTTATAAGTAATGATTCGTATCAATCCCATGGATTTATCCTTGCACTCGGTAAATCGGTTTAACTATTTTCTTCGAACCCATATCATTTATTTATTTATTTTCAAGTCTTTACAAGGTTAGTACCCGATATTCATGGATTATAATACTATGACTATGATATTTATACAGACTGGATTGGTATCAAGTCTTGCGTTACAGTTGGTGGATGGCGACCCATCAGCCAGTAACAAAAGGAGTTGTGATCCATGAAGGGTTATCACCTAGCTATAAAAGTAAGAAATAATAAGAAAATTATGAAAACCTAAAATGAACAAATGCTAGTGAGGTAGTAAACCGTGAATTAAAAGACATATAAGATCTTAGAATGCTAAAAATAAGAATTCAGACTTGTGGAGATTTTTATGTATGGATTGGATAGTGGATATGGAGATATCATTGTGTAAAACCACTTTTTATGGAGAGATGTATTATTTTGGATAGCATTCACTTAGGGTTGAGTATTGGTAGCCTAGTTGAACACTAGTATGACTAGAGTGTACGAATATTGTATTGTTTAAACAAATCCCTTCCTTGCAAAAGGTTGTGTTAGAACTCAGTGTAAATTGTTTAGTGTAACCAACGGGTGGGGATGGTTGACGTTAGTTATATAAGTGTTGATTAGGCAAGTGTCATAACATGTTATGCTTGTTACTTGTGAAGTGTGAATTATTGACATGTATATGCCATATATTCTTTTACGTACCTATGTCTAAGGTGAAAAAGGGGGAGGTACTAAATTTTTTCTTTCCTTGGACTTATAGACTCATGCCACCGAGACGAGCTCCTGCGAGAGTTGGACTGCCTAGACGGGGTAGACTTAGGGCTGCTGCCCAGCCCCGATGTGGCAGACCCAGAGCTGTTGCTCCTCCTCATGGCACGATGGAGGAGATTGTCGCTCTAACTGATGCATCTGCCCACAGCACAGCTAAGGAGGCTATTACTCCTGCACCCGCTCCTGTTCTTGTACCTGCTCTAGTGCCTACCCTAGTAGAAAAGGTAGAGCAGACTGTTGGCGTTAGAGACATCGCAGCCATCTTATAGGAGTGCCTTCGTGCTATCCAGGAGGCGAGATCTATAGGTGGAGAGACACGGGATACCTTCATGATGAAGGTGTTCCAAAGGATGAGACCTCCCATTTTTGCCACACAACCTAATCCATTAGTCGTAGAGGAGTGGCTGAGACAGATCACCAAGATCCTGGACTCACAGGGAATTACTGAGCCGCACTTGAGGACTCGATGTGCCACCTTTCAGTTCACAGATTTGGCTAGCCAGTGGTGGGAAGTAGCCGTTGACTGGTTACACAATTTTGGCGAGGGTTGGGATGCATTTGTGGCTATGTTCAATGAACATTATTTCCCAAAGACTACTAGGGTTGGATTTATGGAAGAGTTTAGGACACTTCTCCAGAGGGACATGACAGTGACCCAGTACGAGTTCCGTTTTACCGCATTGGAGAGATTTGCCCCACATATCATTACAGAGGAACAATTGAGGGTTTTTCATTTTCTCAAGGGGCTAAAGACCTCTATCAGAGAAATGTTGGCAGGCCACATTATAGAAACCTATGAGGAGGCGTGACCAGGGCCACCAGAGTTGAGAAAGAGTTGACTGATCTTAGAGGGATTAGAGAGTCCCGGGCCTAGGGCAGGACAGCCACAACATAGATATCTACGCCTACCCAGCCTACTATGTTTGTTGCTCCTCGAAGGGGGGCATCCCAAGGAACCATTATATGTTATTAGTGTAGACAACCTAGCCATAAAGTGGCCGATTGCCCACAGGGGGATCCTAGTCAGGGATACGGGGCTGGACCGAGTCAGATGTCATTTCCACCATAGGCACCGAGTCAGGGGTGGGGAGCCCCACGACTTTGCTATACATGCCACCAGACAGGCCATGTTAGGACCAACTATCCTCAGAGGCAGACTACACAAGGCTCGCAGGGGTCGTCCCATTATCAGCCCATTCAGACATCTCTGCCATTGCCACAGTGAGACTATGGATCCCCAGCGCCACATTTTCAGCCTGCACCCTCGGTGTAGAGCGTTAGGGCCCCTGGACAGAGAGAGGGCGGTAAGCAGAACCAGACTACCCAAGGTCGCGTGGGTCACACTTGAGGCATCTACTTCCAGACCTCCTCCGGTTCGAGGTACATTCCTTGTTTTAGTTCATAAGATAGAGTACTGATAGATAGTAGTGCATTTCATTCATCCGTTTCTACCATGCTTATCATGACATTGGAAATTACATGCTTACATCTATGTGGTAGGTTATGTGTTAACTATTGGATGTTGCTTGTTGATTCTATATATGCATGCTAGTTTAGTACCTGTTATAGTGTTGTGACTATGATTTTATATATAGACTGACTGCTATTAACGCATGCATAGGAGAATGTTTAAACATGTTTATATGTACGTGTGTTTAAATACATGTGAGTCAGGATTGATGTGTGTTCACGCTTTAAATTGGTGAAGAGTTTAACTAGTGTTTTGTTCTTTTGAACCTTGGTGCACTGCTTTAAGTTTTATGATTATAATGCTGGGAACTAGGTTTCTGAATTGCATTGTGGTACGGGTGATATACAGATGATGCCATTGTGAAAAAAAAATCACTAGGTGATTTCATGGCTTGATTTGAGATTAGTTAGATGGTCAGCAAGTGTGTGAGAGACTTTGAGGTGTCCTTGTGAACATTGAGGATTTTTCCTTTATTTTGTTACTGTGTTGGATTATGGAGGTGGGTAAGGAGGCATGGCTAGATTTGAAAAGTTAGCGCTAATGAACCAACATATTGAGGATTTCGTTATGTGTTGTGCCATGTGGAGTGGGTCGTTACAGATGGGATCAGAACCAGACCCTAGCAGGGAGTGTGGAGATGTCTGCACGCCATTGCACGCCTGTCCAGTTGGACGAGGTTCTTTTGGGAGGAGAGGGTAATGCATTCCATATCACCTAGTCGAGGGAGAGGTGGATGATCAGGCTGCACATCTCCATGTCACAATAAAATTTGAATTGATCTTTCTGAATTTTGTCGAAGATGTACATTTTAAAATTTCGGGACGAAATTTCTTTAAGGAGGGAAGGATGTAAAGATCCAAAATTTTGGAATGAATTTTTTTTTATATAAATAAGTCTGTGAATATGAAATGTGTATTATGTATGTGTAGGTATATATATATATATATATATATATATATGGTGGAATATACATATATATATTGTGCATGTATGATATGTATGTTGTCCATGTGTATGTGTGTATATATATATATATATTTAATGCATTGTATGTATGTATGTGTGGTAAGTTATATATATGTGTATCTACATATACCAAGGGGGAGTGCAAAACAACTGTGTGTGTGCAAATGGATGTGTGTGTGTGCTGTTGTGTGTGGCTGACGGTTGTGTGTGTGTGTGTGTAATATAATATATATATATATATATGTGTGTGCTGTTGTGTGTGGCTGACGGTTGTGTGTGTGTGTGTGTAATATAATATATATATATATATATATAAATATGAAAAAAAACCAAGCACATAAGTAATGCATTTAATGCATTCTGAAAAGGGAGAAAAAGAAAAGTGATAGAACAGTAGAAGAAGTCAGGAAAAGGGTGTAGGGGTTGAATGTGTGCAGGCCTGGCCGTAAAGAGAGAGGGGCAGTTGTGGTGATGATGTATATGTATGTGTGTGTATTTGAGTTAGGAAGGAAATAAAAAGGAGAGAGACCAAGGGAACAAAAAGGGAGGAGTTGGAACAGAAGCAGGGAGGAAAAAAGGAAGTACACAAGAGAAAAATAAAAAAAACAAGGTAAGTGGGTAAGCTCCTGTTTTAATTTTTCAAGCGTGATTGTTTGATTTTGAGCATAGGGCCTTGAAGAGATTGTTGTAAGATTTATTTAGCAAAAAGAATTACTTGAAATGGTTAAGAAATGAAAGAGAAAATCTCAGTTGCAGGTTAAGGGAAATACAATCGGGTTCCATGATTTTATGTGTTAAAACCAAAATAAACAATGAGGAACTAATCCTCTTTGATGCAAAAACACATTGGGATAAAAATGGGGCTAAGGCGTTTAAGAAATAGCCACGAAACTAAAAAAATAGTTTCGGCCGGAGTTGCTATTTCTCCCTATTCGTGGAAATTTAATGAACCAAATTAGAAACAAATTTTAGAAATGGAATCTACATGAAAAACAGAAGAAAATCGCATTTTAAAAACACTGAAAATTGGCTGAAAAATAATCGCTGGCACTGGAGAAGACGCCGAAACCCTACCGGAAAGTCAGGGAAGAAGGAGGCACTGTTCGGGCCTTGGTTTCGGTTCGGGTCGAGTTCGGATTAGTTCGGGTTGGGTTAGACCCGACCCACCCTACACATGTCAGATGCATGTTATAAATTAAAAATGAATTAAGGGTGTTTGGCTACAAGTTTAGGAAATTGAAAATTGAAATTGAAATAAGAATAGGGATATCCTATCCCTGTTTTGGGACTTAGCCACTGTTTGGCTATTCGGATTTGGAATAGGAAAATTTGAAATTTTGATTTAACCCCTCAACATTTTGAAATTGTGATTTAACCCCAGAATTTTTTGAAATCCTAATTTGACCCCCAGAACTTTTAAAAAATTATAGTTTGATCCCTAATTAAAATATTAATTAATTATTAACTGTTTGGCTATTCGGATTTGGAATAGGAAAATTTGAAATTCTGATTTAATCCCTCAACATTTTGAAATTTTGATTTAACCCCAGAACTTTGAGAAATCCTAATTTGAGCCCCAGAACTTTTAAAAAATTATAGTTTGACCCCTGAATAAAATATTAATTAATTATTAATTTAATTAATTAATTAAAAAATAAAAGAAAATTATAAAAATGCTACTAAGTCAAAAAGTAGTCAAACGAACTCCGATTAAAGTAAAAAAATAGTAAATTTTTGTTATTTCGAGCATTCAGGACTCGACCGTGGTGTCCGATTAGAGAAATGAGGTCTCAGGATGTAAGAACCCGTAAAAGTGCAAAATGACTGTTTTCCCCTTTTTAGTATAGAAGTCTAAAGTGAATTCCGCGAAAGCCTAAGCTGACTTTCTTTGACAGTCCCGACTCAATGGTAGAGTCTATTTTAGCAAAATAAAAACTCATAAAATAATGACATAAAATTTGATGAATAGCATAATTCAAGTAGCAAATGGACTGAGTTACATTTCATGATTTTAGGGACACTGAAAGGCAAGGAGAAGGCGATCTGACCTTTTACATTCTCACTGCTAGTACAGTTACATTGCGAGCATGATTTCTTAGGGTTGAGACCAACCCATCAGGTATGATATTTTACTAAGTAAGAAATAGGATTAAGTTTAGGAATAATTTGCATGTTGATTGATTGAATCATATGTTTATTTGATGCTAGACGATCACATAGGAAATGGTTGCTTTGAAACAAAACCGAGAGTTGATTGTTATGTGTTTATGTGTTCTTTGTTATCCTTTGGGAGTTATGATTTATTTCATGTGCTGGTGCCATGCGTGTGATTATGTTTTTGGAGAATGGTTAAGATTGTGAATGTGTGAATCGAGCATGTGTTAAAATTGATTGTGTATAGCATGCATACATGTGGAATAAGTATCATGATTTAAATGTTATTACTGCTTAAGTATAATGCATTATTTAAAGCATGCTTCATGTGTGGATGAGATGTTTCATTGATATTGTATTGTTGCATGGTGGGATCAAAACATATTGGCACAGTATGATTCCTTGAAAGTATAGTGTGGGTTGAGCAATTGGTACCCAGTATCCAACGGATGTGTTCCGTGAACAAGTGTTGGTGCCCAAAATCCAATGGATGTGTTCCGTGAACGAGTGTTGGTACTCAGGATCCATCGGATGTGTTCTGAAAATGAGACATGGGTGTAGCATAGAGTTGCGTGGGTATGTCATGCATATTCTCATGATCATCGCATTAAGGAATTCATGGATGTGGTGTAGAGTCTGTATGAATGCGTTATGAATCTTGTCAGTGCATGATATGAATGAATTGGATGACATGTAGATATAACTGTACACTTGCACATGCCACGCCCTTGATTTTGTTCCTTGCATTAGCATTGTATTATATCAGTAGTTGAGCTGACCTATTCGTGGGATAACATATTACAGACGACGCTCCCGGCACTTGAGACTTGAGGAAGTCTTGCAGAGTGGAAGAGACATGAGCTTAGAATGATTTTTGGCCCTTAGAGGCATATTTTGAGATGTAAGGACTTAAGCTCAAATGATATGAACTATATGTGTGTTGACTATACTTTACCTATTATGTATTGATGAGAATGAACTCCTGTCTAATTGAATCCATTAAATCTTCTTTTAGTTTCTTTTTCTTTATTGTTTTCCCTCGTTACACTCACCCCCGGGTTCTTGGAAATTTGGGGCGTGATAGTTTGCACGTGATCCTAATCCATCAAGTAAGCTCACTCCCTTCAATCTTAAGAACTTAATGGTTTCCTATAATCATACTAATGAGAATAGGAAAACCTAGACTAAATTTATGAGGGATGTTAATTGTCACACCCTATATCCCTCCCAAACCTAGACTAAATTTATAGGGGACATTAATTGTCAGACCCTATATCCCGCCCTTAGTGGAACTCAAATCGTGATTAGCTGAAAGGCATTTGGAACAAAATTGAATATGTTACATGAGAATTTTTTTTTTTTTGCAGAGGAATCACTTTTACAACTTCATAATAATACAATAATCCAAATAAATATAGCCACATCTGATCAGATCATAAGTAATCATTTCCTTAACTTTTTTATTTTAACGACAGACCATGGCCACCTAATTTTCTTTAACCACAACCTAGGCTAGTCTTGCACTTTCCTTGATCAACTGCCTGAACAATAATTACTTTTCTTGCCTACTCATACTCTTGCATCTGCAATAACCTTGTAACTAGCATCAGACCATTGGGCTTCATTCCTTATGTCAAGCCCATATATCTGTCTTCTTCTATTCTTGAAAAGTTAGGAGAAATAGGGTGAGCTAAACAAAGCTCAGTGAACAAATCCAGCATATTTCTATGGTTTTAATAGTAAGACATAACAAATATACCATGGATAATGATAGAATAATCTTACTTTTGAAATCAATAGCATTAATATTTGAAAATATTGGAAACATATACTTTATGAGACTTGCATTGTATTTAAACATAAATTTACGTATCAGAATTATAGCATACTTAAAACTTGCTTTAAATAGATCTTATATATCAAAATCATAGCTTCTTATATCTTACCATGCCATATCATATCATGCCCATTAATTCAAACAAGTTATTACATACCAGAACAAAAAATGTCAAGTTGATTGGAATTCTATAGACTATTCAATCAATAAGAAGATATCTCTATAGGGTCCATTGGCCGATGGCTCCTATCATACCTTAATGTTGGCATGTGTCCCTCAATAGGATTTACTTGAGTGCTAACATATGTCTCCCAACAAGACTTCGTATAGTGGCATGTTCATAAAAATAATTTTTCAAATAATATAATATGTGGGTTTTTCAAAATAGTTAGAAAACATGCTTGTAAATTAAATTTTCATAGTGTAAGATAGTATTTTTATATACCAGAAAATATCTAAGAAATCTAATTTCATAAAAAAATGAGTATAAAATATCACCAATTCCAAGTCTTGATATTACTCACGAGATCACAATTAAAAATTGAGTGTAAAAAGATAAAAATGAATACCAACACTTCAGAGTTCTAGAATTACTCAAACAATCGCAATAATATTCAAAAGTTGAAAATATCACAATTTCAAAAAGTTTGATTTTTCTCATAAAATAAAGTATAGTAGGGTTGAATATAAAATACCGCCACTTTAGAATGCTGAAGTTACTCACCTAATTCGCCTTAACTTGACACTCATGTTCATTAGGTGTTCTACATACATACCGCTATACGTATTAGTTCACATGTCAATGTTAATTCCATGCTTTCATGCTTATTGACTTAATTCAAGTTTTTGTGTCTTTTGTTTCCATTAGTTAGACAATTTTCGTAATCACCATCTACTGATTTTTTTCCTTTATAGGTTCTCAAGGTATGCTAAGTAAGTTGTTAAGCATGCTTAAATTTACTCCTGTAACTTCTATGACACACGAACATATACTTGTATAGTATTAATACATTTAGATGATCATTTGGTCTGCTCAAATTTCAAATTTGGGTTCAGAACCTCAAGAAACCTTAAGGATATTCCTTTCAATAACTACATGGGTATTCTAATAATTTATAAATCACTATAATGTTATAATATTACTTTTAGAATTTATTTGGCTTAAAAGGTTCACGAAATCGGACTTAAAAAAGTTAGAAAATACAAAAAAATAAGCTTTTTTGAGAATTTATTGGCTTATTTAGAATGCGTTAATTCTAAATAATTTAATAAAATATATTTTTATAATTTAATTTGTAAGAACAGACAGAGTCATCAAAAATATAAAACTAGGTTTTTCTATAATTTTCACAACATAATTAGTAATTAAATTTGCATAAGGGCATTTTTGTAATTTGAAAACATGTGTCGTAATTTTCTGAGCCTAATTAGTCTAAATGGACACTCTATTTGAGTCCAAGATGTCGAAAACCTAGGGTAACCTAACTTTGCTGTCACACTCCTGACCCACAGGGTCGGATTAAGGGGCCATTAAACTCTAATAAGGTAGGTAATAGAACTAACCATCTTAGTCAAGTACATAAAATATAGGCCATTTTTTTTAATTGATTTAGTTCCTTTAATTTGTTTTGGTTCGATTCCTTGATTAGGCTTATTCAAGTCTCATAACGGGATTGAATGAAAATGATTGCTATCACAATGTAACAATATGAAAAGTCCATCAACTATATTAAACAAGGTATGTCTAGAGCTGACTCTAATAGTCCTTGTATACATATATACAACAATAGTCTGAAGGGTACAGGCACCCTTAATAAACATAAGTGAATAAATACATGAATGAAATTAAATACTTGTGATGACTTCAGTTCATCTTGTACTACTTTTGGAGCTATCTTCCATTAAGTCAATATCTACCATTCCCATAAACTGTAGGGGTGAGACATAACGCTCAGTAGGATTTTCAAAAACACATAAGCAAATAGCATGTCAAAAACTAATACAAGTCTAAAGAGGACACAACCTATTGTCCAATATGTATCACAAGCACACCACATCATCATATCCCAAACACATGCATAAACACAAGTATCAAAGAGCATCGCACCACCACATGTGGTTTGATAATAACAACCAGTTAGTTGACACAGGGAGGTTCGGACACATGACATAATTAGAAGCATATAATCTCATAAAACACCTTCATTTCCTATTTAAATGCCACAAGAACAATGTATGTAATTACATAACCAATCACATGATGTAAGTGTGAGCTTAGAAAATTCCCTACCTTGTGTCCATTATAGAAAGAGAGATATTCGGTTAGTAAGAGGAAGTTCCACTGGAGTTCCAATGGCTACTGTGTCACTGGCCAACCCTTTGCCGCATTTCCTTTTTCATTTTCCTATTCTTTTCCTTTATTCTTCCTTTCTTTTCTAGTTTTGGTTCTAACTCTTCACTGTGTGTGTTACACACACACACACACAGACACTCAAACACACACTATATTTCACACCCTCAAACACATATGATTTCACACATTGTGTATTACACACACATAGAAACACACACTCATATATACAAACATAACTTCTCTCTTTTCCTACTTTGAACCTACCCAAACACACACTGAACACACACATACACACACACTCGACTAGAGAGAGAAAGAGAGAGTTGGAGTGGGAGAGAGGGAAAGGATCGAAAAATGAGAAAGAAAGTGAGAGCAAAAGGGCTGAATGCCTTTTCTTTCTTTTCATTGACTCTTTCAAGTCCCATCAACACATCACACACCTCACCATTTTCTCTCCCTACTATGCACTTGTACACACACTATCACGCTTCTCGAGGAGCCATATAACCAATTAGCCAACTGTGCGCGCACACTAGCTTGACTTGAAACTATCTTGGAATGGCACCAAACTTAACACCCTAGCTAATTTTGGTGCTTTGACTCCAAATATGCAGTTTGTTTCCCAAAATTCTATCATTTGGTTTTTCATATTTATCTACGTCCTGTAATTGACTATGTAGCCTCGAGATTCACACCAGTCCCGAGTACATGCCAACAATTCATTTTTAACCTCACTGTGTTATATCGATGACTTATCGACTCATTTTACAATTTATCTAACTTATTTTTGATTTATTTCCAGTTTTTCCTTAGCCTATGCTGACAATTTACCGAGTTGCCCTTAATGATTTTTCAGGTCCTTACAATCTCCACCCCTTATAAAAATTTTATCATCGAAATTCACTCCTCTAAGAGGAAATTATTAAAACATCATCTGGTTATCTCTCGGGTTGCTACAACCTTCCTGCCTTGTAAGAATTTCATATGCAAAATTCAAGTTATTTCTTGTGATACACCAATTCATGAGAGAATCTAAGATTCCCTGCATTAAGTAATACCATCCAATGATATACCTCAAGCTACCTTTCTCTACTCCCATCACAAATTGGGTCTAAGTATAACAATGTTAAACCACTAACTTAGTATAACAGGTTAGAAGACCGACAAAGTTTATTGCATATAGTTTCTAAGGCAACGACTAACTCTGATACACAATCTTCAACCTTGAGTGAATACTACCCATAAGTAATATATTTCTCGATAAGAGAGCTTAATGCATGAATGTCACTAATTCCCAAGTGTGAATACTCTGAGTATCCATTGCTCAGTCCAAATACAAGAATCTCAAAAAATCTTATTTTTTATTTAGCATTTTACAGTCTTATGTGTCTTTTATTTTATGTCTCACAGCCTTCCCAGCATCTTCTCAATTATCATTTCACAATTATCCATTTCTCTTTATTATTCTTTCACTATCATAGCTAGGTGAAAACTCTTCATGGATCACAACTCTTTTTGTTATTGGCTGATGTGGCACCATCCATCAACTGTAACACAGACTTGAGATCAATCTGGTCTGTATAGTATATCATAGTCATAATACTGTAACCCACGAATATCGGGTACTAACCTAGCATACACATATAGAATTAGCAAACAACAGTTAACAACTAACACATAACCTACTACATAGGCACGTAAGTATAAAATCTATCCTAAGAATATACATATACATATACATATATGAGAACACAGACTACCATATAGATAACTAGGTGCACAACCTATTTCATAAATGACTAGGCATATGGCCTACCATATAGATAGCTAGACGTATAGCCTATCACATAAATAACTAGGCATACGACCTACCATATAGATAACTAAGCATACAATTTATCCCATAAAATATACAATCTACCTCATAGATGCAAGCATTTAGTCTCGCCCCATCAATAATCAATCACATCACGAACTCCCAGTCAATCGGGAGATCAACATGACGCATAACTGCACATATCAATACAACAAACACACACATAACATGCAATCCAAACTAACCCAAATAACTTGAGGTCTAAACCTTTTTCACTATCCTTAAGTATTCAAAACCTAAAGCTCTGATACCATTCTGTCACGCCTCTGACCGGTAGGGTCAGACCATAGGGTCATTGAACCCTAATATGGTCGGTAATAAGACTAACTATCCTAGTCAAGTACATAAAACACATGCCATTTTTTTAATTGATTTAGTTCCTTTAATTTGTTTTGGTTCGATTCCCTAATTAGGCTTGTTCAAGTCGCATAACGGGATTGAATGAAAATGATTTCTATCACAATGTACAAGCACCCTTAATAAATATAAGTGAGTAAATACATGAATGTGATTAAATACTTGTGACACGACTGCTATTAAAGTTCATGTATTCTTCTCTGGTTTTGGTTCCGAGTCTTCATTGTGTGTGTTACACACACTCAAACACACATTGTATTTAATACCCTCAAACACATACAATTTCACACATTGTGTATTACACACACATAGAAACACACACTTACATATACACACACAACTTCTCTTTTTTCTTACTTTGAACCCACACAAACACATATTAAACACACACAGACTCACTGCAATCTCAAACACACACACACACATACACACACACACTCGTTTAGTGAGAGAAAGTTAGAGAGAGAGAGGAAGAGGATAAAAAAATGAAAGAGTGTGGGAGAACAAAAGGCTGAATGCCTTTTCTCTCACTTTCTTATCTCTTTCAAGTCCTATCAACACATCACACACCTCACTTTTTGTCTCCCTTCCACGTACTTGCACACACACTATCACATTTCTCGAGGCACCACGTGGCTAGTTGGCTAATTGTACGCACAGACTAGCCCGAATTAAAACTGTCTCACAATTGCACCAAACTTGACAGCCTAGCTAATTTCGGTATTTTGATTTCAAATATGTGGATCGTTTCCCAAAATTTCATCGTTTGAGTTTTCATATTTATTTGTGTCCTATAAATGACTATGTAGCCCCGAGGCTCACACCAGTCCCAAATAATTACCAAAAATTCTTTTTTAGCCTCACTGTGTCATATTGATGACTTATTGACTCATTTTACAATTTATCTGACTTATATTTAATTTATCTCCCATTTGTCCTTAGTTTATGCTAACAATGTACCAAGTTGCCCTTGATGATTTCCTAGGTCCTTATGATCTCCACCCTTATAAAAATTTCATCCTCGAAATTCACTTATCTAAGAGGACATTATCAAAACATCATCTGGTAATCTCTCGGGGTTCTACAAACTCCCCACCTTACAAGAATTTCCTCTACGAAATTCAAGTTATTTTCTGTGATACACCAATTTGTGAGAGAATCTAAGATTCCCTGCATTAAGTAATGCTATCAAATGCTATAGCTCAAGTTACTTTTCTCTACTCTCATCACAAATTAGGTCTAAGTATAATAATGTTAAACCACTAGCTTAGTATAACAGGTTAGAAGACCGATAAGGTCTATTGTATACAATTTCGAAGGCAATAACTAACTCTAATACACAACACTCAACCCTGAGTGAATGCTGCCCACAAGTAATATATTTCTCGATAAGAGATCTTAATGCAAGAATGTCACTAATTCCCAAGTGTGAATACTCTCAACATCAACTACTCAGTCCAAATACAAGAATCGCAACAAATCTTTTTTCTTATTTAGCATTTTACAGTCTTATATGTCTTTTATTTTATGTCTCACAGCCTTTTCGACATCTTTTCATTTATCATTTCACAATTCTTCATTTATCTTTATTATTCTTTCACTATCATAGATAGGGGATAACCCTTTATAAATCACAACACTTTTTGTTATTGGCTGATGGGGTGTCATCTATCAACTATAATCCAAGACCTGAGACCAATCTAGTCTATATAGTACATCATAGTCATAATACTGTAACCCATGAATACCAGATACTAACCTAGCATACACATAAAAATTAGCAAACAACAGTTAACAACTAACACGTAGCCTACCACATAAACACGTAAGTATAAAATCCATCCCAAGAATATACATATATAAGAACATAACTTATCATATAGATAACTAGGTGCACAACCTATCTCATAAATAACTAGGCAAACGACCTAACATATATATAACTAAGCATACAGTCTATCCCATAAAATATACGGTCCACCTCGTAGACACAAGCATCTAGTCTTGCCCCATCAATAATCAATCACATCACAAACTCCCGATCAATCGGGAGATCAACACAACGCATAACTGCATATACCAATGCAACAAGTACACTCATAACATGCAATCCAAGCTACCTTAAATAACTTGAGGTCTAAACCTCTTCCACTATCCCTAGGTATTCGAAACCTAAAGCTTTGAACCATTCTGTCATGCCCCTGACCCGTAGGGTCAGACTAAGGGGTCATTGAACCCCGATAAGGTTGGTAATAGGACTAACCATCCTAGTCAAGTACATAAAAGACATGACATATTTTTTTGAATTGATTTAGTTTCTTTAATTTATTTCGGTTCGATTCCTTGATTAGGCTTGTTCAAGTCCCGTAATGGGATTGAATGAAAATGATTGATATCACAATGTAACAATATGAAAAGGCCATCAATTGTATTAAACAAGGTATCTCTACAACTGACTAACAATTCTTATATACATACATATATATATGTATATACACAACAGTATGAAGGGTACAAGCACCCTTAATAAACATAAGTGAATAAATACATGAATGAGATTAAATACTTGTGATGACTTCATTCCATCCTATAATGCTCCTGGAGCTATCTTCCATTAAGTCAATACCTATCATTCCCATAAACAACAGGGTTGAGCCATAACCCTTAGTAGGGTTTCCAAAATACACAAGCAAGCAACATGCCAAAAACTAATGTAAGTCTGAAGATGACACAATCTATAGTTCAGTATGCACCACAAGCACATCACATCTTCATATCCCAAACACAGGCATAAACATAAGTATCAAAGAGCATCACACCACTACATATGGTTTAACAATAACAATTAGGTAGTCGACACATGGAGGTCTAACACGTGACATAATTAGAAGCATATAATCTCATGAAGCACCTCTATTTCCTATTTAAATGCCATAAGAACAATGTTTATAATTACATAACCAATCACAAGATGTAAGTGTAAGCTTAGAAAATTCCCTACCTCATGTCCATCATAGAGGGATAGACATTCAGTTAGAGAGAAAAAGTTCCACTGGAGCTTCAATGGCTGTCGTGTCGTTGGCCAAACCTCTACCGTTATTCATTCCTCATTTTTTTTTCTTCTTTTCATTTCTTCTTTCTTCTTCTTCTTCTTCTCTTTTCTTCTCTGGTTTTGGTTCCGACTCTTCACTATGTGTGTGACACACACACATACACACTCAAACACATATTGTATTTCACACCCTCAAACACACACTGTATTTCACACTCTCAAACATTAAATAAGGAAGTAGCCCTATTTGGATTCAATAAAAATAATCCCAAAACCTAATTCCTTAAGGAAAAAAAGTCAACTCTCCCTTCAAGAACAAAATTATAGATTTCTTGAAATCCCATTTGACCACTACCTAGTTAGGTAGGTTACCGTCAAGCCAAAATTTATTAAAAATCATTTTTAGACTATTGAATACCTAAGAAATAAAAAATGGGACTTTTGCAACCCCAATTCAAAGTATTTTAAATACTTATTTTTGGAGGCCTTAGCATGACAATGTGCTTAGGTCTCTATATTTTTTCATAGTGGTAACCTTAAGTTGAAACATATCAGGTAATGATCTATGGATGCTCTTAACAATTCTAAACTCCTTCATCAAATTTCCTAGGTTATGATATTGGCTCATAATTTTGTTAAATTTTGTATAAAATTTCACAAATGTTTTATGCTCCTCTATCCTAATGGTTTCAAATTGGGTCATGAGGAACTAAAGACCCTAGTTGTCCCTTCATAGGTCACTTTAAGTACATCTCAAGCCTCCGTTGTTGTTGTACAAGTGGATATCCGTTGTAACTCGCTCAAAGTAACTCCAAAAAATACCGAATCTAGTGATTTGGAGTTATAATTTGAAAAATCCATTGTTGTTTAAGAAGCTTAAGGTGTGAGAATCCTAACACCTTCAACTAAGATAAATGGAGGTAACCATCCATCTTCTACTGTCATTTATACCTGTTCATTTAGTGACTATAGAAAAATCCCCATATGGGTTTTCCAATAAGCATAGTTTGAGCCATTAAAAATAAGAGCATAACTTACACACTTCTCGATGTCATAATTTAATGTATCAAATTTAATATCTAATTAAACTCTACCCTGATACCAAATGAAGTGGTTTTGGGTTTTAATTAATTTAATTAATTATTTATTAACTAATTGTCCCATAAAGTACTTAGATAGCTCCAAATTTATTTTTTATTAACCAGATTAATTAAATAGAAATCGTTGAACTAAATGGTAAACCGATTGTTCCTAGACATATATATTTGATATTGGATTCTAAGTAAAATATGACCAAGTGTTATATAACATACAATAATCAAATATAATACCAATCACCATAAAAGGGTAAGAGCATAACACCTAGTCTAATGTAGAAAATCATCCTAGGAATCAGACGCACACCTATAAGAAAATCTACTATGAATCCAATCGTACAAAGATAAACCATACCTCAATAAACTAACCTTACTACAATCCGTCGTAGTCTTCCACCATTAGTCAATGTCCACAGTCCTTCTATTGTGATTTTCCGTACTAGCGATTATGAATTCACTAGTGATCTTTTGCACAATAATCATATTTATCACCAATCTGAGTTCCACGGAGCAACACTCTACTGTTTCAAGATAAACTGTAAGGACCTGAAAAATCATCAAAGAGTAATCCAGTAAATTGCCAGCCTAAACTAAGGACAGAATGGAGATAAATCAAAGATGAGTTAGATAAATTGTAAAATGAGTCGATAAGTTATCAATATGACATAGTGAGGCTAAAAAGAAATTTTATTGATTTATTTGAGATTGGTGTGAGCCTCGGGGCTACACAGACATCTACCGGACGTAGATAAATATGAAAATCCAAATGAGAGAATTTTATAGAAACAAGCTGCATATTTGGAATCAGAGCGTTGAAATTAGCTAGTATACCAAGTTTGGTTTGATTCCAAGACATTTTCAATTTGAGCTCATATGCGTGCACAGTTGGAAAACTGACCACATGACACTTTGGGAGTTGTGCAAAGCTTATATGAGAAGCTTGTTTGATATTTGGGAGAGGGACACATGTCAAAGTGTAGTGGTGTAGGAGAAGTGTTTATATGTGTAAGGGTGCACCTTAAGGAAACCAAAAAGAATGGATTAGACATAAATGAGACAAGAACCATTATCCCTTTCCCTCATTTTCTTTTTCTTCTGATTTCCGTCTCCGTCTCCCTTACGCATCTTTCTCTATCTCTTTTAGACTCTCTCTCTCTCTCTCTCTCTCTAAATCAACAGTTGTGTATGTGTAAACATAGTGTGTTTACGTGGGTTCAAAGAAGGAGAAGAGAGAAAGTGTGGGTGTGTGTTTTTGTGTGTACGCATGGTAAGGTGAGAGTGTGTGATTCAGTGTGTGTGTGTGTGATGAACACACTAGGACTACCGAGAAAAAGAAGAAAAGAATACGAAAAAAGGAGGAAAAAATGAAGGAAAGAATGAGGGAGAAAGGGCCTGGATTGAACAACGTGAGGCTGCCATGGAAAGAGCTTCGACCTCTTTCTTTCCTCAATTTCTCTCTCTAGAACAGCGGACAGAAATAGGAACTTTTGAACCCTTTTTTCTTGGTTGATGGATCACTAAATATCATGCATGTCTATATGTGTGTGGATGTCTCTGGTTATATGTATATGTGTGTGTGTGTGTATATATATATATATATATATGGTTAGAAGAGAGAACTAAAAATGGGTTTCTCGATTCTTCTTTGATTTAATTCTAAAAACCAACATGGAAGGAGAGTAAAAGGTTCCCGCAATGATTTGGATGAAATTCGAAACCAGGAGAGTGGCAGAACAGTGACGATTTAGTCAGAAAACTAATTCGTCGAAAAAGCATGTCTTAATAAGAAATTGGTGTTTTTAGCCTATTGATCCATGAAACCTAGTTCAAAGAAAGTGAAATGAGGCTCGGGATGATTAAAGATGACAAATTGATGAAAAGCAGTTAAGAAAAATAAGGAAAAAAAGCTAGAAATCTTTTAGTTTTCGGCGATTTCGCCGACAAGTCGACCGAAGAAGATAACCGGAGGTGGTCGGCGGTGAGTCAATAGTCAACGATCAAACAATTGATCGGGTCAGTCAATCAGGTCGTGGATCTGGTCGAGTCTCGGATTTGGGTCTGGCCCATGGTTGGTTGGGTTTGAGGGGCTGTTTGGTTGTGGTTAATTTGGAACCCTAAAACCGATTTGAACTATTATAGGGTTATCCCTAATCTAGAAATTGAAATTGAAATTAGTTAAGGCCTGTTTGGAAACAAAGATTGAAAATCAATTCAACAAAAATTAAAAAGGCATTGACTTGTTTGAGTTATTTACAAATCAGTAAACAAATTTTAAAGAAATTACAAAAAAACCTACTTGTTCATAAAATTAAAAATAAAGCCAATTAAAGTGAAAGATGAGTCATTTTTAAGAATTTTGGGCATTTCGAACTCAATGGCAAAGTTGGTTTGGACATTTGATGACCCAAGGTGGTCCCACGTACAAAAATACCCCTAATGCTAAATTAAAAGGTGTAAAGGCTAATTAAAATTTGGAAGGGGCTATCCTAATATTTTTGGTTGCCCGGGATTCAAATACATGATCATATTGAACAAATTGGGACCTAGTGATGGTCCCACATAAAGAGAAAAAATGACAATTATACCCCTAGACCTATATTAAGCAATTGAAAGCTGAATTAAGATCCAAAAGAGGTGTTTTCAATGTTTTTGGATGCCAAGAATTCAAACATGATGTCAGAATAATGAAACAGGGACTTAGGGGGTAATCCCACATGAAAATGTGAAATTACTAAAACGCTTCTAAGCATGGAATAAATATCGAAAAGCGTTAATGAAATATAAAAAGGACGTCTTTAAGATTTTTGGGTCTTCTGGATTCGATTCCAAGGTCAATTTTGAGAGATGACATCTCGGTAGACGTGTAATTTGTCTGATAAATTATGAAAATACTCTTATGGGTTTAAAAGATAGTCAAATGACTTAGAAACAATACGATAGGATTTCCTTTGGATTTTTAAGCCTGGGAACACGTTTTTTTATATCCGTTTTGGTAAATAGGTACTTGATGTGCAGGCTAATATGCAATTGGCCATAAAGAACCTTAAGACTTGATAAGATACCCTAATGTTAAGAGCCGGGGTGGTCTTCGGTCAGTTGGTCCCATC
Source organism: Nyssa sinensis (assembly GCA_008638375.1). Classification (NCBI taxonomy): domain Eukaryota; kingdom Viridiplantae; phylum Streptophyta; class Magnoliopsida; order Cornales; family Nyssaceae; genus Nyssa; species Nyssa sinensis. Next base: position 16,005,729 of record CM018043.1, read on the forward strand.
TAAAACACCTTCAAATAGTAGCTCTCGGTCATTCAAAAAGCTCTTCTCAATTAGCCGGTACCTTCTAGACATCGTCTGAATAAGGCATATTCGGTCAGTCTGTTGTGATACCTGGTCAGCCGGTATCTCTGCTTTGTTGAAATGTCAAATTTACCATACCCGGTCTGTTGGTATTGGCTGTTCCAAATTTTCTCGACCTTCAATTGCTTCTAGTTAGCCGGATATGTGCACCCAGTCAGCCGGATTGCTTTCTTGTTCCTTCATTGATCACTTGTTGTACTTTAAACCAATTTTCTTCAAGATGCAATGTTAGTATACAAGTGCATATACATTTGAAGTGTATTTTCAAGGAACAAACTACATATATTGTCTTTCATTAGACTCCAGACATAAGGTCATTCATGAGTTTTTGATTTCTAAACTTCTTTATTCAAGAATGACTTCCTAGAATGTGTATCAATAATATTTGGCTCAATATTATTGTAGGGATGCATTTTAAATGTCATGACTCCTAATTTAAATACTCATGTTGCTATTGATAAGTACTTATGAATATCATGACTACTTAGGTATAAATGAATAGGCCTAAAACTTATGCACTTGCCTATTATAATATGTTTCCTTATACATATCCTTGTTATGGACTTTAGCATAGATTTTCATTATTTCCTTATGTTCATTCGTTTTTGACCTATACGGGTTATTGTATTGCCAATTATTTACTCATGATTGAGGTCCATCAATAGTCTAGTCATATACAAGGATGTCTAACAACATATTTGAATTCCAATGCATTTGGAAATCTTAGCCTTTTTAATTGATTCAACATTTTTCAACCTATACACATTTTGTTAACTTGAATCATAGCTTTTAATAAATGATCTTCAAAATTTATTTAATTAATAAGCTATATCAAGAGTTCTCAGATGTTGAATTCATTGGCTAGCTATTCTCAATAGAACATTATATGCACTTAAGCAAGTCATTGCATTTTATACTAAGTTTATTACTTAACCATATGCATACTTTAGATATTACATTTTATCTTTAGGAAAAAGATGTACCATATATATATATATATAGTGTATTAAACAATCGGAATATCTATAGGTGTAGCATACAAGTTTAGTTTCACATTGGCTATATTTAAATGTGCAATGCATAGCTAATATTATACATTCATTTGTATCAATATTAAGTATAGATGTCATTAAGATTATCAATTTGATTTCTATATTTCATAATTTTTTTGTTGCATTCAAGAATATTTCTCTTATTTAACATAAGAGAAAACATGGTTATATAGTTCAATTACCAAACAAATATTAATTTTTGTGTTGATGCTTAGATTACATCAAGCATATACATCATCAAAATGCTATACTCAACAAAACTCACTTCCATAGAAGGTAATGAGGAAAGGTTTGATGTGGTGGCACTTAATTCTAGCCTTCTGCCTAGAAGATTTAAAGATTCTCTCACCAAGAGCCCACCAACGGGCATGTCCAACCTACTGATTAAGGCTAAAAAATAAATAACTATGGAAGACATAAAAAACTCCCAAAGCTGAGGGATCAAGTACTGAAAGAGGAATTGGTCCAACGAAAGTTTTGAAAGATGAAAAGAAACGAAGAAGGAGTTCGGAGAAGCTAGATCGGAAGAGCCAAGCAATTTCGTCTTCAAAGAAGTCAGACCTTTATACACCATTGAATACACCCCTAAGGTACATCCTATATCAGATCCAATCAAAAGAGAACCTTAGATGGCCAAAATGTATAAATGGGGACCGGAGAAGAGGGACCAAAACAAGTACTACTAATTCTATAAAGACCACTGGCATGCAACCAATGAATGTAAGAACCTCAAACAAGAGATTGAGAATCTAATTAAATGAAGAAGGCTTCGGGAGTATGTCTAATAAGGAAACAAACTTGAAGATCGGAGAGAATGACTATTCCTCAGTCGCAAGACTACTTACCTCGAAGTGTAAACAACCAAGGATTTGGAAAACCAGCTCAACATGTCATTTATGTCCTCCATGTTAACAACTCTACAACAAGATGGTCAACTAGGGCTCAAAACAGGTATGTTCGTGAGGCTAGGTTAGAACCTCCTCCCATTTTCATTCAAGCTATTGAAACTAGTACCTCAACTCTAATTTTTTAACTATGACATGGAAAGGGTTCATTACACTTATATTGACTCTTGGTTATCTCACTAATGGTGTCTAACTCTGAGGTAAGAAGGGTTTTAGTTAACATTAGAAGCTTTACAAATGTCCTATTTCACCAACCACTCAAGTACTTGAAGATTGATATAGGACAGATATCATCCACCCCGGACCTTATTGTAGGATTTATTAGAAAGCTTAGTCCCCCGACTGGTGAAATTAAGCTTCTAATCACTATAGGACAGAAGAAGGACTAAAAAACTATTATCTTCGAACTTATGATAGTGAAGGCCAAATCCCCACATAACATGATTATTGTCAGACCTTAGATCCATGACATGCAAGTTATAACCTTACCATTCACCAACGCTTGAACTATGTAGTAGGAGGTAGAGTGGTCACTGTACAAGTTTGTCAATCAATATCATAAGAATGCCATGCAATCCCTTTGAAAGGGTCAGTTTTGAAATAGAAATTATAGAACTGCCCAACAATGACGACCTCTAGAATGGAAAGCCAGATTGTCACCCCCCAAACCTGAGTACCGAGACTAAAGGGTCATTGGAACCCATCTGGCTGTTAATCTAAGGAACCACCCTAATTCTTTGTTAGAAATAGGCCAAAGTTCATTTTTTATTTCAATTAAGTTAGTTTGATTTCCTTTAGTTCCTATTGTTCGAGTCACGTAATGAGATTTTTCAAATTTAGTTACTATTGGAGTTCCTTATAATAAATCAAATCTTAGCTTGAGTCCATTCCCAGTATATTCAAATCTTAGCTTGAGTCCATTCCCAGTATATTTTTTAATTATACAAGTATTCAATATACATACATACAAGAAACAAATTAAGGTACATTCACCCATTTTTCAACGAATGAGGTAAATACATAAAATGAAATGCAAAAGTCTCTAAGGTCTTCAATTACACCATCTAGATCCCGTGGCTGCTATCTAACTTTCGTGCACCTGCCATTCCTATGAACAGTAAAGGTGAGCCATAATGTCCAGTAGGGTTTTCCAAAATCACACACAATCATGCATGGATGCAAAAGCTAATGCAAGTCTGTTGAGGACATTTCTTAAGGTTCGAGATGCACTTACAAGCATACACTTCCCAAACCTCACACATTTCCGAATCAAATTACCCTATTTTAATAATGTACGAGATATAGACCATTCACAATCTAAGAACATAAATACAAACTATTTATAAGATGTAATTATCCAATCCTAACTAGGAAAAATCATCGAGTAAGTATTCAAAGCATAACATCTTGATTATACATGTCCGCTCTGTTCGTAATCCTACAATAAAAGAAACAAGGACAACAAATAAACAATTAATAATTGCAAATGTCATGCACATGTGCCAAAAATAAGTAATATATGATTCCATTCAATCACCTCAAGTGCAATCTTCTGCACATCTCATTAGTTCTCAATATCTGGATAACCCATTCATCAAAAGCACACTTTCATTCATATCAAACCAACATTTCATCCCAACAACCTATTTGGCCCCCGATAAGCCTTAGTATTTTACGAGTTACTAATCTAATGGATACAAATGACCACCCGCGTCGGTTTACGACTCACAAGTCAATGGGAGACACCATCCCAAACACAAGAAAACCCCAAGTAAAGCGCAACCTCACCATGTTTAAGAGCACATGAAAGATGTTCTATTCAATGTGCAATCTCACATACACTCTATTTAGCACAAAAAGACGTCCAATCGAAGAGATCACCCATCCATTATTTCAAATTTTCCAACCATTTTTATAATATCCAATGATTACGGTATCAAATCCACACAACATGATGTAAGACTATGAAATGCTCAAGATGTCAATTAATCAAATGAGTGTACAAATACATTCACAATTTTACTAAAAGTAATGATATAATATCCTGTGAGCACAATAATAAAAAAATGTCGACAATTAAAATATCAAAGTTAAGGGGGTTTCTTCTTCACCAAAATAGCTTAATTAATTCCAACCATGCATTCAAGGGATTTATCAAGTAACATAACAATAACTCAAGACTACCATTCAAATGGAAAGAGGAGAATCTACTAGGATTCATCCAAAAAAATTAAATAAATAAACACGTTAAGGAATTTAATTAACAAACTACCATTGGTCCATCTAAGTTACTCATGCCAAATGGTATACTTAGTTTTCAACATTTTGTCTATCAATCACATATTCATAGATTAAGTATTGGGGCTTTAATTCTTATTTAATACATTCATCTTATTCAAAATTGATTCACTTATCTCTATCTCCCTTTTCATTTTGAATTGGTTACCCATTCCTAGTTTTTACTTTTTGAGAGTTTCCATTTCCCTTATATTAACAAGATACATAATTTCGATCTAGGCATCAAAGTATTCTCAGGCATAGTCCAAAGAAACCAAGTCATCCATTATGTTTCACAGAGGCCATTATGTATTTTATTTCACAAGGTATCACTCAGCGAAGCCATTATTCCATTATGAACATCTATTTTAATATTAGTGCATATTGGCCAATAGTTAATGAGGGGTAGTTTCATGTCTAACCCTATACATATATTTACATACACACATTCCTACACACACCCATACATTTCATATCTTTGTATTGGAGTGTCAAGGCCAATATCTTTTTATGTCTTTAAGACACATCACTTAAAAACTAGAAGTGAACATTAGGTCTTTAGACATGGGTTAATGTTGATTCATAGCTTTCTTTTCCTTAAAGTTTCCAAGCCTTAATGTTCCCACACAAGGCCCATAAAATCTATAAAACATGTGCATAACTCATATACATACCATCCCACACTAAAAGAGACCCAAAGGGTCATGTAATCACAAAGGAAAAGGTCCAAACCCATCCCTAAAACTCTGTGTGCTGGCACATAAAGAACACCATTTTCAGTGGTTGAGTGCTGATGGCCCTGCCCTGTTTTGGCTTGACTTCAATTTTTTGTTTAGTTCCCCACTTGCAAGGATTAAGTGTCACACCTGTACATCTACCCATGTATATACATACATATTTATCCTAAACCACTTCTAACTTTTATTCAATTTAACAAATCTTATCATGCTTTAGGAAACCCTCTTACATATATATATTCATACATATAAATAGATATAAAAGGTCTCACACATACATGCATATAAATTAACACATACATACTTAGATTTATGTCTAACTTCATGATCCTAAGAGCAAAACATTAAAATGTTTAGAAAAGTCTCTACCTTATGTTTCTTGTAGAGAGAGAAAGTTGTAGAGAGAGAAAACTTGTAATCTCGTTTATGGAAGCTAAAGTTCTTGATCTTCTTTTTCCATTATCTTCTTCCTTCCCTTTTCTTTTCCCCTTTTCTTCTTTTTGATTTGGGTTTCATGAGGAGACCCTCACAAACACACACATATACACACTCTCTCTGTGGGAGAGAATATCTCCTTCCCCTTTTTTATATTGTTAACCCACCTTATTTGTGATGCACATGCACACACCAAATCACTCTAGTCATTACCACCTTATTCTTGACATTTATCCTATTCATTTTCCTCCACAGAATTGGTTAGCTTCCTTAAGAAGCTTTGGCACACTCCCTCATGTGCCATATGGCTAGTTGGCCAAACGTGCGCACACACGTCCGACAATAAACTATCTCAAAATAGCATTAAAATTGACAAGGTATCCAATTCCAACAAGGTGATTCTAAAAACGCACTCCATTTCTTAAAATTTTTTCTCAAATTTTGGTTTTTTGTCTACGTTTTGGATTAGATTATGTAGTCCCATGGCTTAAACCAATCTCAAAAAACTCTTTTAAAATATATTTTAGCCTTATAATATCTCATTGAACATTCAAATATCATTTTTGCCAATTATTTCAATTATTTTCAATTTATTAATTATTTGACATTAAATTAGACGAACAACTTACCAGTTTACCTTTATTTAATTTTTCAGATTATTACACAAATGATGAAGATATTCTAGAGCAGACTGATGAATCGCTTGGTTCACGAGATCAGATGAGCTCAGTTTAGCCTCAAAAAGACGTTCAGAATTTCCAAATCAACCCCCATTACCCATAAAGGGTAGTGCAACTTAGAACCATTTTGGGGTTAGGACAAAGGGATGCTTTACTGGCGTTTCTAAAAGAAAACGTATTGATTTTTCCCAAGAACGCACAAGACAAAGAGGGAATAGATTTAGAAGTCATATTGCACAAGCTCATAGTTAATCTTGATTATTCGCCAATTGAGCAAAAGAGGAGGTCATTCGCACTAAATGCCACCAAGTTATTAACAATGAGGTATAAAGATTTCTTAAAGTTAAGATGATCAGAGAAGTTTACTACCTTGATTGGCTAGCCAACATAATGTTAGTAAAAAAAATGACAAATGGAGAGTTTGTGTAGATTATACAGACCTTAACAAAGCTTGTCCAAAAGACAACTTCCCATTACCCTATATTGGGTAGCTTATGGATGTCATTACTGAACATGAGCTCCTAAGCTTTGTGGATGTGTATTTAGGATACAATCAAATTTGCATGCAATTCCCAGATCAAGGTAAGAAGACCTTTATTTCTGAGAGGGGACTTTATTGTTATAAGGTCATGTCTTTCGCCCTAAAAATGCAAGGGCCACCTATTAAAGGCTTGTGAACAAAAAGTTCCAGCCCCAAATCAGTGAAATAAGAGAGGTTTATAATAAAGATATGCTCATCAAGAGTATGAGGAGAAAAGAGCACATCCAGTACTTGGACAACATTTTTGAAGTCATGAGAAAACATAAGATAAAGGCCAAGCCTTCCAAATGCAGATTCAAACTCACTGAAGGCAAGTTTTAGGGTTTCATTGTCTCTCAAAGAGGAATATAAGCAAATCCAACTCAAATCAAGGCCTTGTAAGAAATGAGGTCCCCTTCAAACAAAGAAGGACACCCAAAGCCTAAATAGAAGAATAACTATACTTAATCATTTCATTTCACAGTCTATTAACCATTGTTTGCCTTTCTTTAAGGCCCTTAAAAGAAATAAGTTACTTGAATGGATGCTAAAGTATAAAGAAGCATTCCAATAGTTAAAGCAGTACTTAGGATCTCTTGAGCTCCTCACGAATCCTATTATAGGAGAAAACCTCTACCTATACCAAGTTGTTGTAAAGGTTGATGTCAATTCATCACTCATCAATGAGGAGAAAGGAGTCTAGAGGCCAATCTTTTATGTGAGTAAAGCCTTAACTAAGATAGAATCCAAGTATCTAAAGCTTGAGAAGTTAGCCTACCCATTGATTATTTCAACTTGAAAGCTTAGACCAATATTTCAAGCTTACACGATAATGATTTTGACCTTCTACCCATCAAGGTCTTATTAAACAGGCTTGAGGTGTTCGAACATCTTACCAAGTGGTAAGAAGAATTGGGGGAATTCGATATTCAATTCATCCCAATAATAGCAATTAAAGCTAAGGCCTTTGCAGACTTTAAAGTAGAATTTGCAACATCGTCACTCCCATATGAGGAATAAAGAATTTGGGTACAGAATATGGATAGGTCATCTTATGACCAAGGTGCTAGTATTTGTATGGTTCTTCGAACACCAGAAGGGCTAGTAATTTAAAAAGTGGTAACTTTGGGCTTTCAAGTTTCAAATAACGAGGTAGAGTATGAGGCCCTAATTTGTGGATTAAAAATGGCGAAGGAGTGTAGAGCAAAACATGTTAAGTCTTTCTCAAATTCCCAATTTGTCATGAACCAAGTCTCAGGGACTCTAAATTCAGGGATGATCGAATTCAGAAATATGCGGAGTTAGTGGCCCAATTAAGATTCTTATATAAGGAATTCATCCTAGAAAAAGTTGGTCGAGCTAAAGATTCATGAGTTGATTCACTCGCTAACGTGGTAGCCACTTTAGGTTGTCAATTTGAAGAGAATGTGAGGGTTAGCTTCCAAGGAGACTATAGAATAGCTAAAGTTGTAAGTTTTCTCCAAACTATGAGCATAAGTCTGAGCTGGATGACTCTTATTCTCTAGTATTTATAGGACGGGACACTACCAAATGATAAAACTCAGGCCATAAGAATCAAAATCAAATCAATAAGGTATCTCATTTTTAATGGCAAACTCTATCAAAGGTCATTCACCCAACCACTTTTCTATTCCTGACTCTAGAAGAAGCTCACAATGTGCTGATAGAAATACATAAAAGAATATGTGGAAACCATAATAGGGGATGATCTTTGGCACACCGAGCTTTGTCTTAAGGATATTATTGACCAATTCAAGGGAAGATCTATGCAAAGTTTTGTGTTGATCTACATATAAATCATCATTTCTTCTTCCCAAGACAACTTCAAGTTAATGGGCAATGCAAGGTTACAAGTAAGATAATCCTTGACGCCCTAAAGAAAAGACTAGAATCGGGCAAAGGAAAATGGGTAGAGGAGCACCCTAGGGTGTTGTGTGCCTACATAACCATGAAACAAACCCCCATGAGAGAAACCTAATAATCCTTAGCATATGGGACAAAGGTAGTGATCCCGATTGAGAACAGGATCCCTTCACCAAGGATGGAATTCCATGAACCACTTCAAAATAACGAACTGATCAGAGAAAATTTAGATTTATTAGAGGAAAAATTAGAGCAAACGTAGTTGAAATTAGAAGTGTATAATCAAACGATCCTTGGGCAGTACAACAAGATAATGAAACCAATGAACTTCCATCTCGAGGACCTTATCTTATGGTAGGTCTTCCCAAACACCAAAGAGATCAGCACTGGGAAACTTTTACCCAATGGGGAAGGACCTTATAAGGTCGTTAGATTAGTAAGGCCTACGAAACTAATTGGTTGGAGGACATGTTTAGAAAGCCAATACTCCGACCATGGAATATAAAGCATTTGAGAAAATATTATCAATCATCTTTTTAAATGTGACACTTTGAATAACTCACAAAGTCTAGTCTAAATTTTATAACTTCACAACTATTTTAGGTCGAATACTCGGGCTAAAAACTCCTCGTTAAAGGATTTCATAGCTCAAAATTCATTCCAAGCCTCAAAATCTTATACAAGTGTCACATAACGAGCTCAAAATTCCTCTTAAAAGATGTCAAACTCTAAGGTCATAGTTCAAAACAAAATTAAAGTCCTCAAAATCTTATACAAGTGTCGCAGGTCAGATGAACAAGCTGAAAATTCTTTTAAGGGATGTCATGGCTTCAGACCTAGAAAAAACTAATTTAGGCTAAAAGGCCAAGCTTAAAATTTTATACGATGCCAAAAGCTCGTGATCTGATTTGGATTTCTTAGTTCAAGTTGGAAAATTTCTGCAACTCATAAATTGACTGGAATCATGAAATTATTTTAGATTATTTTTGTCTAAAGACATTTTGACGGACTAATTACGACTACAACCAAACTAAAGTGTCCGAATCCTATTGGCTTTGTAATTTAAAGTCTTGCATAAAAAAATTACAAATACGGCCAAACACCTCTTTCAAAATGAGTTTCTCATTGATAAGTTCAAAAGATTACAACTCTTTAAAAAAATGATGAAAAAAATAAAAATATATATCTTGAGGTAATAACCATAGTTTGGGCCACTAGGCTTATATGTAGGACCTCGCTGATGCTTAACTTTTCAAGTTGTCCAGGGATTCATTTCTTCCCCCCTCCCCGGTCCAGGCTTTCTCCATCTCATTTTTCACGATGGGAAAAAGATGGAGTCTGTATCCTAAATCTGATGGGGTCCCCATCACCCATAGTCTAGAAATATGTGACCCCAAGTTCCTCTTCTATGAGGTGATTCAGGCCCTCTCTGTCAATATTTTTTTACTTCAGGGAGGATAGCTCTTTCCACCTCATCTATTTTTACTTCCAATCCCACATCAGAAACAATTTTCTTAGATTGTTTTCTTTTCTTAGCCTTCAATTTAAATCCTTAGAGCACCCTTCTTTAGAGGTCCATTGGGATAGAATTAATCAGTTCAGTTGACAAAAGGTTGATCAGGTCGAGGACTTCCTTGAGTAGAAAGTGCTCAAATTGAGTTATTTTCTTAAGGTCCTTCACTTGCTCCATAGTCAATTTGGGTCATTTTAATATAGTTCTACCTAGAAAAGAGGCATAAGAAAATGGGGGAAAGATAATTAGTAAACATAATCACTAATATTTAAAGTAACAGAATACTTAAAAACCTCAAAATTACTCTAAAGTCAAACTTTGTATAGTAGGACTCCTCCCTACCTCTTTTAACAAAAAAGTAATACCCAAGTCTTCTTGTAATTAAAAGCATCACGCAAAATAGGTATTTAGAGTTGAAAGATGTGTAATACAACTCTTTATTCCCTTTTCTAGAGCCATGAAAATGACTAATTCTAGTCAAACTTGGTTCTGATGGGCAAGAACAATAAAACCCATCAAGCCCTTTAACTATTAATATTCAGCTAAGTAGGGTAGATGTGGAAAAATGAAAAAAAACTAGCAGAGAAAAGGATGTACTAGGAACTTAAAACTCTTTTCACACCATGCTTTGTACACACAAACCTATCTATGTCCAGGGATGTGGGGGCATTCAAAAAAAAAAGGGTGATGTTATGGTAACATTCTCCAACAAACAAAACATGTTTCATAGTTGAACGAGATCAAAGTTGGTGAGGTAGGTGGCCTCAAAATCTAGCAAAAGGTGTAACAACCTAACCCAATTGTATGGGCAATTATGAACAATGGTGATTCTAATTAGAGAAATGGCCCTAATACATGTGGGAATTTCACTTAAGGTATATAACATATGAGTATGGAGACAATAGCACAAGTGTGTGCAATTAGTCATTAAATTGGTAGCGGTCATTCTTAAGAATGTGATTTGATGGCAAGATTATTAATTGATGAAAAAACCTAAGTGGTGTTGATTATGGACTAACACATGAGTAACTTTGTGGGGAATCAGTGCACAAGTGAACTAAATCAAAACGTTAAAAGGGACCTCGTATTTGACTCCTAAACATCGAAAAACAGACAATATAGCCATTTTTCTAGCGAAATTCAATTTGTTGTTCTATATTTAAAAAGCTAGGGATAGTTTTGAAAATATTTTATTAAAACTTGGCATAATTTTGTAATTACTCGAAGCAAAAACTTTGTAATTATGGAAAAGTTCATGGACTTTTTAATAAATACTAACTAGTTTAAGGGGCATTTTCATAAATATCAAAAGTTTGAGGAGTTCTTTTGTAAATCCTGAAAATTTTAGGGACTACATAGTGAATACTAAAAAGTTTAGGGATTAGACTATAATTATTTAAAATTCAAAGGTTAAATTGAAATATATAAAACCATAATTGGCAAACAAGTTAAAATCTATAATACTGGGTTCAAATATATTAAATCCTTAATTGGATCTCCATGAGCAAATAATCTAATTAATTTCATTTCCATACCCATTCTAATACCTGCACCAAAAGTTTAAATATAATAAAATTTAATTGTTTTTATAAACTCAAATTCATATATATATATATATATATATATATATTCATATATATGCACATATGATATAATAGTTTGCCTATAGAGTAGAGTTGTAGAAACTCCTTAGACCTCCTACTACTTTTCCTTCCCAAATCTTTTTCCTTCCTTTGGATCATCCTCCCTCTCCATCTCTCTTACTCTCTATCTATCTCTATTATAATTTTGGAAATGAGTGTGTGGCCATATGTTATGTGTGTGTTTATATAGATGTGGTGGTAGTTGGGTTGAGTTCCCAAGTTGATGACATCAGATAGATGATGTCATCATCTAGATTTTTTTTCTTTTTTTTTCTTCCCTACCATGTTAGATGATATCATGTGGGGTCCTAAGGTTCGACAATCCCCATTGTAAATGGCTTAGTTCATGGCCATTTCAAGGCCATTTTTGGTATGGTTTGTTTGGTTAAGCTCCTTGAGCTTCAAGGCTTTGTTTCTCATTCATGGAGTTTAGTTTTGAGGTCTGTTCCAGAGGTTGGTCATTAGTGGCTCAACCTGCAAGTGACAGGTAAATGCTCATTTCTTTGCCAAATCACTTGGTTTTTATTATTTCGTAACCCTTGTAGATTAGGTCCCCATATATAAAATAGGTTTTTATTCAAGTTGATTTATGGGTAGTGTTTCAAGCTACCTTCAATGGCGATTCACCTTGAACAGGCCATTTTAAAGGTCTTTAAGATTATCTAAATGGTCCACCAAGCCTAAAATACATGCAGAAACTAAAATGAACTAAAAGAATTCAAGTTTTTTTACCTGTTTGGTGTTGTTTTGATTTTTCCTTTTGAATTTCCCTCTTATATTTCTCTCCATTCGAACAGTGTTTGCAACTCCTTCTTGCACAAAAATCCTCATTCTCCTCTCACAATTTCAATAAGTAAGAGCCTTATGTCTGAATGGTTCCTTATAGTCACGATTTTCTCAATGCACCTCACATCAAGTAGAGGGCTGCAAAAATTTTTGTTTGAATGTAGTCACACTTGACAGAACATAAGTAATATTACGTCAGAATTACAATAATATAAGCCCAACATTACATTATATTACATATGAGTATCTGAACTAATACATCATAGTTTAAGCATAAACAAGAAATTACAAATCACCATAAGAATATGAATTTAGGTGAACTAAGAAAAGACTCAACTTTCGATGAAACTAAAATGTTTGAATAAAGAAATTCAATACACCCCAATCGTAAAGATAGAGTAGTTTGGTCACACCCTTGACTTTAAAGACTACTGTTACTAATCAAATGACAATGAGTCAAATATTATCAGATTGTGCAACAAAAGTATGCTAATGATATAAGTGCACAAATAGATTTTCCTATAAGATTGGATGAGTTTTGGGGACAAAACTCTTTTTAAGGAGGAAAGAATGTGATACCCACCTCCGGTAAAATAGTCAATTAGGCACAATGTGTTAAAAATTACAAACATAAAAAAACCTCTTCAAATCCTTCGAGCATTAAGCCGTAATATGACCTAAACTAGGGTTAGAAACTAATCCAACCAATGGTGGGCCATAACCCTAGTTAAACCATCACCCAAAGTGGAGTCAAAATCAAACATGACCATGAGTCAACTTGACCTAATCTAGGTTGACAACACTGACAATTAAGTGATCAATACATCACTAACTTAAAAATAAGACAAAATATTACATCAAATATTAAAGAATTATTAAATAAAAATATTATTTAATAATTATGAAAATAAGGAAATATAAGAAACAAATACATAAAGGATTGGAGAAAATAAAAGGAAAACTTATACGATTAAATTATACATCGTGTGACCAACACTTGATGGGCGAGACACATGTACACACACATGAGTGTGAATATATATATATATGCGTGTGTGTGTGTGTACATGTATGAATGTATGTATATGTATAGGTATATATATATATGTATATATATATAAATAAATACAATTGAATGTATATGAAAAACACACACACACTGTGTGTGCAAGGTGAAAGTGTGTGTGTGCATTGGAGGAATAAGCAGGAGGTCTTAACCTCCAATAGGATAAAATGGGTGGCTTCCATTTTCTTGGCTTTGAAGGAAGAAAGGAGAGAGGTTGGCACATGCCTGTAGTAGCCTAAGGCTACGTGCAACTGTAATGGACGAGAGAGAGAGAGAGAGGCAGTAAAGTATGTATACTTGTATATGGTGTATATATATATGTGTGTGTGTATGTGTGTATGCACCCCAAAGATTACAAAAATAAGAAATAGAGAGAGAGAGAGAGAGAGAGAGCACAAGCTGCTGGTAGGAAAGGAAAAGCTAGAGAGAGAAAGTGAGGACGAGAAACCTTGAAGGCTTCAAATAGGTTAGTTTTCAATCATTTTCAATTCCTTTGAGTTTTTGCGTGTGTTTAAGATTTATTTCATGAAAAAGAGTGGCCAAAATAGTAAGAAAATAAGCCAAATCGCCATTGATAGACCTCTAAAAACAGGTCTGATTTCAACCTCACTAATCGATTTTTGTTGATTGGAACTTAAACTAGAACCTATAAGAGCCACGAATCCACTGAGATTTGATTAAATGGCCTAAAGATGACTGAGATATGACAATTTATAGTAAATGTCCCAAAATTAAAAAAGCTCACTAAAATCATTAAACTTTAATTTCCAAATGAGGGATGAAAGCCCATGATCCAAGGGTCTCATAGGAACAAAATGCGTCCAAAATAGTAGAGAATTAAGTGGGAATCTGACCTTGAACCAGAAGCAACTATTAATAATGGATTAAGCTTTCTAGCTCAATTTGAGCCCCAAGCCAATGCCAAATCGATTCTTAGACTCCCAGAATTCATTTAGAGTTGAAACCAGGTTGAAAAAAGGTTCAAAACTAAGCAAAAAATGCTTGAAATTTTTTTGCCTTGCAATAAACAATAAAGCCTAATCAGCTGAGGACGATGAACAGTTCAGGTCGGATCGGGTCAGGTCTGGTTCAACCCGCATTAAAAGGAATCTAGGACTAAATTAGAACAACGTCATTTTATTAAATGAAGTGTTGAAATCACGTTGATACGTGGATGACGCCTTGGATTGGTCAATTCTTGACCTAATTAGATTGGTCTAGTCATTAGACCACTCAACCGAATAGTTAAAACCCAAAGTTTCTTGAAATTACATTTTAACCCTAAAATTTTACATAAATTATGAAATTACGTAGGGAAGTTAATTAAAATTAATTTTAAGCCTTCCCAGAATTAGGAGAAATTAATAAAACACCCTTAAACCTAAAATTAGTTAAACAAAGACCAATTAAAGTACAAGAAAAGTCTAACCAAACATTTTTGGGCATTCTATACTCAATGGTGGAGTCCGATTTAGGAAATTAGACCCTAAAATATATGAACAGACAAACTGAAATAATTCCAATGTGTCCTAAATAGTTAATTAAGCTATCAATTGAACTCCAATGACTATGAAAATACCTATCTTAATATGTTTTGACATTCCGGACTCAATAGTGCGGTTTGTTTGATCAAATGAGGTACCGAAAATACAAATACCTTAGAATTTCAAATTCCAAAATGGTCCTTAATATTATACAAGCTACCAAACTATCCAAGAAAATATAGAAAGATGTATATTTAACATTTTTAAATGCTTTGAACCTAACAGTAAGGTCAACCTGAGCATCCGGGTACTCGAAAATAGTCCCACATGAAAGTGTAAACTTACAAAAACACCCCCTAGACTTATTGAAACTGATGCCCGTTTAGAAAAAATAGAACATTGAAACAAACTGAAAAATGATGAATACGTCCTTAAGACTTAATGAAGCTACTAGAAGAGTATAGAAAGTAAAGAGAAACCCATACCAATGTATATAAGAGCCTCTGAGTTTAAAAATGAGCTCTGTATAAAGATAGTTGGGTATCTAAGACACGAAAAATGAACGGTAAAATTATCGAATTACCCATAAGGACGTAATTAAGCAACTAGATGAACTTAGAAAGTAAAATAAGGACTACCTTATGATTAAAAGACCCTATGAACTAAAAAATAAAGTCCGATAAGGTATATGATGTACTGAATGGTAAGATGTTAAAAATGAAAAATGAGCAAAATGCCCCTAAAGGCTAAAGTAAGCCACACAATGAACTAAAAAGTGTTAGGAACCTTAACTGAAGGACGTGAGGGAATCCTAAACAGTAAGGTCAAGTCCAAAAGAGACTAAGAACATTAAGTAAGCAAAGATTTAAGCTAAGATGTGTATTTTTATAGTATCAATGTATTTTGATCCATGATTTTAGATCACCAGCAAGAAAATAGAGATAAGATAAATACCAAGGCAAGTCAAGTAGTAAGTAAGCATGGACGAGGCCACCAAGGGCCTAGGAGGGGCAATTGTCCACTCCCAATTTTTTTTTATTTTTATAAAATAAATTTAAATATAACCCTTTAATTTACGTATTTTCCCCTCCTAGATTTAAAATATTTCACACTTCACCCTTATCTTAAGTTTAATTTAACTTCTCAGTGGGAGTTTTATCAATTTTGTACAATTTGTTTTTATAGCCTAAAGTTTTTTGAGCATTTTTTGCTTTAGTTGGATTTCTTATCTAATTTATTAGTTCTTTTTTATCAGTAAAATGATCAGTTACTTATCAAAAAATGTCATTAATCAATGTTAACTTTTTATACTTCTTTAATTTTTAAATTTATAACCAAGATTAAGAAAAAATTTTACCCCTCCTAACCTAATTTCCTAGCCTCGTTCTTATAAGTAAGTAAGTGACTATGGACTCTGGACCATATATGAGTAACCTAGAACCTTGAGCTAGAGACTATTCCATTCAAATGAAGTTCTTTACAGTTTTATAACATTACATACAGTTCTTTTTAGCTTTATGACGTGTTTTACACTATTATGCTAATTGTTTCAACTGCATGACTATTTGTAGAATACTGAGATAAATATTTGAATTGCAAGCTTTTAAGTAGCATCTCTTTAAATGTTTTGAATAGTATAGATAGCTAAAGACTATTTTGCAAGCATATTTAGTATAAAGTTTTCATGTGGCCGACATGCCCCGCCAGGGTTTAGATTTGATAGACCACAGTCTATATGAATGACTTGACCGGGAGTTTGAATCAGGTAAGCGACTCGACTGGAGTCTAAATCTTCTAAGCCATATAAGCCCAAATCTCTAAATTACATCTAGTCGCCCAAGTGACTATTACAGGTTCACAAGAGACATAGCTTATATATGTTTGGTACAAAAAATTTTTACAGCTTCAACTTTCACGTTGCAAAGTGACAATTTATGGTCCGCAAAGGACAAAAGTTTTAAGAAAGATTTGTATAAATTGATTGCTTACGAGCATAATATTTTATGATATGATGTTTTATCTTGCAAAGTTATCTGGCATAAGCTCTTGCATGATTTTTAAAAATAATCTTGCAACTTTCAGTTATATGTTTATTTTTAAAAAATGCCAGTAGTTTTTAATACAACTTTTTTTAACTGTAATCCATGAAAGTTTACAAAAATTATATAAGGAGTTTACAGAAACCCATGATAGGGAACTTGTGTTACTCGCCAGCTTTTCACAAAACTCACAGGGTTTTATCTTGTATATTTTCAAGAATGACTAAGAAGCTACATAATCAGATGTCAGGAAGCTATGATGAATAATGACTCTAGCTAGAAGATGATTAGTATCTCAACCATGAAGATAGTGACCTGTAGTGATAGATAACAAATTGATGTGATAACTTGGAGTAAGAATAGAAGGTGAATGATGTTCATCGATGGTGTATTAGTTTAGATACTTATATGTAATGTAATGTTGGGCTCATATTATTGTAACTCAAGTGTGACTACATTCAAAGAAAAAAATTATAGACTAAGATTCCGCTGCATAACTTTATACGACTGCATGTAATCTTCTTGGATATGTAAAGAGGTCTTCGATTAAACACATCGTCAATATGCTAAACAGATTTAGTGCATTGGCGAGCTACCTAACAGGCCAGTCATTATCCCTAATCTGCATAGGGTGGGCTTTGGGATGTGACACAAGAGCCTGGAATGAATAGTGTAGCAACCAAGGATAGGGCTCCAAAAAGGTGAGCTGCCATATGTCTTTTCCCTCATTTTCCTCCCTATTTTCCCCACCTTTCTTTTGAATATAAAATCTATTTCATATATATAAATATATATATATATATATATATATACGTTTAAATAAAGATTCATCTATACACACACTAACACACTCTAAGCATGTGTATCAGCCTTTCCCAATCCTGTGATGGTCACATGATTGATAAAGATAATTTTTAATTATTTTTTACCAATTTATTTTTCCTACAATTTCCTATATATATATATATATGCATATACACATATATACACATTTGACTATGTATTTGACCCCTAGTATTATGTATAGGTCATATTTTTTGTGAACTAATTTTTTATACTTTTCTTTTATTTTTCTTAGTATTTTATGTAATTTTTTTTGTATTTTTTATTTTCCTATAATAAATAAATAATTATATTATTTATTAATCCATAATATTTAGCATAATGTATTTTCATATTAAGTTTGTGATGTATGGATCATTGAGCCACCAACTTCATTAACCTTGGTTAGGTCAGGTTGACCATTAGTCAAGTTAATTTAGCCCTAATTGATCTTATGTTCTAGCACACTGGCCAAATGAACACTGAAAAGTCTTTTGAATTTCTTATGCTTCATTACATTGCTTATAATTTCTCAATTTACTAGGGGTGGGTGTTACAAATGAAATTAAAGGAAAATGAACTACAAAACCCTAGCTTTTGCAAATCGCTACAGTGTCAGCTCATACGTGGAAGACTGATGAGTCGGTGGCTAGTTGAAATCAAATTAGTTGAGTCAACTAGGCATTAAGGTGAGTCGACTTAATTAGTGGGACAACGTCATTACATATAGTATTGATGCGAAACAACATCATTTATTGTTAGTGTTTAACATATTAAAACCAAATTGGGTTAGTTTGGCTGCGTGGATAATAGATTAAAATGATATTGCCGCATTCTTGAAATTTGGAATAAGAATGACCTTATTCCATATTCACGCCCTTAACCGTTGTTTGGAAATGGGAATCAATCAACAACAAAGCAAATGGGCGGTTGCTACGTAGGGATTTCGAACTCCAGACTTGGGGGTTGAACCCCAAGACCCTAACCATCATACCACTAGATGTGATTGTGAATATATGAAACCAAATATATATATATATATATGTATGTATCAAACCAAATAAAATAAAAGAAAATAAAATGGTAGCTTCACTACCTGTAAGTTTTGAATTGAAGACTAAGAGGCCTAAGTGTATCTAGATGAATAAGAATTGACCTAGAGGGGAGGTGAATAGGTTGGGTGACAAATTAAAATATTATTTTCTAAATAATATCGACCAATAATGATTAAGATTTTCTTTTGAGTTAAGTGAGATTTAAGTTCCAATGCATGCAATCAAAAATCAATGATATGCAAGTATTAAAGCAATAATAAAAGAAAGAATGAACATACGGATTTTTGTTGACTGTGGAAATTGCCACAGATTAACTATATCTGGTTTGGAAAATCCAAGGGCATTGACGTAGATGCACTAAATACACTAGAAAAGCTTTGGTGTTTACAAACACTTTAGACACAACAACTTAGTCCCTCAATCCATGTTCTTGCATTGAATTTTCTCAAACTCAAATCCACAAACACTCCTTAAGTAGACGTCCACTTTGAATCAATAAACGAAAAACCTTAATCACAACTACGAATCCCGATGCAACCTTGAACTCAACCGATTGCCCATAACTTGAGATCCATAAGCTTGTACTCTAATGTGAAGAATAATGAATTTTTGGGTTCTCAAATCAATAGGCCATGGATATGTGCATGATGAACATGCCTAATGAAAACCTTTTGAAAATAAAAGAATAAACAATATTTCAGTAGCCAAAAAAGACCAAAAGTTTTTGTGCTAGAGACTGTTTATAGTCCTAGGTTAAAACAAGTAGGAATCCTTGAAAAAGTTAGAAACAGTTCACACAAAGTTTCAATGGTCGTTTGAACGAACCTTAGTTGTTCGAGTGAGCTTTTTTTTAAAATAAAAGTACAGAACCTATTGGTTTGGTCGTTCGAACAAGGTATCGAGTGAGAGCCCACAAGCTAAGACTTGTATCATTCTTGTCTGATTGTTAGAACGACCATGCCCACAATATCCCATAACCAACCTTAATCGTGTTTACTGTCTCGGTCATTCAAACAAAGCCAAGCCTCGTTCGAACGAGGTAGACATAATGCTTCATTCAAACTTGAAATACATTTTAACACACATTAAAATACTATATATGCATGTTGTATGTGTGTGTGTGTGTGTGTGAATCCATGGTCCATTTGATCCAAGAAACTATACCTTACCTACCATTGCAACCACCTTTGTTGAAAAGAATCTTCATAATGCTTGAAATGTCGAGATGATCATAAGGCTTAAGGACCAAGACTTGAAATAATTGAAACTCAATAGTTTTTTCAAGCATGGATTAACCAACACAAATATAGACTGAAAGTCACAACAAACTCTCATTTTGGAAATTCGTGACAAAACTCAACCCTATACATAAATAGATCTAGAGCAAAAATATGTAAACCCCCAAGAACCCAAAAGAAAATATTTATATTATTTTTTACTATCTACTTATGATAAATTCCACGAATTGCCCTTAACTTTCCAATGCATCAAACTTGTGAAACTGCAAAACATAACTCGAAACCATACCCGTGAAAAATATCGAATGATAAGATACATAAATTAAGTGCCATTTAATTGGATATGATTGATCAAGCATACATAAATAGATTAGATTTTGTAAGTAAACAAATAAGATCAATCAAGATAACATCTCATGAAAAAAATATAGCACTCCCCATCAAACCAATCCTACTTCCCTTTTTGGTCACGATGATAAAGAAAAAGAAGTAACATAAAATAAAATGCTCAAAATATAGTAATCATCATATATAGAAACTAACAGAGTATGTGAAAAACAAATGTAGCATATGAAAGAGGAACCAAAATAACAAATATGTCGATCACAAAAACAAAAATTGTCAAGTAAAAAGATATAACTGAGTCTCACTACATGAACACTTATCACTTAGCTGTATACAAATCACCATGCTAATCAGTCATAGCAACATTGGCTGCATTAGATGAAGGGTCATGAGATAGAACACCTCCTCAAAGAGTAATGTGTTGGAACTGTTGATAAAGACGAACCAGTTGGGATAATAGATTAGCAACCTGATGATTAAGATGATCTAAAGTAGACTCCTGATAATCAAAATGATTGAGAGCCAGAAATAAAAAATCATGTCTCATCCTCTAGTCTTGGCTGCTCTATTTATGCCATGAGGGGTAAAAATAAATCCTGATGAATCTGCTCGTAATGGCGGTCAAGATCAGCTGTTGTAAAGCTAAGAGTAAAATTTAGATTATGAGCTAGTATTGGTGGATCAAGACTATATGGCTACTCCAGATCATTAGCTAAGAATTCATCCTTTAGATATGTAGCGTAGGAAAAAGCTGCTGGGATATGACTCCTCGATTGTCTAGCAGTACGACAAGAGAATGGTCATTTCGGCAAAGGCAATGTGTCTGACCGAAGGATAAAAACATGACATAATGCTAAAATTCAGGTGATAAT
This sequence comes from Nyssa sinensis, assembly GCA_008638375.1. Taxonomy (NCBI): domain Eukaryota; kingdom Viridiplantae; phylum Streptophyta; class Magnoliopsida; order Cornales; family Nyssaceae; genus Nyssa; species Nyssa sinensis. The sequence goes on from CM018043.1 coordinate 16,027,163, forward strand.
ACTCCCAAAAGGTAAAGCATCATGGAGGTTTCTAGTAATGGCAGTCGTGATGTAATGAAGGATACATGAGGAAGGCATCAATCGTTTCCCCAGTCCTTATAGCATAAAAAAATCGAGCAACATCGAAACTGAAGGTGTTGGTATGGCTCACTAAGGCCAACACCGAAGAGACTACTAGGTTAAGGAACCTATAGTTCTCAATCATCAGAGCATAGTCTATAAACAGGTAATTCATTTGTTCGAAGAGCAGATGCAAGGACCTCCTCAATAGCGGCATCCTCACCGATAACTAGTAATAAGGTCGATCGAATCGAGGTAAATGAATAAGTGAAGCAATGGTAGCCGTAGTCAAGGTAAAAATGATACCTCTAACAAAAACACTGGTAGTGGGATCAATGATGTGTGGATGCAAGTTTTCATAAAACTTGCGACCTAATGCCACATCCAGATATAAGAAAGAGTGATCCCTAGCTTCAAGCTGATAAACTGATGGTGAACAAGAGTACCATCAAAGTGATCAACAATAATAGAATGCTCTACTGAAGACTGTCCAATGTCGTATGATAGACCATCACACCTTAACCTGTGTGGATAAAAAAGTATCCACATTAACGGTTCTCATAATGGAGACCGCATATGGGAAGAACGATGCTACAACAGTGGGCTAAGCCATGACACTAGACTAAAAGTGACTAATAAGATCCTATGATGGCTCTATGTCAATGAGAGAATACAATAGTCTAAAACTAGTCCTAAACTATGTAAAATAAAAAGGAACTAGTATGAAAATAAGAGAAATACATTAACTCACCGATTGACGAGATGTGACCCAAACTGAAAACTAATCGGTGAAAATGATCCTCTCGTAATGCCCAACACTTTAACCAGAGTGGAATGTGAAAATATTGAAGCATGGGAAAAATAAAAGTAAAGATAGATGCGAGAGAAAAGTAAAAAAAAAAAAAAAAAGCCTTTATATTGGCATTTGGACAATCAATAGTCGTCTCAAAAATTCTGCACTCATTTGAATGAGGGGATTGGTCATTTGAACAAACCCCACTCACAACGGTCAGCAATAAATGTGAAGTTCATTTGAATGAAAAGGGGTCGTTTGAACGACCGAGGTAGTACCTCACTTTCTCTTGCAAAGCTTATGTTTTTCAAACTAAAACAATTGAAATAGCTAATCAATCACATATGAGATGCAATATTCCAAAAAATTTTAAATCGTAATTTTTCAAAATGAATGCATTAAAGACAATGAGACATATTCTTGAGATTTTCAATATTCATAAATATCTTAACATACTCAATATGCATTCAAACTCCCCCTCAACACATTAACTCATATAATGGATTATAGAATTTACAAAATTTAGTCATGAGATGTGCAAATATCAATGAGTTCACTACAGTGTTGAATGATTCGACCCACAATAAGCCCAAACAACTATAATGAATCAATCTTGATGATCTTGGACCTTTTACTCCAACCTTATATCTCTTTTGAAAAATAAAATCAATTAAAATTGATGAATGCATTGGCATTTTTTAAGGTGGCATTCACACAACTATGTAAGCAGTTAGATTTCAAAAGTACAACCCGCTGAATGATATACACACTAACCTAAAGGTAGCCCTCTCCTTACACAACTAAAGTAAAACAAAGTATTGCATATGCAAAGATTTGGTCTTTGCTTTTTCAAATCAACTCAAGATAATTCTTCTAGCCATGGATTTATTAAAGGTTAAACATAAAACTGATTTGATTCCTCACTTCAATAAGAAACACTGAAATGACTAAACTTACATGGAAAGATAATGAGTGAATACGAGATGAAGAATATGAAGACAACTAAGTAATAAAGGCTAAATGTGAAACATGAAAAGAATTAAGAACATGTAGCATAGTCTCCAATACACAGTTTATATCAATAAAATGAAGAATAGAATATCACATTCCAATGCCATTAAAAAGAGAAAATATTTTTGGATTTTTGGTTTGATAATTTAAAACTAAGAATAAATCTAAAAACAAAAGATCACACAAAAAAATCCCTAAACAAAGAATCCGTAGATCTAGAAGTAGAGTATGACAAAAATGACCAACCTAATCTATGGAAAGAACACCAACTTACTCAATTAAGCAAATACCTATAGATTTTCTAAGATTCTCAAATATAAGACCAACTAAAGGTTTTGTGAAGATATTAGCAAGTTGGTGTTCTGTATGAACATACTACAAGGATAAAACATTCTCTTCTACTAGATATCTAATGAAATAATGTCGAATGTCTATATGCTTAGTCCAAGAATGTTATACATGATTTTTGGAGATGTTAATAGCACTCGAGTTATCACAATATACCGTCATTGTACTATCACTAACTCCATAATCCTTCAACATTTGTTTCATCCATAATAGTTGAGCATAATAATTACCTTGCAGTAACATACACGGCCTCAGGTGTGGAGAGAGAAATAGATTTTTTCTTCTTACTTTGCAAAGATACTAATGCATTTCCTAAGTAGAAGCAACTACCAAACGTTCTTTCTCCATCATTAACATTTACAGCCCAATCTGCATCGAAATATGCAGCTAAATAGCATTGGCATCAAAAGAATACCAAATACCATACCCAAGAGTAGCACTCACATATCTAACTATCCTCTTAGCCGCAATTAAGTGTAACTCGTTGAGATTAGACTGAAAACGAGCATAGACACCAGCACTAAAGGCAATATCGTGTCTACTATAAGTAAGGTAAAGTAAACTACCAATCATAATCTTAAATAATGTAGGATCAACAACCTTGCCTATGGTGTCTTTACAAAGCTTTGTACTAGTACTCATTGGATTTCTAGCATGCTTAGCAATTTCCAAACCAAATTTCTTTACTAACTCCTTGGGATATTTTTTTTAGATAAAGATTCTATCTCTCTTTTTCTTTACTTGGATCCTTAAAAAAAATTTAGTTCACCAACCATACTCATATCAGATCTGACTCACATCTCTTCTATAAAGTCATGAGTATGTTTGGTACTAGTGGAACCATAGACTATGTCATCAACATAAACTTAAACAATCACAAAGTCCTTTCCTTCTTTTCTAAAAAAACATCGTCTTATCTGCTTCCCCTTCTTGAAAATTGTTTTTCAAGAAAATAAGCATAAAGCCTCTCATACCAAGCTCTAGAAGCTTACTTCAACTCGTACAAGGCTTTCTTAAAATAATATACATGATTTAGACTTTGTAGATGTAAAGACCCGAATTTTTTTTTTTTTGGAATAAATTTTTTTTTTATTTTTTGGTTAATTATTTATTCATTAATTATTAAAAATTGTTTAATTATTCCTTGATGTGCCATGCATGGTGTATATGTTATATGTATGTTATGTATGCATGTATGTATATGTTAAACACATTTTAAGTATATATGGATGTATATGTGTGTGTGTGTATATATATATATATATATGAATCTGATTGTGTGCATGCCAGTGTGTGCAAGTGGGCTACTGTAGGTGTGTAGGTGTATTATATATATATATACACATAACAAGGTCAACTTTGTATTAAATGCAAAGCTGATGTGAAAGAGGGGGGTGGCTAGATCAGGGAGAGAAGTCAGAAAAAGGATGGAGGATTGTGGGCTGTGCAGGTGGTTTACGTGAGGGAGTGTCTATGTGTGTGTGTATATACCTCGGCCAGGGGGAAAGAAAATCAGAAAGGAAGAGAGATAGAGAGAGAGTAAAACAAGAAAATCAAAAAGGGAGAGGGAGACTGTATAGGAGAGGTCATGAGCATTGAAGAGGAGTCCGAGGGGTGAACCGAGAAGAAGGAAAAAGGGAGAGGGACTGTCAAAGAGGTAAAAGCTCACCACCCATTATTTCTCTCTCTAAAACTCTCTACATACATGATCTATTTAGAGCATAATGTTTAGTTCAAATGTTAGGATCTCAATCACCATACAACTAGAACACTCAGCAAAAAGAATGGCTGAAAAAGGTAGAAAAATGAGAGAGAAAATACGAGTTGCAGGTTTTGAAAGTAGGAAGTGGGTTTGTGATTCAGAAATGTTAAGTGAAACTAAACATAGTTTAGAGCTTGTACATGAGTAGGAGATCTGAACAGGAACCCAACGCAACCAAAATGAAGGAAAATGGTGTTGAAATGACCATTTTATAATAAGTTATTCTCTCGCCGGTGCAACATCGGAAAAACCGAGATGAGTGCCAGAAACCGAGCATTTTGAGGTTTAAAACAATCCTAATAGACTCCTCAACATTTGCGGATCAATCTGGTATAAAAACAGGAAATTTTGGAGGTTAAAAATATGGAAAACAGTGGGGGAAATGGGGGAAAACAGTCGCCGTCCGGCGACCGTGGCCGGAGAAGACGCCGGCTGTTGGCTGGAAAGAAGGGGGCGAGGGCACAACGGCTTGGGCCTTGTTGGGTCTATTTGCGTCTGAGTAGGGTTGGGCTGTGTGGGTTTTAAAGGCCTTTAGGCCGTTCTGATTTTAAAAGGAAGTTGGGCCTGGGTTGCTTAAATAATTGGGCCCAACCATATTGAAAGAAATGAAAAAAAAAAAAAAGGAAAAAGGGTAGAGAGGGCGAGACTTGAACCAAGACGGCGTGCGTGGAGGTAGGGGCGCATGGCCAATTGGGACGGTTACCAACCGTGCCCAATTATGCCACTAATATATATATATATATATATATATATATATATATTACACCTAATGGATAATTGAAATTAAATTAATTTAATTATGTCAAAATGGCCCGGAACCTAATTTAGACAAGTCATATATGTTTTTTAACTATCTTGGACCTACTAAGACTAAAGGTGAGGTCTGTGACATGAGACGAGTTCCCAAAAAAAATAAAAGACCCGTGGACCCTTAAAAATTACCAAAATGCCCCTGAGTCAAACACAGTCAAACGAACCCCGATTTGAGTAAAAAAATAGTGAAATCTTATTATCCCGAACATTCTGGGCTCAATTGTGGAGTCCAATTTATAAGAAGGGGTCTCGACATATAAGAACCCGTAAAAGTACAAAATGACTGTTTTGCCCTTTTTAGCCCGGATGTCCAAATTAAATTCCACGAAAGCCCAAACCTATTTTCTTCGACGTTCCGGACCTAATAGTAAAATTTATTTTAGTAGAATAGACACTCATAAAATAAAGACATAATATTTGATGAATAGCATAATTTAAGTAGCAATTAAACTGAGTGGTATTTCATGACTTTAGGAACACTGAAAGGCAAAGAGAAGGTGCTTTGACCTTCTGCATTCTGACTGTTAGTTCTGCTACGCTATGAGTACGAGTCCTTGGGTTGAGACCAACCCGTCAGGTATGATATTTTGCTAAGTAAGAAATAGAATTGAGTTTAGGAGTAATTGCTACGTAATTTGATTTGTTCTATGCCTATGTGTTTCTTGTTATCTTTCTGAATGTTTGGTTGAATGATAGATGTAGGCCATGACTACATGTATACTCCCTGAGTTGTCATTGTGTAAAATTTATGAAAATGTTAAGATGATGAATATGAAAACCAAGCATGTGAATAAGTGGATTGTTCATGATATGTGGATTTGTGGACTGAGTTGTGTAATTTAATGCCATCATTGCTTTAAGTAGAATATGCATAACTCAAAGCATGCTTCATGTGTTGATAAATTATTTCATTGAGATTACATCATTGCATGGTGGAATCAGGGCATATTGGCATGGTGTAATTCCTTGAAAGCATGGTGTGAGTTGAGCACTTGGTATTATGCATTATGAGGGTGTAGATCCTATGGTGAAAAACCCAAAATTGGCCATGGCTTTCACGCCAGCAGGGATGAACCATAAAGTGAAACATAGTACTCGGGCTATCAGGGAAGGACCATAAGATGAGACATGTGTGGCATAGAGTTTGCATGTGTGCGTCATGCATATTGATCATGTACTGCATTGATGACATCGGATGACATGTAGAGATAAATATACACTTGCACATGCCACGCCTTAATTTTGTTTCTTGCATTAGCATTATATTATACCAGCAGTTAAGCTGACCCATTCATGGGATAACATTTCAGATGACGCTCCAGCTACATGAGATTCAGTGGTGTTTTAGTGAATGAAAGAACTTGAAGTGTTTTGGCCCTAGGGGCATATTTTGAGATGTAAGGGCTTAAACCCAAATTACATGTGAACGATGTATCTATGGGATGTATTTTATGTTTTCTTTTATATGTACTGATAAAACAGATGCATGTTTAGTTAAATCCGTTTAGATTGCCCTTTATTTTATTTTCTTTTGGTTTCGTTACTCGCACCCCGGGTTCGTGAAAATTCGGGGGTTTGACAGTAGATCTTTAAACCCCTTGTGTTGTTCCACATAGACTTCTTCCTTAAGAATGCCATGAATAAAAGCACTCTTAACATCCATTTGAAAAAGCCTGAATTTCAAATGGAATGCCATAGCTAGAAGTAGCCTCACACTTTCTAGCCTTGCAACTGGAGCAAAAGTCTCATCAAAGTCTATACCCTCAACCTGGGTATAGCCTTGAGCAACCAACCTAGCTTTTTTTTTTTCTAATAATGACACCATTTTTATCTTATTTATTCTTATAAATCCACTTGGTTCCAATGACATTACAATTTCTAAGTCATGGGACTAATCTCCAAACATCAAGCTTTGTGAATTGAAGCAACTCTTCTTGGATTTGAAATATGAAGCAATGAAAACTCAATTCACTCTCAATTTGTGCTTAGTCTTGACCCCACTCTTAGGATTTCTAATTATACTAAAGGGATCATGAGTTCTTTTTAACTCAAGTTAAAGTACTCTTATCATCGGTTGATGAAGTACTCTTTTTAATCTCTAATCCATTAACCTTATTTTTATTAATGGGCTCATTAAGGATAATTGGATCATTACAATCTCCTAAGATGTCTACCTTTTTCTTATCATTAGTCCCTACATTGATAGAGTCCAAAATAATCATTTCATCGAAGGTTATACAGTACTTAAGGGTGGGCTTCTTACTTGTCCACAGCTTATACGGAGTTTGACTCGAACCAAGTCTAAGATATATCCTATTTGTAGTATGGCAAGTTGTACTAATTGCTTTGACCCAAAATTTCCTAGGTTCAGACTTGCCAAGGAGCATGGCTCTAGCCATCTCTTGAATGACTTTATTCTTTCTTTCAACAACTCCTTTATGTTGAGGTGTTTTTGGAGTTAACAGTTCATGTTTTATGCTGATGTTATCACAATAATCTGTCATAGGGAATTTCTCAAATTTAGTGCAATGATCACTCCTAACCCTGGTCATTGTGTAACCCTTCTCATTTTGGATTCGCTAACAAATCCTAATGATGACATTATAAACATTAGACTTATTTCTTAGAAAATCTACAAAGGAATACATAAAGAATTCATCTACCATAACTAGAATGTGGCTTCTACCTCTAATACTCTTTGTACAACTTAGACCCATCAAATCCATATGTAGCAACTCTAATGGTCTTGAGGTAGCAAGAGATGCAGACTTCTTATGTAACATTGATGAGAATGCAAAATGTCATATTTTTTCTCCTTTAATGTTTAGTATTTTATACTTATTTGGTGCCTAAATGTACTCATTATTATTATATTTTGATTTAGGATGCAAATGGAGGCGCTAAGTGCAAAATGAAGCTAATTGGGCGATTTTGGACAGTTTCGACATTGCTCCGTAATCTGAGCATAACTCTCTCATCCAAGCTCCGATTGAGATAATTAAAGATGCTATACAACTCCAAGAAATATCTCTACAACTTTCATGTTTTGCACTGTGAGCGATTAGGGCTAAATCAAGATCAAAATCGGGCTTGAAGTTGCTGCACTTGCACTGCTAATGTTCTCGAGCATTTTTTTAGCATGCAATTCTAATGCGCGGATCTAACGCGGTTTATTTTTGAAAGTTTCCAAATTTGGTGCACGAAAATTCCAGTTGAAAACACCACTTTCCTAGTTATATTAGGACTTTATTTTATTTTTAATATTTCCCTTAATTAGTTAGATTTGGGTATTTTTATTTTAGGATAGTATTTAGAATATCTTTAGGAGTTCTAGTAGGCTTCCAAGACTAATTTTTAACGTGAAAAAGAGAGGAAAAGATCAGATTTGATGTCTCCCTCTCTCTCCCTTCTTTTAAAAGACTTCTCCTTCGAGTTTTCATGGCCCTGCGTGGCTAAACTTTTATAATTGGTCGAAGGAAACGGAAGCCTCGGAAACAATAAAACTGTGAGATCTAATTTATTTTTATTGTTCAATTTATGCTTTGAGTATCGGATGTTCTTCTGTGCTTATTTTCATGATTGTCTCGTTTAATTACTAGGAGGCCTACTAGTTTATTATTCGTTACAATCTACTGCTAGGTTAGATATCAAATCCATAATTGTTTGATCCCTCTAATTTGTGAAGCAACTAAGATTTAATGATTTGCTGCGTTAGAAATTACTAGATCTTAGGAAGAACGCTCGACTAAATTGAATATAACCACTTGTGTTTGTGTTGTTTAACTTCATCGATCTCTCTAATTCTTAAGGCTGATATTAGATTAAACCTTCAGCGCTTGTCTTCGGTTGTTTAGTAGTTAGAGTTAATTAGATCGCTTGTTTTTTAATTAACTGCGACTAAGGGGAGATAGGAAAATAGTTCCAATGGTGAATATTCAAAGTGTGAATTGATATATACTTGCATCAATGATCAGTTGTAGAATTTCGATGGTGGATGTTTACTTAGACCAAGGTTTATTATTTTGATTGAATTCGATACTTTAATTTGAATTGTTCCTTAGTTATTTTTCTTAAAATTATTTTCGTTACACTCTAACCTACCCCATCTTTATTCACATAGCATAAAACTAGGCCAGATACTCTCTGTCAGAACGATCCTTACTCGCACTACTACATGTATTTTTAGGAGTTTAGGTTTTATTTTTTTTGGTTGCCTACGATAGCATACCAGATACTCTAGTTTGTTTGGATTTTTGACATTTACCACATATACTAGTAGAAGTGTTTTGGGAGACCTCGGACTAGATCTTTGTTAGACAACACTTTTAAATCCATTGGATTCAAATGACCTAGTCGTTCATGCCAAACGTTTTAGCCCTCAACTTTGGCACTATTACAAATGACAGTTGAATTTGGACTAATATCATAATAATTTTCAATAGTCTAAATCCCTTGCAAGACACACTTTCCATCTATGTCAAAAACTCTAAACTTCCCTTTAAGAAGTGGACTGCAAGACTGTCATCACAAAGCTAGCTTATGCTGATCAAACTGGCTTTAAGACCATCAACAAAAAAACATTGTCTAGTTTAGGAAATCTTTCTATATATATTGAACCCTTCCTTAAAACACTAGACCTACTTTCCTCGCTAAAAGTGACAGCCCCTCTATTATGATTCTCTAGGTTAAAAAATGGGGACATATCACCAGCCATGTGCCTAGAACACCCATTATCAAAATACCATCGTGTAGTATTCGGTGCACTCAATGCAGTGTGAATAACAAGACAATTCAAATTATCTTTTCTTACACAAACTAGTCTAACCTTTTTGGGTTGATTGGATTTAAACTCTTGAATTCTAGGTTGATTCTTGTTACCATTAGTTCTAATCTTACAGTTATTTTGATAGTTTGTCGAATTAGCCAATTTGTAGACTTTTTGAGCTAAACTCTAAGATTTTTTAACTAGGGTGTTCAATTATTACTTCATAATTAACAACTCTGATTTTGGTACATTTGGACTTAGGTGTTTTTCCCTTTCCTTGATTATCTGCTATATTGTATTGTGTGACCATCAAGCATACAATAAGTACAATACCAAGAATTAGGTAATGGTGCCTCTATTGGCTTTTGAGCATGAGGAACAAATTTATCAGGCTTAAGCGGAATTTGTTGATTTCGATGGGTCACAGTAGGCCTTTTTGGATCATTAGAAGTGTCATAGCCCAGACCAACCTTGTTATTCTTGATAGTCACAAAGTTTAGCATATTTCCTAGCTTGTTAGACCTGTCTTCAAGATTGAATTTCAACTCCTTAGCTTTCTTCAGTTCAAGTTGAAAACGGTGAAATTTAGTTTGGAGATCAGTCTTTTCAGGCTTGGTAAAGTCAAACTCATTTTTCAAATTATTAATCTCCACAACTAAGGAATTTTACTCTTACTCAACTTCTTTAAGCATCTCAAGTAGAGTTACTCTAGGAGCTTTAAGCTGACTTATGAGTACACCAGTTTCAACATTTGTACTCTTCTTTTTTCAGCCAATTTTTGTTTGGCTTCAAGCTTGAGATTAGCTTTCTTGAGTTTGAGTGATTCTTCATACAATTGATAATATGTTGCATGTATATCATGATCAACTTCACAATCACTCTCACTCTTTGAGGAATTTTCACTATTAGAGTCTTGTCCACTCACATCATAGGTGTGTGAACTCTCAGTATTATTTATGGTGACCATAAAGGCTAAGAATTGTTGCTCTTCTTCTTCATTACCTTCACTTTCTTCATTTTCTTCATTATCATAAATGGTCAAGGTTAAAGTCATCGCCCTAGAATTACTATTTCCCTTATTTATCTTTTTAATGGGACAATCAGTAGGAATGTGGGCAAACTTATGGTAATCATAGCATTTTATGGGAGATTGACCAAATGATTGATTTGAAGACTTTTTCCTATAACTAGGAAGATTTTCCTCTTTAGTTGTTTGAGTTCGAAGTAGACTTCTTTGATGAGGTCCCTTGATTGGAAGAGTTCATTCTTCTACTTTTCAAGAATCTATTGAACCTTTTGACAAATAAGGCTAGCTCATCATCAGTGATAGTTGTAGACTCGGTTTCTTGATCCTTCTCGAATTTTTCATAAACAGATTTTAAGGCTAAGCTTTTATCTCTCCTAAATTGTCTACATGTCAACTCATAGGTCTGAAGTGTGCCTACCAACTCATCTACTTTCATGGAATCTACATTTTTACTTTCCTCTATAGTAGTGACTTTTGGTTGAAACCTCTCAAGTAGAGATCTCAAAATTTGTTTGCATAATTTTTTTCTCTTCGATTCTTTCCCGAAGATTAAAGGAAGAATTGAAAGCATCATTTAGTTTGGAATAAAATTCATCAAATGACTCTGACTCTTTCATTCTAAGTGTTTCAAACATTGAGGTCAACATTTGGAGTTTGAACCTCTTAACAACAGTAGTACCCTCATGCTGTAACACCCCGACCCAAATAAATACGACTAATCCCAAAAATGTCCAAAAAGAGTCAAATAATGATATCGAGGCAGATGATGCCCCCGATGCCCAAGCAAGCCATGAGCAAATATCGAAATAAAAATAAAATAAAAAAACTCATGCTATATATATATATATATAGGAAATATGGATATATATATATATATGTAACTATACATATAATATTTATAACATATATATATAGTGTGATATTGATAACATATATATATATATATGGCATGGTATTTATATATGTGTAACCCCCATAATTTAAAGCAAAAAAATAAATAAGGGAAGGTGGGTTACAGATCTAGAAAATAAAACAGAAAAGGAAGAGGAAAAGAAAGAGCAAGAGAGGAGAGAGGGGGCAAAAAACTACAAGAAAAATGAAAAAGAAAAAAAATTACGGTGCAGTCCGGTCACCGGCGCCGGCTAGAGAAGGTGACCGAAACTGCTACCGGCGGTTTGCCGGAAAGACGGGGAAGAAGGGAGAGGGCTGGTGGGTCACTGGGCCGGGTTAGGCCTCGGTTCGGTCCGGAACCCGCCAAGGCGCAATAACGACCCGTCACTATTGAAGGGCTGATGTTTTTTTTTTTTGTTTGTTTTATTTAAAAACAAAGGGTGAACAGTGGGGCAAGGAGGGAATCGAACCCCAAACCTATAGGTGTGAGAGCCTTATGGCTCTAAGTCCACCACTATGCCACTGAGGCACATGTGATAACATATTAAATTAATATATATATATATATATATATATATAAATAATAGAATTAGCTAATAAATGGAATTAATTAAATTATTTATTACTTTAATTCTTGATGTTCAAATTAGTCAAGTGAATAGTGTAACTCTACTATTTTGGACCTTCTGGATCCAATGGTGACGTCCGTTTCACGAGACGAAGTCCCAAAAAGTAAAATACCCATAAAAATGCCAAATGACCAAAATGCCCCTAAGTCAAAGGTGAGTCAAATGGACTCCGATTGAACTATGTATTTTTATTATTTCAAACCTTCTGGACTCAATGGTGAAGTCCAATTTGTAAAAACAGGTCCTAAAAAATAGAGACATGTAAAATGACCATTTTGCCCTTTTCAGTATAAAGGTCCAAATTGAAAATCATGAACGCCTAAACTAACTTTAATCGACATACCAGACTTAATGGTAAAGTCTAAATTAGAAAAAGAAATACTTATGGTAACGAAGTATGAAATTTGATGAATGGCATTAGAACTAAGACATGTTTAGTGAATGATAGGGAACTCAAAGGGAAAAGGAAAAGTAACGAAATACTGAGGTAGATCACACGGATTTAAGGTAAGTATACCCCTATCTCTTACACATGGTCTTCTAAGCCACGTTCATTCCATTACTGCCAATTTTGTACTCTTGAACGTACCAAAGGTTTATTGTTTCACAATTGATATTGTCCTATCTTGTGGATGATTATTGACTGTTATATCATGATTGTTATGTTATACTGTGTCTTGAAGGGCCTATTGTTATATATCCATTACATGATATTCCATTCTTTATGCACTTTTTATGGAATTAGAAAAGAATCATGATTTATTATGAATGTCACATTTGTGCTCAGTCATAATATCTTTCCCATGCTATCTGATTGACAGGTCCTCAGGTCGATTTACAGGACCTACGAATCGATTGACAGGACTTACGGGTCGAGTCCGTGAATGGACATATGGCAATGATGGCGTTTTTACACAGTGAGTTAAAAAGGCATTTTATATGCATTCATGTTAAGGAGGGTATGTCGGGCCCCAAAAGACTGAGGGTCTGCCAAACCCTGAACAGAGTAAATGCATCAATTATGATTGAGTGAGATGTATACGTTTATTGGATTCATAGGATGTTGTTATTTCCCTATGAATAATTCTATATTGATGGTTCATTCATTGATTGTACTTGATTGTGACCAGTTTATTGTGGTAGTATTCTGATGTTAACTGTTATTATTGAGATTTTTCATGTTCATGTTATACTATTACTCATGCTTGCTGATTGTGACTTACTGTTCATTGGCCATTGTGGCATTTTACCGTTAACTGCAACTGATTTCATGATTGGCTATCATATTCACCCTATGAGTTCATGTTCTTTTTATGTTAACCCTAACCCGTGTCGAAGATGGAATTTTACTTACTGAGCTTTGTCAGCTCACCCCAACTTACTATTTTTCAGGTAAGGATGTTGCAGGACCATAGTAGGAGTCCAAGAGCATAGGGGGACAGTATGAAGATTAGTTAGAAGTGATGTAGTCTCTTACATGTAATCACTACCTAAGAGTGGTATTATGTTAAGTTTTATGTTGTCAAACAATGTTTTATATGAAGTCTTCCACTGATTTACTGTTTTAGTTTACATTATATATTGTTGTCCTAGATACAAGGAATGAAAAAAGTAGGGACGGCCATTAGATCGGCCTCGCGACATGAGGTCCGTATAGGATAGGTTTTGGGTTGTGACACATGGGTAGTCTATAGGATATCCCAAGCTTCTTTAAAAGTCTCACATGTCAGGACACGTCTAAACTCATTATCACTAATGGCGTTGAAAATCGAATTCAATCCTTTAGTATTATATCCACTCATTCTAAGTTCAAGTACATTCCATTCACTAGCGGGTTTTACTTCATAAGGTTTTTCAATCGTAGCAATAGTGCCAAGAAGTGTCAATCCATGACCAATAGTCAACCAGACATGTTCACCAATTGACCTAAGGAAAGCCCTCATCCTAGCTTTCCAATATGCATAATCCGTACAATCAAATAATAGAGGGCAAGATATAGATCCACCTTCACGATTATTTATCTAGATAAAAATTAGTATCAATCTAATGCCTAAGATTTTTGCTCTGATAACACTTTGAGAGGCCCTAAGTGTAACTAGATGAATAGGAATAGACCTATAGGGGGTGAATAGGTCAGATGGTAAATTAAAATATTATTTGTTAAATATTATCGACCAATAATGATTAAGATTTTCACTTGAGTTAAGTGATATTTAGGTTCTAATGTGTGCAATAAAAAAATCAATGCTAAACAAGTATTAAAGCAATAATAAAAGTAAGAATGAACACACCAATTTTTATTGATTAGGAAACCGACACAAATCAACTGTATTCGCTTAAAACCCTAGGGCATTGACCTAGATACATTACATCCACAAGAAAAGCTTTGGTGATTACCGACATTGGAGACACAACGACTTAGTCCCTCGAGCCTTGTTCTTGCATTGAATTTTCTCTTACTCGAATCCACAAGCGCTCTTCAAATAGACATCCACTTCGAATCCACGAACGAAAAACCTTACTCACAGTTGCGAATCTCCACGCAACCTTGAACTTTATCGATTGCACGCAACTTGAAATCCACAAGCTTGTACTCTAATTATGAAGAATAATGAATTGCAAGGTTTTCGAATCAATAGGCCATAGATGTATGTATTATGAACATGCCAAGTGAAAACCTTTTTGAACTAGAAAAATAAACAATATTGCAGTAGCCAAAAAGCCCATAATTTTTAGGGCTAGAGACTATTTATAGTCCTAGGTTACAACATGTATGAATCCTTGAAAAAGTTAAAAATAGTTAACACAAGATTTTAATGGTCGTTCGAACGAGCTCCTTTTAAAATACGAGTAAGGAACTTACTAGTTTAGTCATTCAAATAAGATATCGAATGAGAACCCACAAGTTAAGATTGGTATGGTTTTGGTCTGATCGCTAGAACAACCATGCCCATGATATCCCACAACCAACCATACTCATGTTCATTGTCTCGGACATTTAAACGAAGCCTAGGCTCATTCGAACGAGGCAAACATAATGCTTCATTCAAACTTAAAACACATTTTAACACGTATTAAAATACTTTTATACGCATGATATGTGTGTGTGTGTGTGTGTGTTTGGATCCATGGTCTATTAAATCCAAGAAAATATACCTTGCCTACCATTACAACCACCTTTGTTGAAAAGAATCTTTATGTCACTTGAAATGTCGAGATGATCATAAGGCTTAAGGATCAACACTTGAAATAATTACAACTCAATATTTTTTTCAAGCACGGATTAACTAACACAAATATATACTGAATGTCCCAACAAAGACCAAAGGGTTAAAGGGTTGGGATTTTACCACAAAGCCATATATTATACCAATTTTTAATAATCAAATATCAATTGATAATTGGGCCCAATCAAAATAGAAAGGACCCACCTTAGTATTTTCTTTATGCTCTGGACTCAATGGTGGAGTCTCCTTCGGAAAACGAGATGCCAAAAAATTAGATACAAAAAATGTATAATTAAGATAATGCCCCAAAGTCGGGTAAATTACCATTTTACTCCTGGGCCTAAAAGTAATGTAATAAAGGCATACTAGAATGTGAGAAGAGACGTTTCCAACATTTTTGGCATTCCAAACTCAATGGTGGAGTCAGTTTGAGATAATTAGATTCTGAAATATATAAACGGATGAACTGGAGTAATTTTAAATAAATCCTAAAAGCATAATTAAGTTACCAAATGACTTCCAATAATCGCAAGGGTACCTACCCGAAGGTTTTTCGACGTTTCAAACTCAATAGTGAAATCCATTTCTTTAAATATGGTGTCAAAAATACAAATATGCAAAATTGCTAATTCTTAAATTACTTTAATGGTAAAATAAGCTACCAGAAAAGTATAGGAAATGTAAATACACCCAAACTAATGTTTTTGGACCTCAGAACACAACAATGAAGTCCGATTTGGAAAATCATGTGCTGGGAAATACGAGAAATAAAATGATAAAATTACCATTATTCCCTTATGGAAAAAATAATCCATAAATGAAGATGGAAAGCTTCGAGAAACCTAATTTAGGAATCTAAGTGCTTCCTAATTAATTAGACTAAGTTAAAAAAGAACTAAAAACATTAAACAAAGATACTAGTGAGTTAAGATGTGTGTTGATGAAATAAAAAATGTATGTTAGTCCATGAATATAGGATCATAAAAGGATAGAGAATGGGACGATGCCTAAAGATAACTGCTATGGGGATAAATATGAAAAATAAAATACTAAGAAACCCACTATAAGTAAATCCAAACTATAAAAGTGTGCATTTCTTACTCTGCCAATGTTGCATACTTTGTATAGCTACCAACAATTTATTCCTTGAGATATGCCCCAACATTTATTTTAATTCCACAACCTCATAAATTATTGTGTCGCCTTGTGTTATAGATATTTTTGATCTGTTATGATTCTCTATATTGTGGACAACTATGAGTCATTGTGACTCTTTATCTTTTGGACATTGTGATCTATTATGATTCCTTATTTTATAGATATCTATGAGTCATTGTGGCTCCCTATCTTGTTGGATATTGTGATCTCATGTGATTTCATATGTTGTGAATATTTGTGATTTGTTCTGAACCCCTCTTATGTATATTTAGGATTTTTTTTAACTCAATATCATCTATTTCTCTGAAGATGTCGATGGCATTTTGCCTATGTCAAATAACGATACCTGACAATATGTTGTTGTCCGTTAAAAAAGATGATATGTGTTATTATATATATATATATATATATATATATATATAAAGAGCTCTTGATGTTATTCAGGGAAACCTAAAGATGAGAAATGGTGTACCAGAATATGCATCGTATAGGGGTAATCAGACCCTTTATGTTGATGGCATCTTGTGTATCAACGACTTCCGCTAGATAATTCTAAAAGGTTGACTTGTGTATTAATATTCTTGTGAGTTCAGCTAGATAATTATAAAAGGTTGACTTGTGATTAATTACATATCTTGTTTGTTGATATGCATTGAACTATGTGTTTATCTATACTTTTCATTGTCAAACAAACCTGTTGTGATTCTGGTATTCTTTTTCTTGTGCACATCATTATGTTTGATATGGTTTCCTATCTCTAAATTTGGCAACTAAGAGTTATATCTTGTTGGTTCTATAATTTGTTGACTTTGTTAGTCGCTGATGAGAATGCAGAATGTCATATTTTTTCTTCCTTAATGTTTAGTCTTTTTTTATACTTATTTGGTGCCTAAATGTACTCATTATTATTATATTTTGATTTATGATACAGATGGAGGCGCTAAGTGCAAAACGAAGCTAATTGGGCGATTCTAGATAGTTTCGACATCACTTCGTAATCTAGGCATAACTCTCTTATCCGAGCTTTGATTGAGATGATTCAAGATGCTATGGAAAGCCAAGAACCAGTTTTATAACTATCATGTTTTTAGTTTTGAGAGATTATAGCTGAATCAAGGTCTAAATTGGGCTTGACGTCGCTACACCTACATTGCTAACGTTCTTTAGCTGCGCAAAATTCTAATGCGCGGGTCCACGCGATTTATTTTTGGAAATTTCAAATTTACTGCAAAAAAATTTCAGTTGAAAGCACCACTTTCCTAGTTATATTAGGACTTTATTTTATTTTTAATATTTTCCTTAATTAGTTAGATTTGGATATTTTTATTTTAGGATAATATTTAGACTATCTTTAGGAGTTCTAGTAGGCTTCCAACACTGAATTAATATGTAAAAGGAGGAGGAGATCAGATTTGACATCTCTCTCTCTCCCTCTCTCTCTTTCCTCTTCTCTAACTTCTCCTTCAAGTTTTCATGGTCGTGCGTGGCTAAACTTTTATAATTGGTCGAAGGAAACAGAAGCCTCGGAAATAATAAAACTGTGAGATCTAATTTATTTTTATTGTTCAATTTATGCTTTGAGTATCGGATGTTCTTCTGTGCTTATTTTTCATGATTGTCTCGTTTAATTTCTAGGAGGCCTACTAGTTTATTATCTGTTGCAATCTACTACTAGGTTAGATATCAAATTCGTAATTGCTTGATCCCTCTAATTTGTGTAACAACTAAGATATAATGATTTGCTGCGTCAAAAATTATTAGATCTTAGGAAGAAAACTCGACTAAATTAAATACAACCGCTTGTGCTTGTGTTGTTTAGCTTCATCGATCTTTCTAATTCTTAAAATTGCTACTAGATTAAACCTTTAGCGCTTATCTTGGGTTGTTTAGTAGTTAGGGTTAATTAGATCGCTTGTTTTATAATTAACTGCGACCAATGATAGATAGGAAAATAGTTCCAACAGTGAATATTCAAAGTTTGAATTGATATATACTTGCATTGATGATCAGTTGCAAAATTTCGATGGTGGATGTTGACTTAGACCAATGTTTGTTCTTTTGACTGAATTTGATATTTTAATTTGAATTGTTCCTTAGTTGGTTTTTTTTTTAAATTATTTTTGTTATACTCAAACTCCCTCATCCTTGTTCACGTAGCATAAAACTAGGCTAGACACTCTCCGTGGGAACGATCCTTACTCGCACTACTACATATATTTTTAGGAGTTTAGGTTTTATTTTTTGGTTGCCTGCAACAGCACACCAGTCGCTCACATTTGTTGTCACATCCCCCATACCCACCCTGTGCGGATTTAGGGCATACGACCGGCCAGTTAGGCACCCATCGATTTTTTTTTTTAAATCAAATGCCGACGGTAATCCTAACCACAGGCCATTCATCGGTAACATCCAAGTACAATGCATTCAATTCATATAAGTATGCAGCAGAAATGAGAGAATACATAACACCTTGGCATAGCCATTAATACATCCATAGTTATCTACTACATCATTGTTCTACAAAAGATAAGAGTCTTAGGTTTTAGATACATCACGTTCAGAAATAGGGATTTAGTACAAAATGAATAGATCATAAGGTTTTTCAAA
This sequence comes from Nyssa sinensis, assembly GCA_008638375.1. Taxonomy (NCBI): domain Eukaryota; kingdom Viridiplantae; phylum Streptophyta; class Magnoliopsida; order Cornales; family Nyssaceae; genus Nyssa; species Nyssa sinensis. The sequence goes on from CM018043.1 coordinate 16,046,254, forward strand.
ATAATTCCTCCGGGTCTCCAACCTGCTAATCCTGATTGTTGGGTCCCTCACTTGAAAAATGTTAGGGAATGGGGTAAGCTTTAAAAAGCCCAGTGAGTAACACAGGTCCCTTGTCATGGGTTTCAAACCATTGTTGTTTATAAAGCATGTGAGTGAGTCAAGCATTTCTGAGAAGGTAATTAAATACGTTCATTTGAAACAGTATTAAAAATCAGAGAACAGTTAAGATATGCACAGATTAAACAGTGCAATATGCTCATATAGTGCTCAAGACTGAGGTGGTACCAAGAATCAGTTGTTCTTTTCAGAACCAGTTAAAAAACAGCGACAGGTTTATTTCAGTACAGGACAGAGAAATCAGACAGAGTAAAGATCATGCATTTGGGTAAAAGCATGAAATCAGTGTATCAGATAAAACAGTACAGTACAAAATTTTAAAATACAGTAACTAGACAGTGTACTTATACACCAATTCAGGAGTCAGGGTTACTCACCTTGTGCGGTAACGGGACTTAACTGAGAAGCCTTTCTCTTCTTTCTATCCTTCTTTATCCTAGAAAATTTATGAACATTTTATAAATCTCACATGAAATTTAACTTGATTCCATTTGAATTCAAAATTCAACCTGAGTTAGACTATCTTGCTGTCTATGTATTTTCATGATAACTGAAAATTACCTTTGTATCCATTCTTTCAGGGTTTCAGTGTCTTCTTGTTTTTTTAACTTAGCTTCTGCAATCATTGCCTTGGTGGGCATTTTGTACATAAAAGGCTGGACAGAAACTACCTCGGTTGTTTTGGCTATCCCTATATTTCGTTCAATCATCTTTTGTTGCCATAATAGTTCTCGCATGAACTCCTGTTGTTTCTTGTCAACTGCTCTTTCAGCTTTAGTCATGATAGTGAACTTCTTTGGTTCCTTACCCTTTCCCTCTATGACAGTCTTGAGTTTTTTTTTTTTATCCTATAACATAATCCCAAGATGTCAGGATATGTACCACCTCTAGGTAGTTCGGTCATTTAGTCATGTGCATAGACATGGAATTATCAAAGTTTTCATTGCGATAATTTTTAGCTCATTTGGATATTGTTTAGACTTGATACAGGGCTAGGGGTATTTTGGTCATTTCACAGTTGTGAAGTTTTGACTTCGATTCGTCATCTGATCACGTGTGCAGCCTTACAGGTATCAGGGTTTCTATTGGTTTCAGTTTCATCTCAATCGGACTTCATTTGGGCTTCAAACAATGTTAGGGGCATTTTGGTAATTTCATGCGTCATATTTTTCGGTACTTTATTTGCTAGTACGGACCTCAGCGTTGAGTCTGGAATATCCGACATAGTCAAAATGGACTATCTTTTAGTGTAATTCAGTCCTAAGTGTCACTAGGGGCAGTACAGTCATTTTCCCTTTTCGGGTTTGTATTTTTCGGGACTTAATTTCCCAAATCGGACTCTGCCATTGAGTCCAGAATGGTTGAAATAGTGAAACTACACTATTCATTTGATTTATTCGGACTCTGTTTGACTTATTTATGACCTAGGGGTAATTTGGTCATTTTTATTTAATTAATAAATTAATTAAATAATTTAATTTATTATTTATTAATTTATCAGGGGTATAAATGGAATAAAATATCAAAAACTGGGCCAGAGTGGAATTTCCCAAAACTGTTGGGGCCGTTTTGAAATTTTTTAAAAGATTTAAACTGAACCAAAGGGTTCAGTCCATATACAACTGAACCAGACCGGTCCAGTCCGGTTTTAACCGGTTCAAGGTACTGTGCTGACGTCAGGATGACATCAGCCCTAAAATTAAAAATTTAAAAATCAGTTAACAGAACGACGCAGTTTTGGTTTATGGGTTTTAACCGTTTCTTATTCGAGTCGGGGCCCGACCCGAAGACCCGATCCATGCCCAACACTGTTCATCGTCCCCACCAGTTTAGGGCTACTGTTGCCCTAGAAAATTGCAGAATTTTCTCCCTCGATTTCGTGGAGTTTTAGGTTCTATTTTCAACAGGTTTCGTTCCTAAACGACTTCTGGGAGTAAAGCCAGCCTTTTGGCATTAGTTTCAAGCTTCAAATTCAACAATAGGGGCCTGTTTCAACCAATTATCGTGGAGAGTTTCAGTTGGGTCATACGGCCTTGTTTCTCAACCATTTTGCACGAAGTTTGGTCCTCTGTAACCCTCACAACAAGGTCTTCAATTACCAATCCTTAAATCTCAGTTTAGGGGTCTGGTTTAGAGATTTGGTTTTTGGGTCGAAAAGAATAGCCTCAATTTCGAGGGCTTAAACCTAGGTTTCTAGGTCGCGGATGGTGATATTTAGGGTCCTAGGATGGTCTATTTCGGGTATTGACAAACGGAAAGTCGTTTGGTTGAGGTCGATTCAGACCTGCAACCCGAGGTCCATTAATGGCGGTTTGCTACGGGTTTGAGTTTTTGGGTCAGTTTTATGGGTCCAAGTATGCACAAACACTCCAGGTTTCAATGTCTAACCATTATACATGCATTTACAGTCCCAAAGGAAATAAAACAGTAGCCAAAAAAATCCAAAGAGAAAATTTAAAATTTTGGCTTGCTTACCTTCGAACAGTGGTCTCTCCTAGGGTTCGTATTCAAGCAGAAGCCTCCCAATGGAGCAGGTCCAGTCCAGCCCTTCAGTTCTCAGTCCTTAGCTTCCTTCTAAGCTCCTTCAATGGTTACACACAACACACTCACTTTGTATATATCTCACTCTCTTTCTAAGATTCTCTCTCTCTAAGAGTCAGTATACAAGGCCTCTACAGTTCTGATTTCCCTCTATGCATATATAGAGGTTATCAGAAAATCAGATTTGTCTTTGGCGTTTCATCTCCCCAAGTGCATGATGGATTTGCATGCAATTTGGTTGGGAGGAAATGTAATCATGGGTACATAGGCATGATGATCTAGGGGGGCATAGGGTGATGCATGCTGATGTGTTGCATGCTTGGTTATTGGCCACTTGGGAGGTGGCCAAATCAGATTTATACTCATATATATATATATATATATATATATATATCTTGGTATATTTGTTCACAAAGATGCTCCTAGCCTAGTTGGTAATTTTTTGGTAAACCAAATTCTACCCAATTTGGTCAAGGGATCAAATCCTCTTGGCCACATTTTTGGTTATTTTCCATGCTTCAGGCTTAGGCCCTGTTTGGCATGCGCATTAATGCAGTTTCACTGTTTCCTACCTAACTTTCATTCTGTAGCTTATTTTTCGACGCGGTTTCTTCCGGTCAACTCCTAGTTAGGTTAGCTTCAGTGTCCAAGGGTTCAGTGTCAGTAATCAGTTTCTCAGAATTTTGAAATCAGCTAACATGGGTTCTGCCAGTGTTAAACAGTTGAATTTAAACAGTTAAATGCCAGATCAGATTTCAGAAAGAGTTTTCATTACATAATTTAATAATTAAGTCTGGGGTGTTACATTTGTAACTGATAACTCCTTTTGAATTTGTTCAATTCCAACCTGATGGTCTACCCGGTTGAAACTTGAATCATTGTGATTATCATTTGTTCACATATCCTTTCTTAACCTATGGCAAAGTGAAGGATTTACTTACTGAGCTTAAGTTAGCTCATTATAAATTATAAGCCATTTTTTAGGTGATACAAAATGGTGTGAAAAGTTGTGAAGGTGATAAAAGGGAGCTTGTGATAAGAACATGGATGACCTTTGTGGTGTACAACTCCAAGACCATAGAATAAATTTGGCTTAGTAATAATTGTGCTATTGATTAGACAATATGATAGTGATATTAAAAGATGTTGTCAGATTTGTGTTGTGATTAGTGATGCCATTATAGAAATTGTACTTTGAGAATATCTTAATAATAAATGGTGAAGTTTTGTGGGCTATCAACTAAGTTGCATATGTGTAGCTTCCACATTTATTTAAAAAGAAAATTTTTTTACTTGCAAGTGCAATTGATTTGATTTTATACAACTTGTCCAGGTGACAGAGTCGGTCTTAGTTTAGGAATCCGCAAATGGTGGGTTCAAAGTCGTGACAGAAGGTCTTAGGGTCAATCTAGTGTTCTTATGTAAGACTGGGGACAGTCCCAATGTTGTCCCCAAATCTACGCACAATCTAGGTTTCAAGAACCCTAGTGGGATTGATTGTCCTTAGGGTTATAACTCTCACTTGGGTTCATTATCTTAAAGTGATGGGGTGGATGGATTAAAACTAAAAAAAAAAAGAAAAAGAAGGATTTATCTCACATCCTGAAACCCACCCTCTGTGGATTAAGAGATGTGAGCATACTTAACAAAAATCAAGATGAATTACACTTCCAATAATAAAGAGTGTGCAGTGAAAATAACCACACAAGTGCACATTGATCCAACAAAAGCTTACAGTCAAGCTGATTTTTTTTAATACACACACACACACACACACACACACACACACACACATATATATATATACACATGAATTATATTACTTGTCACTAAGTTCAAGACTTATCACATCACTAGTCCTTCCTAACAATGATCACAACAGTAGTGAGTCTCATACCTCATGTTCATATCTAGTATTCACACTTCATTTTCATTGTGGGTCACATACCCCATGTTCACATCAGTCCGTCGCACTTCAATCTAGTTATGGGTCTCATACCCCATGTTCACATCTAATCTTCACATTTCACTCAATTGTGGGTCTCAAACCCCACGTTCACATTTGATCTTCAAACTCCACTCTAGTTGCTGGTCCCATACCCCACGTTCACTCACCTGAAAATGTCATGGATAAATCCATGTGAGCTTTATGAAAAGCTCGTGAGTAATTCTGGTAACTTGTCATGAGTTTTCAACCGATAGCATTTTGCAATATAAGAGAATTCATGATAATCATTCACTATCAATTGTATACAATTTCAAGTAAAAGATACAAAACATTCGAATTCACAAAACATATATAAACCACACAGTTCAAATGTAAACATTTTGAATCATGAAGCACATTAATGAAATTGGCCATTGGCACTGGAATATCAAATACTGTGATGAAATTGCTCTATGGTAATGAGTTGTATTAAAATAGGATGATGAAAATATAGTAGTTTGAAAAATTGGCCACATTTAACAAAGTTTCCCTCGTGGCACTGGACTATGAAATTATTTGACAAAATTTTCCTTTGGCAATGAGTTGGAATTTGATAGGATGATAAAATATTTTTTCCAAAGAATAGGGGTTTGAAAATCGTTTACCATTTTTTATCATTAATGTTATCACTTCAGCAAAAGAATCTACATCGACTCGAATTCTGAGTTTTCACGAGGTCACAATGACCTAATGAAAGGTCAAATCGACCTAGCAGAAAAGATCTATGACCTTCTGTTGGACCTAATGAAAGTGAGTCTGAAGGGTCCCATTATAAAAGTGCTTATGCATTAATTAATCTTGGATTATATACCATTGTCAAAATTAGGAAAGTTTGTTCAAATCTTTTTCTTTTGAAGGAACACTTTTTTTAAATATAAATAATTATAGGTTTTTCAAATCAAAATCATAAGCATGATTACACACAAATCTCTCAGATAAGGAATACTTAAACAAGAATTCATAATTCAAAATAGCACATTTCAAGTTAGAACAAAAGCATGCTCAACGAAAGTTGTAAACAACTGGCATTTTGAATCGAAGCATTTATCAAAACAAGGAATTAAATCTGAGTATTTGTCAAGCGAATGAGTTAAATTCCACATGTCAAAGTATAGTATTACTTAACTCGGGTCTTTAGTTCTTGTTTCTTATTTCATTTTCCACATCAGTCTCATTATCTTTTGTCCTTCCTTCATCTGGTGATCCTACATCACAAATCAAACTAAGCTTAATACTTGAATAAATATATGATTCTATTTAAGCATTGCTTCTTTGACATTTTTGCTCTTAGCAGACTCTATTTTTTTTTATTTGGTAGCCCTCAAAGCCCTAAGGTAGGCCCCATACCCTCACCTGAGTTCAGTCAGTAGCTTATTTACCCATTAAAGGTATTTTAGTAATTTTATCTTTTCATATGTCCTATTTTTTTGTACTTAATGTTGTAATTTGGACTCTACCATTGAATCCAGAATGCAACAAACACATACAATAGACAATCCAAACCAACCCAAACAATCTGAGGTCTATTCTTTCCCACTGTCCTAGGTATTCGAAACTTAAAGGTCTGATACCATTCAATAATGCCACTGACCCACAGGGTCAGGCCATAAGGTCATTAGACCTGAACTAGAAAACGATTAAAACTAATCATCCTAGTCAAGTGAATGAAATAAATTCAATTTCTTTTGGAGTTGATTTCCTTCAAAACAATTTTCTTTAAATTGGCTTAATTCGTTAACATGCTTATACGTGTTCAAGTCCTGTAATGGGATTAAATGAAATAGATCACAATGAGGTGCAACAAAACCCAAAACATTCATTAATAGTATATAACAAGGTAATATGCAAAGGTAACTCTATTGGTCCAATATACAACATGTACATTATGTCAAAGAAGAGTACATGCACCATTTACGATACAGTGAATAAAATATAACTATGTAAACCAATGCTACTCTAGTCTCTGTCCATCTCATTCTACTCCAACAGTTGTCATCTACCAGTCCAGATACCTGTTATTCCCATGAACAGCATAGGTGAGCCATAATGCTCAGTAAGGTTTCTCGAAACACACAAGTAGCGTGTAAAAACTAATAAAAGTCTGATAAAGACAAACTTTAATGTCCAGTATGCAATCCCAAGCACACAACAATATCATCAACCAAATCACAAGCATAGATATGACAGTCAAAAAAATAAGATACCACTCCTCGTGACACAACAACAGTAATAAGTCATTCAATTTATATCCAACATTAAGTATATCAACATATACGAACCTTACAATGCACCTCCATTTCTTATTCAAGGTAGTTAAAACAATAATATCCAATAGCAAAATATTCAATACAGTCAACAGAATAACTAGGCATCAAGGTGTAATCACTACACAATCCATATCTCTAAACAGGTACAATCCACAGCATAGCAAGTCGGGTATGGACAAGTCTTATACTTCTTTCTACTTCTTCCATAATTCTTCAAGACTACTTAATGGCTCCTAGTAAAGCCTGAGTGTTTTTTGGCCTACTAACCCAATGGAAACATACAATTAAGTGGGTTATGGTTCAAAACCAAAGGAAAACACAATCCCTATCTTTCCCTTTCTCAACTCGTAACTTATCTCATTCATAACTTTTCTTTTCTCAAATTGAAACTGGCTCATTCATAACTTCTCATTTCTCAATGATTCAACTATTTCATTTCCATCTATAACATCAACATCTCAACAACATGTGGTGGCCACATAAGCTCACACCGCATCCACATCAATAGTCACATAATGCAATGCAAAATATCTCAAGATACATAAATCACATAATCCACAAAGTATCTATATTTATACAAGATAAACATATAACTAATGATATCACAACAGAATAACAGCAGTCGAATCATAAAAATCAATGATAGACATGCAATATCAACCAATCGAGATATCATCCTAATCCTAGTCGTCTCCCAACTATAAGGAGATGTTATTTGTGTCTTTCATAATGTGCATTAAATACCTTACAAACTTATGGTTCAACTCTCAGTACCACCCCGACCCTTAACACTAAGGTTCCATATTAATTCTTTAAGTTCTCTTAGGTAAATTTCACATTAGCCAACATACCGAGGGCCCGTTGTCCCAAACGGATATCAAAAATATGTTCCTAGATCTCAAAAACTCTAAAAAGATCCAACTGTAATGTTTTAAAATCATTTGGATGCCTTTTAAACTCAGACGGACATTTTTAATATTTTACTAAACCACCAAGACACTGTCTCACAAAACCGACCTTGGAATTGAATCCAGAATGTCCAAAAATTCTAAGGATACTTTCATCGTATCTTATTAACTTTTTTAGATATTTATTCTATTCTAAGAGGCATAATTATAATTTTACATATTCATGTGGGACCAACCCCGTATCCCCGTTTCGTTAATCTGATATCATATTTGAATTTTTGACATCCAAAAACCTAAATGTCTTTTTCTAAATTTTAATTATGCATTCAATTGCTCAATTTAAGTCTAGGGGTATAATCATCATTTTACCAATTTAGGTGAGGCCATCACAGAGTTCTAATTTGTATAATCTAACATTATATTTGAGTTTCGGGTATCCAAAAACCTTGGACAAGCCATTTTCGAATTTTAGTTAGCCTTTAAATCTTTCAAGTTAACTTTCGGGGTAAGGCATTTTCATAATTTTATATATTTATATGGGACCGCCCTAGGTTCCTGAATGTCCTAACCGACCTCACTATTGAGTCTAAAATGACCAAAAATCATAAGAAAGTCCTTTTATAACTTAAATTTGCATTTAAAGTTTATTAAAGGAATGGTAATTTAGTAATTTTCTTCTCTTGAACCGGTTCAACAGTGAACCAATTCAGACCTAAACCGGTTCACTTTTGAACCTCTAACCAAAATTAAATTTTTCTTATTTGCACAATGAAACAACCGTTAAGGCCACCGACCCATTGACCGTGACCCATCTGACCAAGACCCGATCTTTCTTGACCGTTGATCAAGTCGTTGACAAACCCAACTTGCCAACCCATTGACTGAGTAACTAGCACCGATCACCATCTCTAGTACACCGAAAAGTGTCATTTTTTCTCCTTTTTTCTTCCCGTCGTTTATATATTCTTTTTTTATACATCTTGGGGCAATTTTCAAGCACCATCCACTCGAAACCCCTACCCATAATTATCCGGTGACCTTGAAGTCTCGCTATTATCCTCATCTTCGGCCATCGTTTCCCTTCCATTCCCTTCTACCATTTTTCTTGGGAATTTAGGAAGTCTAACTCACCACTTGGAATCTTCCAAACTCCTTCAATTCGGCCCCTATCCACAAAACCCATATTCGGTCTCGTCACTGTATAGGCCCCCCAACCATCCACACACTCAAATTCCCTATCCCTCAATCATCATCCAAGTGAAGCTCATGATTGCTGGTTTTTCCAGTTCAAACCTTCGAAGACTCCATAGTGGGTCTCCTTTCCTCGGCCATCTTATATATATATATATATATATATATATATATACATATGAATAAATAGACACATACCCTTTGTAACACACACATATACATATACAGACATACACACACACACACATATATATATATATGTATATATATATATGCTTGAATTGACTAAAACTCAAAGCCAAAAATATTCAAGAAATCCCTACCTGCCACTGGCATCTTAGAGAAAGAAAGTGTTGAGGAGAAAGAGAGCTTCCAAGCTCTTCTAATGGTTATCATGTGCAGGCCTTCTCCTTCCTCTTCTTTTCTTTCCTTTCTTTCCTTTATTTCTTCTCTTTGTTTTTCTTTTCTTCCTTATTCTTCTTCCACCTCTCAGTTTAGTGGTTGGTTTCACCTACAACCATAAACACACACATTGTTTTGCACACACACCTCACTGCTATCCCTTTTGCATATTCTCTTTATTTCTTCTCTTTACAACACATAACCCATGTATCACCACAATTATGTATATATATTCACTAATCTATACACACACAAACACACTTTCGGAAAGAGTGAGAGAGACAAAAAAATGGGAGGGAAATCAGAAAAGTAAAGGGGGGCCTTGTAAGGCCTTTGTCCCATCAAGCACATGGGTCACCTTTTCAATTCCCTATGGTGCACCCTTACACACCAAATCGCCTCCACCATTGGATGCCCTCTTGCCCAATCAAAATAGGACATTTATCCTATTCTAGAAAACCCAACTAAGCTTCTTGAGGAAGCTTTGCATGCTTCCCAATGCACCATGTAGCCAGTTGGCCAAATGCGCATGCACACGCGCTCGAACATGAACTGTTTCGGAATAGCACCAAAATTAGCACATCAGCTAATTTCAGCACTCTAACTCTAATTAATTAGTCCTTTTCTCCAAATTCAATTGTTTGAATTTTCATTCTTATCTGCATCCTGTGAATGACTAGGTAGTCTCATGACTCACACTAGTCTCGAATAATTTACCAAAATTCCAATCTAGGCTTACAACATCACACTAATGTTTTTATAATTGATTTCACAATTATTCTGATACGTCTTTAATTAATTTCATATCTAACATTAGTCAATATTGGAAATTTACCAAATTGCCATTTGATGATTTTTTGGATCATTACAATATGTTTTTGGAAATTTTTGCTAAGGTCTTGAGTTCAAGCCTTATCCAAGGATTTTTGGAACCATTTCTACCCTTCTTCTTTTATATGTACATATTGATCTATTTTAGGTGTTTAGTAATCACCCTAAAGCATACATTTTAGTCTCCCAAAATATTCTTATAATTTTATCTTCATTCTTAATTAATGGTTTTTTTACTTATGTAGTACTAATATTTAATTTAGTACATTTGAGCACTAATTTTCATGTTTATTCGTATGTTAATTTATGGATTAAGACTGCTTAGGTTTGTTATCAAATATTGACCTTATTATCCAATTGACTAGCTATGGTGCAAATATGTGCCTTGTCTCCAATGATGATAATTATCATTAGTCTTAGTTACTCAATAATATTGGGTCAGGATGTTACAATTCTAGCCTAGAAATGCAAGATCACAACCGTTGGAGAAAGGGTAAAGACTTATTGGAAAATGCCGAGAAGAAACGGGGAATCAAAGGAAATGAACATATTATAAGTGCAAGCGTCGAAAAAATATAGACACAGTTTTTAAAGTTCGCTCCCTCAAAGTGAGAGAGGAACACGTTCTCTTTTCCGATTGGGGTGTATATAAATGCAAAAATAAGTCGCCAACTTGTTTTAGGCTAAATAACAAACAAACCTGATACAACCCATGAATGATACATGTAAAAAGAATAGCAAAGAAAAACTAAAATTACATTGCTCTGATCTTATTTACATTCTAAATCCTTTGACATTGGTTAAAATAAAGTAAAGCCAAATTGATCTACAATGAACCAAAGAAATCTGAATTCTAGAGATAAGGTACAAGATGGGAAGGGGTTAGGCACCCATCCCGCCTGGTCTAAATAGATTGGCCTCAAGTGTTCATTCACAAAGCTTAATATTCCATGACAAAAACAAAAAAGAAAGTGAGTAGAAAGAGATAATGACAATAATGACATGAAAGAATAAAAATAAGTAAAATAAGCCAAAAGAAATGGGGAGAGAGATATTGATATGAATCAAATAATAATAAAAGACATAATAAGAGAGATGGGATGTGAGAAAAAGACATAAAGTAAATAGCTTAAAGGAAAAGAGTAGACTCATGGCCCATGAGGTGTCCTACTTATCCATTTAGATAATGGAATCATTGCCAACATAGTTCACTAATTCAATTTATTTTATCAAGAGTGATAGGATAAATTAAATTAGGAAAAGAGAGAGTATTAGGGTTTTAGGGAGCGATCCTGATTGTTTATGTTGAATCAAACATGGCTTGAGCTTGACCTCCTTTGATTGAGTCTTTAATGGTATAGAACTTCATCTTCAATAGATTAAAACTATTGCTTATGTAAAACAATGCGTCAAGAAATATAGAAGAAGAAATATGGAAAAGAGAGAAGGATTATTACTGAAACATCTGGCTTCTTAATTTTTTTGTCCTCCCCCTTGATTATGATGTGGAAGCAGAACCCTCTATTTGTGAACCCTAAATTATAGTGGCCAAAGGGTCTTATTTATAGGAAAAAAGTAAAGAGGTTTGATCCAAGGGCTCATAATGAATCCTATAAATGAATGGCCAAGATTCAATGCTTAATGTGCAAGCAACTAGATATAGATATAAATATTATTTTGTGCACAAATCTAGGATAAATCCCTTGGAATAAGAAAAGAAGGGAACTTGGCAAGTATTGGGTGGACAAACCTTTATTTACTATGTTATCCTTAATTTAATGGAGAATTTAGGGACAAGAAAATTAGAAAAATGCCACTGAGGTATAAAAAAGTAAAAATTGTCCCTAAGGGCCAAAACTACCAAAACAATCCTATATAAGTAAAATGACATAAAAATTACATGTATGCCCATGAATGGCCAAAATAACCTAGATGAGATAGAAATATTCTATAATTACCAAAATGTCCTCCAAATGGTAAAATAATATCAATATTACAGAAATACCCCTAGAAGGTGAAAACCTTTAGTATTTACCAAAATGCCCTTAGTGGGCATAATGACCAGAATACCCTTAAGGGTCCTAATGTATCAAATGACCAAAATACCCTTAGTGGGTTAAATGACCAAAATGTCAAAAATACCTTCTATAGACAAAATGACCAAACTATCGAAAATGCCCTTTATGGGCGAAATTACTAAAATTTTCTCTATGAACGAAATGACCAAAATGTCCTCTATGGATAAAATGGCCAAAATGTCAAAAATACCCTCTATGGGAAAAATGACAAAAATGCCCACTATAGGCAAAAAATGGTGGGAATGCCCTCTATGGGTGAAATGAGAAATTACTAAAATACCCTTAATACTTCATATTGTAGAAACTTATCAAAAATGACGAAACCAACTTTATTCAATCAAGGGTCTCAAAATGAGGTGTCGACACATACTTTGGTTTATATTGTAGTCACTATAACAGTAAAGTAATGTGATCAACCTCATCATTACTATCCATAAAGTGCTTCGGTTAAGCCAAAAATGGCGATAGTGCAATCGTCAAATTTTGATTAGACGGGTGCAACCCTTCGTAAACCATAACCCTCACATTTATGACGTGTAAAAGTTGTAACCCCGGGACCCCTTTTTGGGCCTGAGATCTTGGGGGAAGTAGTTGATATGCCCTATCAAGACATATGGGTCCCATAATCCGATCTGGTAAAAGGCTAAAAAGATGTATATTCCCGATCTCAAGGAACTCTTTGACTTTAGGACTAAATTGACCTAAAGGCAAGGTGTCTCTTGCTCAAACCAAGACATGCTAAAAATTAGTTCATCACATAAAGGTCTGGAGGTCTAAAGTCTCATTCAAATTCAATCGAAGCACTATTGCAAATCAGATCAAGCCAGTTCCCTAAAGATCTCCATTCCAAAGATTCTAAAATTCCGGAGGTCGCTAATTCAATCTTACCGAAATAAGAGGCTTGCTCTTATAAAAGACAAGCAAAGTACAATAAAAAAAAAAGGTATAACTCACCATTTCCTTACTTGGTCAAAGCATATTGGTTCAGTCATCAACTGATTTAATCATCAAAGAGTTCGTCATCAAACTTCCTCCGATAATCTCTGACCGATTGTCATGCAGGATTACCAATTGCTAATCTAACCCAAGTAGAAGTTGACGATAACAAAAGGAATATGTACTTCTTTTTGTAATGGGATATCTCAAGTTCTTTTTTAAAAGAAAAAAAAAATCATGTGGTTTATAAAATTTATTTCTTGACCTAATTTAAATGTATTCGAGATTGCAAAGGAAAAAAAATTGAAAACCATGTCTTAAAAAAAAAAAAAAAAATCGAAATAACTTTCATGTTCAAAGCCCAGATAGTTAATTGGGAAGATTATAAATTTTTTTCCTTTCTTAGTTTTAAAAAAATCACTCTTCTTTAACTAAAAAATTGCTTTATTTTGAAAATATGACAATAAAAGTAAAAAAAAATCTCCATCTATCAGCCAACAAATTAATTTTATCATAAATTTATATTAACACTAGAAAAAAAATTAATAACTCCAAAAATTTATATTGTAAAGGTGGAGCCTAGGCTTGTTTGGGAGTGCGAATAAGGGGCTCCATCTCATAATGCAAGATTGACGTTTTACTGCTTCTGAGTACTGGCGCCGGTTCGTCCAAAAAGACTGTCCAAACACTGACGATAACATGGAAGGGTTTATTACTTGATCTTTGGAGTCTACTCTCTTTGAATCAGAGTATTAAACACGACCCAATGAACCACAAAGCGTAGTGCCATGATAAGCTAGAGGAAACAGCGTGCTTACACGCGCTAGATATCAAGTGGGGCTACAGTGAATCGTAAATGATATTTACTACTTCTTCAGGGTAGTACTGTACGTCAGGGCCCACCTCTGGTCAATCCTTACCGTTGCTTGAGATTGCTGGACATGATTAAACAGTGAGAATGTACTACGGAGAGCAACTACACCAAAATATACATTTGTCTCTCACCCGATCCAACAGTAAATCTTGTGCATAATATTAAATTACGCAAACACCCTTCAATTCTGTTTTCTGCTTTTGTTTTTTTAATACAACTATGATGGAAGGAATCTAATTACTAGGCATGGTAACTGTTATTGTCATGAAAAACCGAATCCAGGTTAACTAACAAAACACCCATGAATCCTTCAAAGTCAATAAAGACCAATGGTCGAGCATTTCTAATAGTTTGTGCAATTTTTTTCATGTCAATATATATATATATAATTATCTTAAAAAAAAGTTTGCGTTCAAGCAACACCTAATTTTTATTAAAAAAATAGAATCTAGCACATGTTAGTTTCTCCACACACGTGCGTCGTCCATCTCTACTATGAACCCGCAAAAGGAAAAGTATTTTCAATTTCTTCAAATCTTGATTTAAAACAACTGCATACTGATTTTTCTTTAATTGCTTTGTTTTTCGGTTTTCAAATCAAGTTATTCTTTGATATTGTTAAAATTTAATCCGCTCGTTGATTTTGACAAATCTACTGATTTTGGAAAATTGATTATAAAATAATTTTTGATTTATCCAATTTTATTATTTGTGAAGTAAAACTAAGTTCAATTACACCTACACATTCTATAACAACCATTGGAAAAAAATACTCTTACGTCTCTTGTCACTCTAATAGGCCACCTCGTGACTCGTCAAAATTTGGCATATGTCAAATTCTATGCTAAATATAACACAAGATTTGGCATTGCAAAATTATAGCACCTCGTATAACAAATTATTGGAACATGAAATTTGAACTTTGTGCTAATTTTAAATATTGACATCTCAAATAATACATGCATTGACGATGCTCTAATTGCCTAGTTGCAACTAAATAAACCTATCATATACTAATAATGTAATAATTAATAAGATTTTAAAGAATCAAGTTAGTTTACAGTAAATAATTAATATTTTTATTATTTAATAATTAATATTTTTTTCAAAGAATTACTTTATAATAATTATTATTAGATAGAAAAAACAATTATATATATATATATTTCATTTATTACGTGTTTTGATAATTCTATTTATTAATCTTATGTAATTGCAATCAAAAGTATTCTAAATGAAAAAAATTATGACATGAATAAGAGTAGAAAATGCTACTTTATTACTTGACAATATAAATGAAAAAAAACTTTTATTAATTCATAATAACTTACATATTATTGTATCTAATAATTCCACCAGTAAATCTGAAAGGATGGCCCAGATCAAATGTGATGGCATTACGTCTTTTTTTTTTTTTTTGTAAAATTATAAAAAAAAAATTGTGGGCATTTTTTTCATTGTGCTATGGTTTTTGTCATGTGGTCAGGACAAAAATTACTCGTACGTGTGAACTTTGGAAACTGGTCCACTGTGGACCTAATGGAGCTAAAATAATTGGGCTTAATTAAATTCAAATTTGCACCAAGCTAAGGTTGATTTAAGGTGGATGTGAATTGATTTAGTAAAAAAATAGAAATGATTAGTAAAAGTTAGACTAAGTTAAAATTTTGGGATAGACTGAATTGAAAAAATCAAGATTTTACATGTAAAAAAAAAAATTTGTTAGATTTTGGGGGGCTACAGCCCACCCTACCTTACTGTCACGCCCTGAATTCCAGCGAATCCGAGGCGCGAGTAACGAGACAAAAGAAAATAAAAATAATAAAGAAATAAAGACGATTAAGTATAATTACAAACATTCCGTACACCATTCTGATACATACACAAGATCTAGTCCATTAATTCACAATATAAAAAATAAGATACAATCTTGGGCTTATGCCCTTATACAATATCAAAAGCGCCCCTTGGGACATAGTCCCTAATCAGATCATCTCCACGTCTCGTACAGCTGGGACATCATCTGAAATGTTTGCCCCATTGAAGGGGTCAGCTCAACATGCTGGTACAATATAATGCTAATGCAAGAAACAAAACTAAGGTCGTGGCATGTGCAAGTGTACAGTTATTTCTATATGGCATTCGATATCATGATGGCAGTATATGAACAGTATACA
This sequence comes from Nyssa sinensis, assembly GCA_008638375.1. Lineage (NCBI taxonomy): Eukaryota > Viridiplantae > Streptophyta > Magnoliopsida > Cornales > Nyssaceae > Nyssa > Nyssa sinensis. The sequence goes on from CM018043.1 coordinate 16,062,563, forward strand.
GTATATGAGCAGTATGCATGACACACCCATGCAACTCTATGCCACCCATGTCTCATGATACGGCCCTTCCCCGCTGGCATGAGTACCGCCAAATATGTCTCGCTTCACGGTCCGGAATCCGTCAGGCTCGCAAGTACCTAATGGCCAATTTTGGGTTTTTCACCACAGGATCTGCACCCTCATAATGCAAAGCACCAAGTGCTTAACTCATGCCATGTCCAAGGAATCACACTATGCCAATATGCTTTGATTTCATCATGTCATAAAGTAATCTCAATGATGCATCTCATTCATACATAAAGCATGTTTTCAAGTACATATTTCATAATGTCAACAGTTCTCAAAGCATATAATCCACACACTACTCTAACACATGCCATATACACATAATCATCATCCACATCATCACCCAAATTTACCAAGATAGCATGAAGCACATAAGCATGTGAACAATCAAGCAAACATGTGAACAATCAAGGCAGCAGAACAAGTATTCCTAATCTCAATTCTATTTCTTACTTAGCACAATATATCATACCTGATAATCGATCTCAAACTGGGAAAGTATACTCGTAGTAAAGTGAAATCACTGTAAGAACACCGAAGGTCAGGTTACCTTCTCTTTGCCTTTCCGTGTCCCTAAAATCATAACATGAGACTCAGTCCAATTGTCACTTGAATTATGCTATTCATCAAATTTTATGTCTTTATCTTATAAGTTTCTATTTTGCTAAATTAAACTCTACTATTGAATCCGGGACGTTGAAGAAAGTAAGTTTAGGTTTTCGTAGAACTGAATTCGGACATCTGGGTTCAAAAGGGCAAAACAGTCCTTTTGCACTTTTCACGGGTCCTTACACTTCGAGACTTCTTTTCACAAATCGGACTCCACGGTTGAGTCTGAAATGCTCGAAATAATAAAGTTTCACTATTTGTTTACTTAATTTGGAGTTCGTTTGACTAGGTTCCAGCCTAGGGGCATTTTGATAATTTTAAAGGTTACTACAGGTCTTTTATTTTTCGGGACCCGTCTCGTAAAACAGACCTCACCATTGGCCTCGGAATGACCGAGATAGTCAAAATACACTAATGACTTGTCCCATTTGGACTCCGGGTTATTTTAGAATATTTAAATAATTAAATTAATTAAATTAATTAATTAATTTTATTAATATTTTATTCTGGAGGGTCAAAACATAATTAGTCAAAGTTCTGTGGGTCAAAATCAGATTTCCTAAAGTTCTGGGGTTCAAATTTAATTTCCAAAAGTTCAGGGTTAAATTCGTAATTTTCAATTCTTCTTAATTCCAATTAAATTTTCCAATTCCTTAAATCCGTAACCAAACAGGCCCAATTGGGTTTTTAATTTAAAACATCAGCGCGACACATGGCAGAGGCGGTTCAGCCCCGCCCGAACCGGACCCGACCCGGACCCGAAACCCGACCCGGTGGCCTCCCTTCTTCCCCGACTTTCTGGCGGTGAACCAGTAGGGTTCCGGCGCCTTTTCCGGCGCCGGCGACCGATCTCCGGCGAGATTTTCAGGGTTTTAAAATGTGGTTCTCTCCCAATTTTCATGTAGATTCCATATCTAGGCTTAGTTTTGGATACAATCTATTACGTTTTCACGAAATAGAGGGTCAAACCCTAGGTCAAAACTCCGACCGACCCTTTCCCCTTCATTTTTGTGACAGTTCGTTCATGGTTTAACCCCTATTTCTATCCTAATATATTTTTGCACTCAAGGGGACTACTTTCCCAACAACCAAGCAAGGTTTTGCACATAAAATGTTAACCCAATCCCCCCATAACCGTGGCCTGTAAACCCTCATTTCTCCCTCATCTTTCAACCATTTTCCTTCATTCTTTTTGCAAAATAATCCTTACAATATGCTTTCTAAGATCACATGTATAAGATAAATTATCATGCTAAAAAAAAAATAAAACAGAAAGGGTTCACTTACGGGTTTTCTGAATTTTCTCTCTCTAGCCGTGCCCTCTTTCACCCTCTTGTTCCGAGCTTAAACCAGACTTCAAGACCCTCTTTCAGAACTCTCTCTTTCCCTTTGCTTTCTGTTTTTCTTTCCTTTCTCTCTTTCCCAACCGAGACTACATATACCCTAACCTATCAAGTCTCTCACGTCTCTCTTTCACAGACCCTTTTCTTGACTTCCCTCACCCTGTATCAGCCTCCTTTGTTCTTCCCCAGGTGCAGCTTTGCATTAAATGCAAAGCTGCCCTATATGTATGCCTATACACACATTCCACTCATTACACACACTAGAAACACACACACACAGCCGACACCTCACTCACTAGTTCGGTTGCAACCACACACACACACCCGTCCAGTTACACACACACACACAATGCACTGCTATACCTCATTTTACACATCCATACACATGTATGCACATATATTATTTTACACATACCTACACATATATACTATGCATATATATAATCCTAAAGCATCAAAATTAATAATAATAATAATAAAAATAAAAATTTAATTAACCAAGAACAATAATAATAAATAAAAAAAAAATTTCCATGTCATAACACTTACTCCTAGTTTCGTCCTTGCGTACAATTAATTACACTTTTTTCTTCTGTGATTTCTAGCAATTAGGGATATATCTTCTATGATTTGTAAATTCACATTGCTTCCCTTCTCCTTTTAATTTTAGTTATAGATTCCTCATGTCGTTAGTCAACGTTACAAACACAAACAAGAATTGATGATGTATATAAAAAAAAGGTTTCATAAAATGCCTAAATTACCCTTAAAAATAATAGATACTCAAATTTGTTATTTATATTTGTTATTTAAAAATTTTGATACTCCAATGCAAGTAATAAATTTTAATATTTTATTATTATTTATCTTTAATCTATTATGATTGTTTATACACATTTATAACAGTATATTATTGCTTTGATAATTTTTTACCATTGCAATTAAATTCTGAATTTTTTATTAAAAAATAATATTATTTTTGCCTTTTACTGGTTGGACTTAAATAGGAATGACAACGGGGTAGGTTTGGGACAGAGGACTCCTTCCCCAACCTCTTCCCGAGAAAAAAAAATTGTCTCTAAACCTGTTTAAACCCAGTAAAAAGTGGGGGCAGGTTCCCACTGGAGTTCCTATTTATTTTTAAACTGCTATTTTTTATTTATTTTATAAATTAATTACAATTAACACATTTCAAATAAAATGATACATGTTTAAAATATGAAATATACATATTTATTGAGAATTAAAATAACATTATTCTCTATTTCAAACATATAACTTTATCAAGTTTATATAAATTTTTAATAAGCGATTAAAAAATATTATTATAAACATTAATTATATAATACAAAAACTCTATTATTATTTTATTTTGTATAATCGGGATAGAGTGGGGCAAGATAGAATGTCTTCTTTTCAAATTCTAACGAGTGAAAATACCTTCTTTAAATATTTTCTATTAGAGAGGGATTGACGAATTCTAACAAAAACGGGTTAAATTATTATGGCTGGACTTAAGAGTGTTCAGCCATTGTAGATCAAAAGAAAATCGAAGTGTGTTGCTTTGAGTTTTTGGTATAAATGCTATTTTCTCAACCGAGAAGCAAATTTACTGCTCCTTCCATAGATTTAATTTAACTCTTACTTTATTAACGGGAGACTTCGAAGGTTACGTGGCTCAATAAAAGCTGTCTTTCTGATGTTTTACTGTCTCTCCTGGGGATGGGCTTGAGATGTAAATTTTGCACCGTAAATGAAGCGAAAAAAACATGGCAAAAAGTGGTTCCCAAATGAGGGATGGTCCGTTATTTGGATCTTTTCTTAGTAAAGGAAAAAGTGAACCTTTGCTAACGAGACACGAATTTAACTGGCAGTAGCATTGCCGACGCTCTCGTGTATAAAAAGATTCATATTCGCTTTTCCTACGGCTCTTCAATTTTTCGATCTTGTATTATTTTCTAAATTAATGTTGCCAAGACTTAATAGAAAGAGGCGTTCCATCAAAACATCTTCCTTGATTTATTCTTAAATTAAAATCATTTCTTATTTGAGTAGAATTTTAAATATCAACTTAAAAAAATACTTATACAAGTTTAGAGACACCTCGTTAAAAAAAAAAATTGTGTCTGATATATTACGTGATAATTAAATTTGGTAAAATGAATGAGTTAGGCAGATTAAAAACAGGTTAGAACCGAATATGACCCGTAACTAAATGAACCTATTACGGGTCGAACTCGGGCCGAGTCAACCCGTTTATTTTATAGTGATGAAGAAATTTTATAATGAATACATATGCTGGAGAGAGAAGTCACTGCACAAGACAGCACACCAGAAGCCAATTTAGCAAGCAGAGTTCCTGTTCCTCCTTTCCTTTTTACCCAGATTGATCAGAACCAGGAATTTAGTCATGACTTCAGGGCTTCAACGTGAGCCTAAATTCCCAACAAATTCTCTAGTAATACACCTCTAGCTCTTGCACAGATCAAACCAGCATCTCATATTATTCTCAGAACCATATAAAACTTGCACAAAAGAAGCTCCTGATATTTGTAGGTAATTATATATATATATATATAACCAGAAATGTGCCTCGTCAACTTCAATAAATAATTTTATATATATATATATATATATATATATTTGTAGATAATTAATATATGTTATAATTATATAAATAACTAAGTATAATATATATATATAGTTAATATATATTACATATATAGTTGATGTATATATGTAATACTGCTATATATATAATGTAATATATATGTGTAATTAAGTTATATATATGTGTAATTAATTTTTATATATCTATAAATACTCTTATATATATATATATATATTCTTATACTATTTTATTATTTTTCATTCTCAACTCGTCAAACACTCATATTCAACCCGTATTGACCCGTTAAATTGACGAGTTTCTTATTACCTAACTCGTTTATGACCTGCTAACTAAATGAGCGAATTAAGGCGGGTTGATTAGTGGGTGGGTTGACGAATTTGAATAACATTTGTCACCTCTAGTGATAATGTATATTTTAAATAATATTATGTTATATGTATTATATTTTATTAAAACAAGATAGATCATATCGTACATGATAAAATATTATTAAAAAAATATATTATCTCGTCAATGTACGAACTCATTCAAGAATTTTCTCTAGTGATAACTTTCTCATCCGTTTAAGTAAATGGCATCGAAAATTTTAAAACTATTAGGAGTTGGAGATGGAGGAGATGAGATTAAGAGCTAAGGTAATTTCTTGAATTATAATTTTAAGGGTCAAATTAAATATTACATTCAGAATAGTTTATATATGTTATGTAAAGATGAGATTGAGTAACACATAATCGTATATTATACCTGTACATGAATATATGAAATATCATTGGAGTTGAATTATTGAATAATTATAGAAGACAGTGATGATGACATGGAGGGTCCCCTATATGTAATCGACACGTGCCCATGTCCAGCATTTTGACGTGGATCAACCACAGACGTAGAATGATTGTACCATCAATCACTTTGACTTCTCGTCATCAACATTTGTCCAATATGATTACTATACGGCTTGACTGTCAAATACTTAATTATGTATTTATTAAGAATTAATTTTATTTTATGATAAATAATTAATTACTCTTTTATAATATTATTTTTTAAAATAAAATTATATATATATAATATAAAAAATAATAATACGATCATTATTTTTTAGTGACATTGGGATTTTTGAGTTTCATCCTGCAATTAATTGTGCAAATATAACAATTTTTATCTAATCGTATTAAAATAATTATCAAATCTAAATCTTGAGATGATATTAAAAAGAATTTTCACACATAATAAAAGTTAAACTTAAAACTCGATTCGTTATCATTCAATTAACTAGTTCCATAAAATTAATAACATTATTTTTTAGTTTAATATCAAACGAGATTAACTGCTCTTTTTTCTTTTATGGCCAATTAACAATTTTCTTGATTAAATATCATACATATTTTTCACGTTATGTTTAGTGAAAAAGGTTTTATTAATAAAATAATTCATAATTAATATTTTAATTAATTATTAAAATTCTCAATATTATTAAATAATCATTTGTATCTATAAGCACAATAATGTCTCTATTTATCACTAATATGTGCATCTTGAAAATTTAATCATCACAAAAGGCAAAAAAAAAATTATAGTCAAACTTGAACAACATCATGTGTATATATATATTTAGAGAATGTATATACATATATATATATATACTGACCTTCGCTAAGGTTTTACATAACAAATTATAAATACATATCTTTAGTCATTTTTTTTTGAAAATGACAAAATTATTCATTTTATTTTTTTTGAAAATGGCCAATTAACAATTTTCTTGATTAAATATCATACATATTTTTCACGTTATGTTTAGTGAAAAAGGTTTTATTAATAAAATAATTCATAATTAATATTTTAATTAATTATTAAAATTCTCAATATTATTAAATAATCATTTGTATCTATAAGCACAATAATGTCTCTATTTATCACTAATATGTGCATCTTGAAAATTTAATCATCACAAAAGGCAAAAAAAAAATTATAGTCAAACTTGAACAACATCATGTGTATATATATATTTAGAGAATGTATATACATATATATATATATACTGACCTTCGCTAAGGTTTTACATAACAAATTATAAATACATATCTTTAGTCATTTTTTTTTGAAAATGACAAAATTATTCATTTTATTTTTTTTTTGTGCATTTTTGAATTTTGGCCAAAATTTTTTAACTTTTTTAAAGATTTTTTTTTATTTTTTATTTTAATATAAATAACTTATTTTCATTTATATAAAAATAAATTTAAGGTTTTAATCAATATTTATTTAAAAATGAAAAAAATATAGTCAAATTGAAAAAATTAAAAAGATAATTTTGTTATTTTAAAAAAATTGACTAGAAAATATATTTATATTTATAATTTGACAGATAAAATAAGAGAGGTAATTGTAATTTTATATATATATATATATATAGAGAGAGAGAGAGAGAGAGAGAGATCCCAGTAAACAAGTAGTTAGATTCCAATAGATGCAGAATTTGGGGAGTTTGTTGGGGGAGATGGAGGACAAAATAGGGGAGAGGTGCGTAGGGTAAGTGGGGGAAGGATGCACATGATAAGATAAGAAGACAGAGAAATAATGATGATAATTAAAAGAAGATTACATAATTAAGTTGTGTTTATGTTGGTTGGAGGGAAAGGCTGTGGGTCTCTCTCTCTTTTTGGTCTTCTTTGAAACAATTTGCAAGTACAAATGAGAGATGAGAACGAGAATCAATACCACACGAGAGAGATGACATGAAAGAATTACTGACCCCATCCAATTATTTTCCCATGAATATTATATATATATATATATATAGAGAGAGAGAGAGAGAGAGAGAGAGAAAGAGAGAATTACTGACCCTACCCAATTATTTTCCCATGAATATTATATATATATATATATATAGAGAGAGAGAGAGAGAGAGAGAGAGAGAGAGTTGGACTACCCATGGGCCTACATTTCCAATTGTAAGGGCTAAGCCTGTTCAAGATTTAATGAATCTCACCCACAAGCCCAGCCTGTGTGCAGCTCACGAGAGAGAGAGAGACAGCCATAAATACGAAAACAAAGCTGTTTGTCACCATATCACTGCATAATGTTGATGTGTGTGTGTGTGTGTGTGTGTATTGAAGAAGACTTTGGATTAATGAGGACCATTGATGGATTAGAATACTACACATTCTTCCAATTGTCTTGTTATTTTTGGACATAAAATCTGATATGTGGTCGTATGCATACAACTACCATTCAGATTTTCAAGGTTTTGTGCTATCTTTGTCTATATATAATAATGTTTCTATTATATAATAGCGTAGTGCAGCGGAAAAAGGCAAGCTAAATTGACAAATAAATTAAATACAATGATATATCACGGAAGAATATATTGTAAGTTTGCAGATAATTATTTTTGTGTCTAGACAGCTTATCACATGGATTGGAAACTATTTTCTCACATCATATAAAAAGTTTTGCTTGTTTTTAGATTATTTTGTCTGATGTAATTAATAAAAGTAATTAAATGAAATTTTGTTTAAAAAAAAAAACTCTCAATTCAAACATAACCAAATATATATATATATATATATATATATATATATACTATCTTTTGTCATTTCATAGACAGAAATCTAGTTTTTTTTTTCAAATCTTCTACATAAAATTTTGAATTACAGATACAAATATTGCATCTCATTTTCTTCATTTCAATGGGATTAAGCATTCATCGGTCCAAAAATATTGCCCCCGAATGAATAAGGATTGAATTCATCAGTATAATTTGTGGACCACTTGTTAACGTGTTCGATATTCACTGGTCTTGGTGCATGTCTAGCTGCGAGAACCAATGAATAATATTTTGTTCAACTGAAGTCATTGTATTTTTAAGAAAAAGAAAACTTGTAAGAAAAGAAAAGTTCGCAGTAGTCTTTGTTTGACTAGGTGAAGAACAAAATAGCATAACGTCTCTTAGCTTATTGGCGCCAGAGGTAGTTAGCCGTCCATGACCTCCTCCTCCAGGTTGTTGGCTTGCCTCAATGTTTCCGTGGCCACTTTTACAGGTAAAGTTGTTATCAGACTGGGGACGATTCAAGAATGCTGAAATTCAGTAACCTCCCAATCCCATAGAATGAAAAAGAAGAAGACAAATTAAATAATAAAATAAAGCTTAAGATTCAAAGAAACTAACCACTATGATTAATTCATAAATAGGTACTCAAAAGGAAATAAAAAGAACTTCAAGAAGATGACTTGCGAAGAAACTCCATATATAGTTTGTCAAGAGATTCGTGTTTTGTTTCCGTGATGAAAAAATTCATGCTGGAGCTCAAGATCTAAGATAATCTAAGCATTTGAAGAATTGATTCAAACTAAGCTTCAATCACAATTGTTCATTTCAAGTTTTTAAGAATTTCATACAGACCTATGAAAAAAGAAGCGAATTTCATACAGTTCTACCATAGTAAAGATAAGAATCTTCCCAGGGGAGTGACAATAGGGATCCCCTATTGAAAGGAGCAATAATTTATATTTTGGGAGAAGCTTAAAGGGTTTATTTTGGGGATCAAAGAAAAACCATTTCATCGATCCCTAAACACCATAACACAGTTGTCATTTCTGAAATAGGATATAAGAATCCCATATTCTTGCCACCACAAAGTTTCATTCTTCCATAAAAAATTCCAAGGAGCATCTGAACCTGAATTGATATTCCAATCTGCTAAGAGATACACAAACTATAGAGCCTTAAATGATGAGCACATGCACGTGTGCAGCAGGTACTAAACACAATCAATTAAGGGCGTTAATTCGTGTTATCGTGTCGTGTTCGGGTCGTGTCAAGGTAGACATATTCGAAAATATGTGTAAACCTAAACCCGACACTACTAACGAATCATGTCAAGTTTTAAAACTCAAACCCAACCCATTTATTAAACAGGTTACACGTGTTGACACACTTAACCTGTTTATTTTAATTTTTTTATTTTTTAAATAAAAAAACTTACCCATCTTTTAATATGTATAGATAATTTTCAAGTGTAGTAACTTTGGATATAGGCCAAATCAAAGTAAAAACCTCTTTTATAAATAAAAAATCTCAAAACCTTGATAAATATTTGATGTGAGATGAATTACTTTAACTCATAATATATTTTATAATTAAATGTGTTAAGTCGTATTAAACGGGTTGACACTGGTAAAATCCAAACCCGACCTGTTTATTAATCGTGTTATATGTGTCAACCCGTTTATGCTAAATCCAAACCCGCTAATTTCGTGTTGTGTTCGAGTCGTGTTATTGTGTCGTGTTAAAAATCAATACCTCTACAATCAATGTTTACACTAAACACATTCAGTGTTTGCATGAATACATCATTCCCCATATCTCTCTCTCTATGTGAGGTTTATCACTAGTCTGGCTTTCCCTCTATTCAAACTCTTCTGTTAATGGCAGGTGTAACTCAATTTGGACCACAATAAGTGCACATAAAAGAAGCTCCTGTGGGATTTCAATTTCCAGGATTCCCCAATGTTAGGTCCATCTAACCATATACTAGCATTTACTCTGGTGTTGAGTTAATTGACAGAAAATAAAACTATATAATGCCCATGCACCAGCACCATAGCTTGAGAGAGGAGGTGTAATCATAAGGATTTGGTCACATTGCATAACTCACAAGTCGCAACAATAGCTTCATCTATTGCATCTCAAGGTCCAAGTATTATCTAAAATAACTAGTTGCTACTTGCTACCACAAAGGTAAACTGGAGGGGTTGGTCCTCTCGCCATATCTTTTCTTCTACAAATTCAGTCATTGTTCACTTTTTCTCAGTTTCAAAATTCCATCTCCTTTACATTGCAAAGTGGCAAGTTTTTAGAAAAAGACATTGCCATATACCAAAAGTCTCACATAGCAGAATGTTGACTTAATAGGATAGAATTTACATTGCCATACCAAAATTATGTATAATATCACCAATGAACTCGAAACATGTGTAATTCCCCAGCCCTTCGTAACAAGTATATCCACAAAGAGAATGGAAAAGAAAGAAGTGGAGATAGACAAATAAATTCTAAAACCATCCAAGTTATTCGAACTCAACTCATGATCAGCTTTGCTAGAGAATTATTAGAAATCGACTCACAAAATAAACAAGTCAAGTTTAAACATATTTTAAGACGCGTTAGTTGATTGAACTCGGCTCATTAAGCCGAAAATAGTCTTAATACTATATTAAAAATCAAACTATTCGGATTCGACTCACGATCAACTTGAAAAATTAACGAACCGAACTTGAACACAATTTGAAACTCGTTTATTTTAACGAGCCGTGCTTGAACAATCCATTGTTCAATTCAACTCGATTCATTTACAATCTTACAGACAAAGGGCTTGAAATAAATTACTACAAAAGATCTAATGGAATGACAGATTTTATGGGTAACTTGCACCCTATTTAACAGTATTCATCCCTCAAATAAATTGAACAAGAGATAAAGGCTAAGAGGAAAAATATAATTATATATAAAGAAAGAATGAATATGACCTTTTAGATATAATGAACCTGACCTTTCAGATGTAAAGGGCTAACCCAAATCAGGCTGAACTATTATGCTCAACTCTTTTTACTATCTTTTTAGATTCTAGTGAACTCTAGACTTTCTCCTCGGGCTCACTAGATTCTGATAATCCATTCTATGTTTCTGAGGTTTGTTGTTTGGGAGAGAATGATTGCAGCGCTCTTTTCCTCCAGGCTTAGACGAAGCATTGCCATATCAAAGCAATGACCATACCTATAACAACATATGTAGATGGAGACCCTCTTTCTCAAAGAAAATGAACCCTAATATCAGGACGAAAGTGGTCTTCATATGTCCAAGCACTTGGAAGGACACTGCTATGAATCTGACAATGCAGATGCGTTGGCCGAGATTGGTTCCTGCTGCAATGGTGCATGACAGGACTATGAACAACTGCATAGAACATAGAGAAGACCGGATGATCATTAACAACAGTCAACAAACAAGTACCAAGCAATATGTGAGTGAGTGCAAGGATGCAAATGATCAAGACACGCCACATGATCTAAAAAATCCAGAACCATATTATCATCAGCCTCTATTCTAAACTCCACCCCCCCCCCCCCCCCCCCCCCAAAAATGCTGGTTCTGAGGGGAAATATGAGTGCGGTAAAAGTATGTCACTAGGAATATATAATGAGATGCCTATGTACATATGCATGCCAAAGTTCAAAAACCCACCTTTCAAGGCTATATGTAAATGCCAAACAAATGCCTTTACATAGGACACCATGTCAAGATATATTGTCAAGTGGTAACACTAAAGTACAATAGATGCAGGTCTAAAATTGAATTTGAATGTTATACCATCATTATAATTTCAAAATTCTAAAGAAAGGTTAGCTATTTATGACTATCCTCCTAAAAATACTAATTTGTAAATAGTTTATATGCAAAAAATTATTATACTGACACTTTTTCCCCATTTCCCTGGCTTGTGCTTGTTAGGGAAGAAGGAAATCCAATATTATATAAATAAAAAATTATAGAAAAGCATAGCTCATCTATGTAAAAGCCCCCTTTTAATAATGCATTGGGGTTTCAATGAAGTTGGCCAATTATATATTACTCTCATAAGGAGGGGTTCCATTGATAGGAAACAATAGGTTTGGGTTCCTTATTCTTTTGTGTCAATCTTTACAAAATAGACATTTATAGATCTCAATTGATTAGCGCTCTCTCTCTCTCTCTCTCTCTCTCTCAAATAGATCTCAATGCTAATCATTGATGAATAATGATTTATGATTTTTTTTTTTTATAATTTACATCTAATATTTTAAAGGGTTATCCTAGTTAAATGTTATATAAATAAATATTTAAATTACTCATATTCTAAAAAAATATTAGGAGTAGTGCTCTAATTTTTTTTATGAGCTTTAATTTTGTTCAAAGTCTGGATGCACAAAAAGTCACTACAAGAAAAATGGTTTTTTGTGACGCACAGTATTTGCGACGCACAAAATGCGTCGCCAATAGTCACTATCAGCGACGGCCGTTTGTGCGTCGCAAATAATGGTGCATATTGGCCTTCCCGCCAAAAAAATTAAGACGCCAATGATTTAGCGATGCCCTAAACAGTATTTGCGACGCATTGTGCGTCGCCAATAAGATGAAACTTTTTGCGACGCCCGGGTGTGCGCCTCAAATAAATTTTTTTCCTTTAGCGACGCTCAGGTGTGCGTCGCAAATGGTGTTTTGGACGAAAACGGTGTCGTTTTTCATATAATTAGCGACGCACAGGAACTATTAGCGACGCACAGTGTGCGTCGCTAATAAGCCCGTATATATCACCTCTGTTTCTCGAATCGCTATGCGCTCTCTCATCAGTTTCGCATTTGATATCTCTCTCTCTCTCTCTCTCTCTCTCTCTCTCCAACACGATCTGTGATTTCCATATCTCATCTCTCAGACGCTCGATTCGGATCCGTCGATTATCTCCGATCTCTTGCTTTTTCTCCGTCGCTCGGTTTCTCTGTCTGGCCATCGATCTTCGATCTCCGATCTCTCACCACTTCACCGAGTTTGAGACAATCAGGTTTGGGTTTGTTTTAAAGTTGTTTATTTTTCTTCTTGTAATATATGATTTTTGGGAATAGCTGGGTCTGCTGATACTCTTATATTTGTTGCTTTGTTTTTAAAATCAAGGCTATATCTTGTTATTTGATTGACAAAACTCAACTAGTGAAACATTACCATTTAGTAGCTTCGGATGAGGTGTGTAAACCTATTCGTATGGGGGTTTATGGCTGAAAAACCTGTGTTAGTTTAATATCTTTTAGAGAATTAATTGGGGGGATTCAAGGTGGAAAGGGGTATTTGGTGAAGAAGAGTCATAACCGTGAAAAATTGGCATAGATTGGGTCTTGAATAGACCTATTGATTTTTGGGTAGTTGGACTAGGGCTTTTTACATGACATAGCTAACAGTCTTACTCTTAAGAATTTTTTTCTTCTCTGTTTGGTTTTTGGCTTATGAAATTTTAGTTGCTTCCAATTTTGGTGGTATTGGCATGGTATTATAATATGTGTTGTACATCTGTATCTATATGTTAAGATGCTGTTTTTATGTTTAAGGTGCAGCCAAATGTCATGAAATTTAGGATAAGACTTTTAGTTTTTTTTAAGGGGTTAGAATTTATTTTGAAAAATTTTAGGAGAAATTTTATATTTTTTTCTTCAAATTGGGGTGGAAAACTCAGTTATACTTAAAAAGGTTAGTTTAATCATGATAAAGTTCAAATATAAACTAAATAACAATTCTACCATGAAGATGTTTAAAATAGCTATAAAAGGAAACTTTGAATTTTACTGTTTGAAGCACATGTCACCCACGAGATTTCTCCTCATTATAAAAAAAAAAAAAATATATGGTGGTCCAACTGCTTAAGACCTAACTCGGCCCAAAAGAAATAGCATAAAAAAGAAAAAAATTGAAATTACCAAGGTTGAAAGCACATGTAGGGTAGTCCAAACTACAATCTAACCGTTATTTATTATTTTTCTTATTTTTAATCCAAAATTTTGATCCAATCTAAAATTCTCGCTAAAATTTTCTAGCCTCCCTCTAATTTTTGTTTTTTTACTAGTTTTGCCTTGTAAATTACAATGTTTGATATTTGGGTCTAGGTAGAGCTCAATCGCAGACCATAAATTAATTAAGTTGGACCTAGTTTCTCTACAACTCCATGCCCCATCTCATATACAATTATTTTTACCTTTTTTTTTCTCCTTACAATAGAAGGCATATTGTATGATTGTTATTATTTTATAGGCTCATAAAAATTTCTTAATTTTGAAGTTAAAAACCACAATAAATTATTTAATAATTATATAAATAAAATTGAAAGAAATAAATAAATTATACATCCTTTAGCTGAGAGAGTGAAAGTGAAACTTATGGCTTTTCTTTAGGAGAAGTTATGAGTTTTTGTTTTTTAGATGGTCAATTATGAGTTATCAATTAGGCTAGTCTTAAGAGCATCTACAGTTATACTTTTAATAAGGTCTTTAGTATTAGATGTTTTGTAAAATAAAAGAATTCATACTCTAATAGATCTGCTAAATCAGATGGTGTCACTTGTTAGCATTTTTTTGTATCCATGACTAGTTATTTGACCAGTTACAGTAACAGAGTTAATATTTTTTTAATATCATTATGTAAAAATGAGAGAGAGAAGGGAAATAAAAAAAGAGAAGAGAGAGAAAATAAGAATGGGACACAAAAATTAAGACAACAAAAATTATATTATACTTGGTCATAAGTTATATCATATATTTGGGATTAAACTCCACATTCATCCAAGTTGATGTGTTTTTAACCCAATTGTAAATATATATTGAAATCAATTCTAACTTTTATTAGAGGAAGCGTACAAGACAAGGTAATAATTTTTTTTTATCAGTAAAAGAATATTTTTATTAAGTTTTCTCATACTTTTATTAACTAATAAATATTTTTTACATGTAAATAAATTTTTATATAAAAATAAGTATTTATATTCAACTTTCAAATATATTTTGATTTTTATAAAATATATATATATATATATAATACTCAATTTAAGACATAAAAAAAAAACTCTTACTATATTTCTGATGACATTATTTCTTTAATTTACAATACATTTAATATCAATTAAGTTGAATTAATATATATAAGTACCAAGATATTTTATAAATGGATTATATATAATTACATATATAACTATTTTATCTCTGTAATAATTAATAGTATAAATATTTTTTTTAAAAAAAAACTATTAATTTCTCTATTCTAAAATAGGATATTACCTCAGCCAACAATGTGTTTGTTTAATGTTATTGCTTTGATTTAATTTTTGGAAGAAATAATCCTTGAAATGTCTTCCTTAATTTAGTAACGTCATAATTATCTTATCATCTTTAAAAAAAAAAAGTATATAAATGTTGAACTTTAATATTATCTTGAGAACTAAAGTATCTTGATAATAAAAAAAATCATATAAAAACTGCTATTTACTTTATGATGATGTTAAGAGGGAAGCAAATTCCATATATATATATATATATATATATATATATATATATGTATTGTTTAGTTTTGAATTTTCTTATCAGTGGTGGTGCAGGTGCAGTTTTATTAAGTCAAATGGACAAGTTAATGGATGTAATTTGGTATTATATTAGCATCAACATCAATTTTAGATTTGTATTGGTTGGGTTGATTAAGTATGAAAAAATTGATACATACCATGAATATGTTTTTCAAGCATTCAAGTGTTATGACTTTAGATTAAACATGTCCCTTGTATTAACCAAATCAACAGATAATGATGTGTGAATAGCCTAAAAACACTTGGGTTTTATATTAATTTAGTTGCTTTTGTGAGGGGTCAAATTGATATAGTCACTTCCTTGTTTTTAGCTTTTAGTGTTCATCGTTGTCACTCGGCAGTATTATAGTGGCCATTCAATCACATCAATGCGATTGAATACTGTCAAACCTGTTGACTCAGCAGTGTACGTTATTAGTAATTTTGTTTTGATATTGGAATATAATTACCCCTTTCTCTAAGAAAGTACAAGCATAAATTAGTGTTGATTCCATGAATCAACCATGTTTATAATTAAACAATTAAGAAACCAATTATGTAATTGCATTCATGTAAGCCTAGCCCCATTCGGGAGTCATTTTCATCACATGTGAATCTTGTCGCGAAATTTATTCGCGATTGGGCTCGTGTGTATGAAAATCGATTCTTGAATTGTCTAGAGAGGACAGTTCGGGAATGCATAAATCTGCATTGTAATCAATAGCGCATATGCTTGAATATTTCACTATGATAAAATCTCAGTCCGGTCTCCTATTGTTCTCTGGGTATATATTTAGGCGTGCTAACGTCTATCTCGTATACTTGGAGAACCGTGAGGAGATGCTACCAAAATTTTGTCCGAGTGGAATTAAGCATTTGATTTGCTGCTGATTGCAATGTAGATTGTGCATTCACGAATGAGATAGGACCACCTTACCCTTTAGAGAGAAGTTTGAGGTGATAGGATTCATGTTTCATATTTATAACGAGTATCATTTTTGACTTGTATTAGGCAGACAAAAATGGATAAAAGTTGGATGGACTTGAGGGGCAGGCATTTTCTAGGGTATGTGAAGAGGATCAAAGATTTTATTGAGTTTGCTAGTGCATCTGCAGATGGGAGAAATAGGATAAGATGTCCATGTAGGAGGTGCAATAATAGGGATTATATGCACATAGATCAGGCCAAAGAGCACCTACTCGAACACGGGATGGACAAGAGGTATACGTGTTGAAAATTTTACGGGGAACGCCGTGATGTACGAGTGGTATTTAATGATGAAGAAGAAGACGACGACGATGACTTTGGTGATAATGTTGGGGTTAGTTACAAAGGCTTGCCATAAATGTTGACAGACTTGCAGGGGGCTACAACTGGGACGAGTAGTCACAGGAAACCCCATCACACACCTCACAAATAATAAAATAGACTTTCACGAACTTACGGTAATCAATTCAGATGCCCGGTTTGAAACTTATGCAAGTTTTAGGTCCAAAAAGGCCCATTTTGAGGTTTTGACAGACCAAAACCCCATTAAAAACCTCACAAATGATAAAATACACTTGCACGAACTTACGGCACTCGGTTCGGATGCCCGATTTGAAACTTATGTAAGTTTCGGCTCCAAAAAGGCCCATTTTGGGATTTTGACAGACCAAAACCCCGGATATCTGCCTAACCACCCCAAAACCCCATCAAAAACCTCAAAAATGATAAAATACACTTGCACGAACTTACGGCACTCGGTTCGGATGCCCGATTTGAAACTTATGTAAGTTTCGGCTCCAAAAAGGCCCATTTTGGAGTTTTGACAGACCAAAACCCCGGATATCGGCCTAACCACCCCAAAACCCCATCAAATACCTCACAAATGATAAATAGACTTGCACAAACTTACGTCATTCGGTTCCGATGCCCGGTTTGAAACTTATGCAAATTTCAAGTCCAAAAAGGCCCATTTTGGGGTTTTGACAAACCAAAATACTGGATATTGGCCTAACAACACCGAAATCTCATCACACACCTCAAAAATGATAAAATACACTTTCACGAACTTACGGCACTTGGTTTAGATACTCGGTTTGAAACTTATGCAAGTTTCAGCTCCAAAAGGGCCCATTTTGGGGTTTTGACAGACCAAAATGCCGAATATCTGCCTAACTACACCGAAACCCCATCACACACCTCAAAAATGATAAAATAGACTTGCACGAACTTACGGTAATTGGTTCAGATGCCCGGTTTGAAACTTATGCAAGTTTTAGGTCCAAAAAGGCCCATTTTGGGGTTTTGACAGACCAAAACCCTGGATATCAGCCTAAACACCCCAAAACCCCGTAAAACACCTCACAAATGATAAAATACACTTGCACGAACTTACGGCACTCAGTTCGGATGACCGTTTTGAAACTTATGCAAGTTTCAGCTCCAAAAAGACCCATTTTGGGGTTTTGACAGACCAAAATACCATATATCAACCAAAAGAGTCCAAAACCCCATCAAACACCTCAAAAATGATAAAATACACTTGCACAAGCTTACAGCACTCGGTTTGGATACCCGGTTTGAAACTTATGCAAGTTTCAGCTCCAAAAAGGTCCATTTTGGGGTTTTGACAGACCAAAACTTTGGATATCAGCCTAACCACCCCAAAACCCCATCAAACAGCTTCCAAATGATAAAATAGACCTGCACGAACTTACGGCACTCGGTATGGATGCCCAGTTTGAAACTTATGCAAGTTTCAGCTCCAAAAAGGCCCATTTTGGGGTTTTGACAGACCAAAATACCAAATATCAACCTAACGAGCCCAAAACCCCATCAAACACCTCAAAAATGATAAAATAGACTTGCACGAACTTACGGCACTCGGTTCGGATGCCCGGTTTGAAACTTATGCAAGTTTTTGCTCCGAAAAGGCCCATTTTGGAGTTTTGATGGACCAAAATGTCGGATATCGACCTAACTATCTCGAAACCCCATCAAACACCTCACAAATGACAAAATAGACTTGCACAAACTTACAAAAATCAGTTCGGATCAGTGGTTTATAACTTATGCTAGTTTATGTCGTTCTTATTATTTATGCATGCAAAAAAAAATAAATAAATAAACTATTCACATTCTATATTTCATATATATTTAATAATTGTTCTAATATATACCATTTGATCTTTATTTCAGATTGATCGGGATTATTGCGCCGCCGTCTTTATGTTTTGCATCGGGATTTATTATTTTTATTTGTTTTTTTTTTTTCTTTTCATGGACATTTGTAGTTATATGTTTTGAGAAAATTTTTTATTTTTCTATTTATTGTTAAATTTTAATTTTACAAATGTACGCAATTAGTATAATATGTATATATATGAATTTATTTTTCTTTTTTAATATATTCATTTCAGAATGTTTGGTATATCAGGATAATTGATACAGGTTTAAACGGGAATAAAACAACAAAGAAAACAAAGCAAAAATGGTTGGAAAACTCGCAAAAAAAAAAAAAAAAAAACCTTTAGCGAAGCAGAGAAAGGCGTCGCTAAAAGTGAAAAAATAACAACGCTAATTCACTATTAGCGCGACACTCTGTGTGTCGCTAATAGTACCTTTTAGCGACGCACACTTTGAGCGTTGCTAAAAGATACTATTAGCGACGCACACGTGGTCGTGGCTAATAGTATCTTTTAGCGACGCTCAAAGTGTGCGTCACTAAAATGTACTATTAGCGACACACAAAATGCATCGCTAATAGTACCTTTTAGCGACACTCTTTGCCTCTATTTATACTATTTGCGACGCTCATTCCCAATTATTAGCGACACCTTTTGCGCGTCGCTAATCGTTTATTTTAGCGACGCACAAGGGTGTGTGCGTCGCCAATACTATTAGCGACGCCAATATTTGCGGCGACTTTAGCGACGCTCAGGTGTGCATCACAAAATGTCATTAGCGACGCATATTCCCATTATTAGCGACGCACGTGTGCGTCGCTAATAGTGCCTTTTCTTGTAGTGAGTGTTCAAAGAGTCGTTTTTGAATGCCTTTGAATTTGAAGTATATGCTTCCAAGGACCTCAACTTTTTCCTTTTTCAAAGCTTTAAGGAATTTTAAGGACTCCTCCCTTTAAGGCGAGCCTTGATAAACCTTTTTTAAAAGATTGCTCTAATGTTTTGTGCATCTATGACTTCTAGTCTAAAAGTGTTTGCTTATGATTTTCATTAAAATTAATACTTCTAAATTATTTTGTATTTCATTCTACAAAATTTGTCATCTGTTATGGTTGATTAAAGAAAAAATCAAGTCATATTCTGTTCCAACAAGTATGGCAACTCATTTTTTCCTACATTGGTGTTTATATTTTACTTTGCTTAGTTTATACACATGTGCATTCTTTGAATCATAAAGATGCAAATGATCCAGCTCAAGAGGTGACATACTCAGTACCATACTCACTATTTGCACTATTTCATGCCCAACAAAAGACACTTGATGCTTCAAGATTCTTTGCAGATAAGGTACTTTACACAACAATAAGTACTAAAAGAAATCAGGTGATGGGAAAGTCAATCAAAGGGGGTTTTAGCACAATATAAGAAGGCCTATAGCCCCTCCGCAATTCCCCCTAGTCCAGCAAAATCGAAAAATGATCTGAGACAGGCTTCGACAAACAAGCTCAAGTGGTGTTTGGAAACTTGGTCTTCCAATAGGGACACAGTTGGGATAGACCTCTCATTAGCCCATGTGAACCGTCTCCCCCCCCCCCCCCACAGGAAGATCAATCAATTCCAATTCATTTATGAAGCTAAAAAATTCCTTCATTCCCGTTGACGACATGTTAAACCCCTTGCTTTATGAAGGCGATCTCACCTCATTGAAGTCTTCACCTAAGCACCAAGGCTTGTACCCCTCCCAGCTCTTTCCACATGATTCTTCTTTCATTATCCATAACAGGCCCGTGAGTACTAGAAAATATACCAAAAAATCCTCATCAAATAATTTAAACTTCTAGGAAATTGAATATCTCTTTTCCCATCCTTCATATTGGAAATCATAGCTCTTGTGTCCAATAGAATTAGGATACCCCCTACTATGCTTGAAGCTCCCTTATGCTTCTATTTGACCCAATTACCACCCCAGATTCCTCATAGTTTCAGTAGGTATATCTTCCATTTTGGTCTCCAAAATATAAACCACAGTACGCTTCCACTCATTCAAAACACCCTTCACCACTTCTCTATTTTTTCAAACAAATTTATCAAGTCTCCTTCAAATCCTCTACAAGACACCCCTAGGAATCTACTCACCCCTTCTATTTTCCTCATCACCCATTCTAAAGCTTCTAAAATCTTCAACTCATAGGCTTGTTTCCCACATCCATTTGCAGCACACATCAACCTTGCCATGGGCTTAACCAGTTATAGCTCCTCTATTGCCAATGGTACACAGTACAAGGTCCCTTCATCTCCTCCGCACTTCTTTCCCATATTCTTAACCAACTGTAATTCAATGGTTTTTGCCACCCATGTTGACATTGTATCATTCCCCACATTGTTGCATGCTGATAAAGCTAGAGGCTTTACACCCATCTTGGGAAAAATCAGCAAAGTCTTTTTAACTTGTAGTATCCACCTTCTAGGATGAGCTAGCATCAGTTAGGAGATTCCTATCCATTTATGCATGAGTCTCCAAGATCTCATGAACAATGTCACCTATCCCCTCATATCCCAAAAAAACTTATAGTAGCCCCTTCATTTGTAAGGAACATGCCCAATGTGGTATTTTTGATTGTTATAGTTCCATTATATTCTCTTTGTTCATCATCTCAACAGATCTCTACCCCTGATTACCCCTTCCACTTTCCACAATTCCTTAATCAGTTTCCCTTCCCATTTCCTTTTCTCGCACTACCCCGTTTCTCCCTATCATTCCTTTGTGCAACATCAACATTGTCACACCCCGAATTCCAACGAACCCGTGGCGCGACTGACGAGATGAAAGAAAAATAAAATAATAAAGAAATGAAGGACAATCTAACAGATTCAACCCAAACTTACATTCATTTCCTTCAATGTACATCCATGTAAAGCACAGTCAATAAAAACATTCAACATGTCATTCAGACTTAAGCCCTACATCACAAAATATGCCCTCATGGGCCAAATATCCTCCTAAGCTCATATCTCCTCCACTCTGTAAGACTTCCTCAAGTCTCAAGTGCCGGGAGCGTCATCTGAAATGTTTGTCCCATGAATGGGTCAGCTCAACTACTGGTACAATATAATGCTAATACAAGAAACAAAATTAAGGGCGTGGCATGTGCAAATGTACAGTTATATCTACATGGCATTCAACATCATGCATACAATGTACTAGCAATAATCTACATGTCATCCAACTCATGAACATAATCTAGGACGTGGCATGTGCAAGTGTACAGTTATATCTCCATGCACAATTATAACCTACATGCCATCCTATTCATCCATACAATGCATTAACAAGATTCAAAACAATTATAACTTACATGCCATCGAATTCATCCATACAATGCATTAACATGATTCATCACACATTCGGGAATTCATTAATACAATGCAATAAAAAAAATGCGTGACACACCCATGCAACTCTATGCCATGTCAACTCCTGTAATGTAATGTCCCTTCACGGATCGCTCCCGTTGGTTCGGGTACCAAATGCAATATCATGTCCCTTCGCGGATCGCTCCCGCTAATTCAAGTACTAAATGCAATATCATGTCCCTTTACGGATCGCTCCCATTGGTTCAGGTACCAAATGCTATATCATGTCATGTCATGTCCAAGGAACCATACTATGCCAATATACTTTAATTCCACCATACCATAATGTAATCTCAATAAAGCATCATATCTACACATGAAGTATGCTTTAAATGATGTATTACACAATAACATTCAAATCAGAAGATCCTTTTATCAAGGTCACATGTCATGCATAGTCCATTTAACACATGCTTTAAGTCATATATTTCATAATCCCAACAATTCTAAAAAAAAAAACATAATCCACACACTAGGCTAACACATGCGATATACACATAGTCATGATTCACATTCATCACCAAACTTTCAATAAGATAACAAGGAGCACATAAGCATATGAGCAATAAAACAAACAAGCGAATTATAAAGTCAATATGGCGGTTATTCTTAAACTTAATTCTATTTCTTACTTAGCACAATATATCGTACCTGATCGGTCAGTTTCAACTCAAGGAGACGTACTCGTATGTAGTGGAACTACAGTGAAAATACAGAAATTCAGATCACCTTCTCCTTGCCTTTCTGTATTCCTAAAATCATGAAACACAACTTAGTTCAATTGCTACTTGAATTATGCTAGTTCAACAAATTTTATGTCTTTATTTTATGAGTTTCTATTTTGCCAAATTAAACTCAACTGTTGAGTCTGGAACGTCGAAGAAAATAGGTTTAGGCTTTCGTGGAATTCAATTTGGACATCCGAGCTTAAAAGGGCAAAATGGTCATTTTACACTTTTACGGGTTTTTATATCCCGAGACCTCTCCTCATAAATTGGACACCACCGTTGGGTTCAGAACATTCGAAATAATAAAAACCCACTATTCTTTTATTTTAATCGGGGTTCGTTTGACTGTGTTTTGACTCAGGGGCATTTTGATAATTTTTAAGGGTTCCACGGGTCTTTTATTTTTCTGGTTCTCGTCTCGCATCACGGACCTCACCGTTGATCCTAGGAGGTCCAAGATAGTCAGAAAACATGTATGAATTGTCTTATTTGGGTTCCGGGCCATTTCAGGGTATTTAATTTAATTAAATCAATTTAATTTGTAAAACAGAATAAAGTATAATATATATATATATATATATTAATTGCATATATGGACACAGGAGTGTCCTGTCCGAATGGTTCCACGAGCTTCACCCCCACGCGTCCCACGCGGGTTCGAGTCTCAACAGCCCCCAACCCTTTTTTTCATTTTTCATTTCTTTCCTTTTGGTTTCCTTTACTGTTGGCCCAAAACCCCTTTTTAATTAAACTAGTTGGGCCCAAACTAACACAGGCCCAATCTCTTTTTTTTAACCCAGCAACCCAACCTCTTCTTAAAACCAACCCAAGCCCAAATTATTTAAAAATAATACAGGCCCAAACTGCCGGCCATCAGTCCAACGCCCCACGACCTCCAGGTCGTCTTCCTCGGTTTTCCTGTGAGGAAACCCTAGGTTTCCGTCGCCATCTCCGACGACGGCGACGGTTTTTTGGTGAAATTTTCCCACTTTCTAAATGTAGTTCTCTTCGGTTTTCCTAGGGGATTTCACACCTCAAGCCCGTTTTTGGTTTGGTTCATTGGATTTCCATGAAACTGAGGGGAGACCGAGAATCTGGCCACCAAGCCCAGATTCTGGTGACACCCCGTTCCCACTGATTTCCCCATTGTTTTGCTTCCTCTCTTTTTCAAATTTCTTCCTGTGTTCAAGGGAATTAAATTCCCACAGTTTAAACCAGGTTTTAAGCATAAAATAACAGGACCCGTCTCTCTCTCTCCAAACCTGTAACTCCCTCTTTCTTCTTCATTTTTTCATCATTTAAATCGATTCTTTTTGCATTCTGATCTATGTTTCATGTTCAAAAAAATCTAGTGATTTAAAACTAATGAGCATGCTTCAAAAATTTCAAAACAGAACCGAAGCTAATCTTACCTTTTCTTAGGGTTTCTGGATGCAGTTCTCTCCCCCTCTCCTTTTTCCTCTTGGTTCAGGCTTGGTTCAAGCTCCAGTATCACCCTCTGCTTCTTAGTCCCTATCTCTCTTCCTTATCCCCTCTGCTTTTCCCTCAAACCTAACGGACACCCATGTGTTACACACATCAAGCACAGCAATCCACCACCCACACGCAAGGTCAGTTACAACAGCCTATTTATCTCTCCTTCCATCCCCTTTTCTGACTTCCTTTCTACACTCTTTCTGATTTTTCTTTCCCACTTTAGCTTTGCATTTAATGTGGTTGACATTAGGTGTTATGTGTATATATATATATATATATATATGCATATATTATATTTTTCACACAACACACACACGGTTGTACACCCACACACACTTCTGTACACTACAACACCCCCACACACACTTCCTTTTTAAAATATATATATATATATATGTACATATATATATATATACACATACATTACATTAAACACATACATAACACACATGCATATAACATATATATATACATATGTATATTTTACTACACATACTTACACGTTCCATTTAAAAAAAAAAAAATTTACTTCAAAATTTCAAATTCTTACAAACGTGTGGAAAACGACTTAGGCTCTGCTCCTTTCTAATCCTGGCCAAATAGGCCTCTTCAGTCTGGTCTAGCCTTATAACAATCTGTTATTTGATCCTGGCTCTAAAATCCACTTTGCTAGACGTATATTAACTTAGTTTGCTAACCCACGAAACTTGTTCTAACCCTCATTAGTCCCAAAATCAAGCACATTTAATCTTCCCTTATTAGCAACATGATTGGGCCTTAACCAACCTTGGGCCATCCATTAATCACCCCCTTATTCTATCTTTCAAACCCGCTTTACCCTTTGCTGCAAGCCCATCACCCCCATGAACTGTTGCAGGCCCAATCAACTGGGATGAAAATGTTTGGCCCATCTTCGTCCTAAATTAGCCCAACTCATGGTGCCTCAAATTTGAATTTGAAACCTTACCTATCCCATCTACACATCTACCTCCCATTCAACTACAAATTTCCTCTACATATTTCCAGCATTCTAACCCCTACACAATTCTCTCCCACACCGCTACAACTACGTCTCCTCCGACCTTGGTTATAGGGTTTTAATCATCAGAGCTAGTCGCAATTGAGAATTGCGGCCCTTTTTCAGCCCAAACCTGCACCTTGAAATGCTAGAAACCCACATCTACCTTGATTGTCGTTAAAATAAGCTTATTCGAGACTTCTACCTTTATTATGCCCTTGGATATGAGATCTCAGCCTCGTTTCCTCATTAATTATCCTAAAACCATTGTAAAAATCCCCCAACCTCTTAAAAACCACCTCACTCCACAAGAAGACTAGGAGACCCAGAACTTTGACCCACTTTATGTTCAAGGCCTTTCTAGGAACACCCCTTATAACCGCCCACCAATCCAAATACAATGTAGTGCCCTCAAACATACAATCCGTCTTTTGCTAGATTCCGGTGGCCTCGTCCATAGATGGAAACTCGAATAAAAATTGGCCACCATGTATCTCTAATATTGTGACCTCTATGGGAACTCTCCATCTCTTATTAACCCAACTTTGAGTTTTCTCACTCACTAGGGATACCATCGTCCCCACTCTCCCTATCAAACATCATTTGAGAAACTTTAACTTCTCATTACATGATCTGAAATCGATATTTAAGTCTCCTTAGATCCTTCTTCGTCCAAATCAACTCTCAGTATTTGCTTTAGCCACCTTTCTACCTGTGTGATATCCTTAAATGGTCAAAACACCTTCGTCTTTGCTCTATCCAAGTTAGATGCCAACTTCCTAAGCGCCATTACTACCCATAACCACCCTTCCTATTGGTCGTACCCCGACACATAAATTGTAATGCACCTTGCCGTTGAACTCATCAATCTTTATGAGTATTCCAGCATCATTTGTTCTCCGCATTACTCTTAAGCTTTATTGACAACCATAGAAAGCCCTAACAAAACTTCAACCATCCCATCGATCTCCTATAACCTCTAATTGCTCACAAATCCATCAAAAATCGCCATGCTTCACCCTTTACTATCGCGTTACTCCTTTTCCCCATTCAGTAATCTGGATTAGGTCAGCTTTGCGATTTTCGATCAACTCTGCTTCAAAAGTTTTACCTTTACGTTGAGCGACTCTCCTAGCATTCACCCTCAAGAGTTTACCTTATAAAGATCAATTTTGAAATTCTAGCACCTTGAGATGTGGATATGAAATTCAAAGAACTATGTTTCTTTTTCTTTAGACTACATAAAATTATTACTAACCATTTCAAGTCATTTACAGGCAAAAGGTGCCTATATACAGAAAAATGAAAATGGTCTAAAGACCACATGTGCAGGTGTTCTAGAGTTTTAGTTGACTCAGTAAGCTAGCAAGATGTAACCAAAAGTAATGCCCAAAGTACTTATTAGATTATTCAATTGATACCAAACAAAATGGACAGGAATATACATATACATGCATACATATATATATACACACACACACACAAAACAAACTTATGAATTCCATAAAATGACTTCTTATTTTATATCAAATAAATATATGAAATACAACATTTAATATGTTAAATAAGCAAAACAACGGCAACTAAATAAAAAATATATATAGTATAGGATAGCCATAAGAAACATACCAAAACTAAAACCATATAAAGCCATTAAGGCTTTATTGACGATGATAATTCCAACAAAAGTAACAACATTGAACATCTATATTGCTACATCAACAGTTGTCGTATGATCTTCCCAGGTTGCCAAAGTCATGTTAATCTACTTCTTCTAATTTAGCATCAAATTATTTACTACTCAGTATTCATGAAAGGAATTATTACGCTTGACATATGAATCAGTAACTGCTTTGTCTGTCTTAGAAAATATACTTTTGGGAAATAAACAAGATTAGAATGAAATAAAATAAAAAATCAACTTATCGCACCAAAGCAACTAATAGAAAAATATATAAACAAGAACTAAGAGCATTAAAACTTCCTGTAATCATTTACATGCAGAGAAATTTCAAGATTTCACTAGAAAGTAAATTTCAATAACAGGTGAAATCAGTTGTTAAGCAAGTTTGAAACCATAAACAAATTGAAAATAATATAAAACCACAAGAGAATAACATATCAAGGGCAACAATACAAATTCAAATGTCACAATAATGATGTGAATCTTCATTGAACTTTGCTTTTTATCCATTATCAACTATTGACAATGTTTTAAAAAGTAATGCAAAACTTGTAGTTTCTAACGATGATTCAAAAGCTTGCCTCTAGGCATACACATTGATATTTTATTAATTTAGTTGTAGTATTGTGAGCTATATGGCTCACATGTCAAGGCTTGGCTACTGGTGAGCAATTTATGCCTTCTTACACCTTAAGTTTTTAGGGATGTGCAATCCAAATAATTTAATTTAAAATTAAGTAATCATGTTTCGTTTAATATGTGGCTACATTTCCTAGCTATGTTTCTTTTAGTGTCTGTGGTTATATTTAAGAAAATTTTAGCACTTATCACTCACTTTAAACAAAAAAAAAAAAAACACATGTTTCATCACTAAACCATGTCTTGTTTCATTTGCATCTCTATATACAAACTTAATACAACTAAATTTATGGTGGAATGTTAACCATCTTCCTTTTTTTTAACTCTGCTAGTAAGAAGACATTATTCTCTCTCTCTCTCTCTCTCTCTCTCTCTCACACACACACACACACACATACACGCACGCACACACACATTACTTTCATTATCATGTATACTTCCGACTAATCAAAGCTATCTACCTATATATGACCACCCCAAATGAGCTTCCCCATAGTACTAATAATCATCCCCCAGAAACTATATGACTTCTCCCCAAATTGCTAAAGGTGTTTCTTTAGGAGCATCATGTTCATCAACAACAACAATCATAATCTGAACCCCCATACTCAATCCCTCCATGCAATTTACACACCACCAGATACAAAAAGAATTTATAACACAACACCAAGGAGCATAGGTTTTTTTCTAATTTTTTTCCTATTTCTGCCAATATTGAAGACGTGTACCAAAACTCAATTTTTTTTTATCAATTAATCACCTAGGGTTTGTTAGATAATTCTTGTGATGCTAGAATTTTATCGTAACCAATTCAAGCTTATTGACATAGTAGGATGTAATTTCATTCAAGTTAAAGCCCTAAATAAAGAATAATGGCAAAACAAAATTCATGTAACCGACCCCGAATAACTAGTACAAGGCTTCATTATTTAAAGTGGCCAATTTAAGAATAAAGATGCAACAGAGGGTTATGTGCTAAATATTATATCTACCTCAAGCAAATGCCTAATCACCTAAGAAAAAATAATAATCCATTGCTTAGGCTTACTATAAAATTCTACAACCTTAGTACCAAACTAGAAGTTGTTACAATATCTTCACTTGTTCAAAAGCAACTCTTTGGAATACTTATAGCATAGAGGGGAACCTGACAAAAGCCTGAAATTGTTGCATTTGTTTTACCATCCAAGGATATCAGATTGCTTCAACAATTTGGTCCCCTTACCAAAACACATCCGTATGTTCTAGAAAGCCACATCACAACAATCATAACCATTTCTTTACAAGTTTAATGATGAAACCAATTGATCAAGTGTGGGGATAGCAGTCATTTTTAAATTTAAATCCTGTATGATTTTCAATTTTACCATATTTGACCACGAAGAGTATATGAAAAAGGTAGTAGGAGAATAAAGACGTCTTTTTAATTATTTGGGGTTGGAACTATCATAGTAAGTTCTAATATTGTAATTTTTTGGGTCTATCTATAAACTAGGCAAAGAATTCTGCGCATCGTCAATGATGATTGCAAATTTACATGACTCTAAACCAAAATTCTGAAATCCTTGCATAGGAAAGAGTTTAGGTCCACTTATATAGCTGCGTTAGTGGTCATTTTAGGCACCCTAGACTTTGTAGCCTCTTGGTGTCCCCACAAGCACCCACGTTTGGTTTACACTAAGTGGCCATGCAATAATCTCAAGCAATTGTGGATAATAACAACAAAGAAATAACTTACACATATTTAGATATATCAAAAGAAGTTTATGTTATTTGCAACTTCACACATAGTATAGTATAACTAGGGAAGAAACAAGAAATATATGAAAAACATAAACATGTTTACTTGTAACATAAACATGTAAAATTAATTGATAGATAAAAATTTTAAAATCTAAAACATGATCTCGGAATAGTTTTGAATTCCAATGAAGCAGTATTTTACCAATTTTGGACTTGATGATAATATGTGGTGTTTATAACAATACATAGGGGATGTCGTAGTTCAAATGTAATTATGTTTCCAAAAATTGTAAGTCAAATGTAATTATGTTTCTTCTACTGTAATTATGAAATTGAGACAAATGTAATTATGTTTCTAAAAATTGTTAAAAGTCTCTCACCACTTCAGGCAATATTCATGATATGAATATCTCTTTCTAAAACTTTATTCCATCGTGCTTGATTTTCAAATTAAAGCCTTGTTTATTTTTTTCAGACTTCCTCATTCTGTTTGTATTATTTAGTTAAAAATATTTAAGGAAAAAAAATATATGTTTACTATGTACCTTTCTTTTTTATTCCCATCACACAACAGGTCTCCTAAAAAGATATATTAGAAGCATATTTATTTTATCCTATTAAGCTAACAATTTGATTTGTACAGTAATTATATTGTGTTAACAATTTCAATGCGGTAGCTGTTTTGGTGTAAGAGCAGTTTTAGTGTGACAAAACCTCTAATGGAACAAACACACACATTGTAAATGCACTTTATTTGACTTGAGCCACCAAATGTACCACCATAGCCATCAAGCCATTGCCTCTGCATTATAATAAGCAGATCTGAACCACTCCCCCCCACAAATACACACACACAGATATATATATATATATAGTAATAATAATAATAATCATAAACAAGATAGGGAAGGGATGAGAAATGACCAAATTTTCTACTAATGTAACGAGTAAATTTCAATAATCACCAATAATTGGGCCAGTGCATTAATAAACACAGGTTGAATCACTTCAAAGATCTAAATATACTTCATCTCCAAAAAAATTATAATAAAAACATTCAAAAAATCTCTGCAATGAATGTAATCAACTTAACCTTTTATCTAGACTACTCATGCTCAAAGTCGACAATCCAAAAACAATCAACTACATAATCATCAATAATTACAATATTCTATGCACCATATTTCAATAGAACTAAAGGGAAAAATTTTAGTATTCCCAAGCAAATCCATCACTCAAAATAACTTTCTACTGTTAGTCAATCAAAACACAGATCTATAGAATGATTAAGTTGAATAATTTGAAGCATAC
Source organism: Nyssa sinensis (assembly GCA_008638375.1). Classification (NCBI taxonomy): domain Eukaryota; kingdom Viridiplantae; phylum Streptophyta; class Magnoliopsida; order Cornales; family Nyssaceae; genus Nyssa; species Nyssa sinensis. The sequence continues at coordinate 16,093,529 of CM018043.1, forward strand.
AATACTTACAAATTGAGATATGAAAATGATGAAGCAAATGGGATGCCTCTATTCTTGCATTGTGAAGGTCCAATGCATACAATGTTATAGATATAGCAACGATTTTAGATATGGAATGTGAGGAGGATTTCTTTTTTGCCATTAAGAAGAGATGTAGACCCAAGGGCAGGAGTAAAAGGTGTAATGCGTGCTTAATTTTGTCCATCCCGTGCTATATGGAGAGACACAGAAAGATCATTGTTTCTTCCGTCATATGCTGTATCATTTTTTCTATCAATATTTCAGAGGGGGATTCAATCATAAACCCTCCATAAAGTGCTTAATTAAGCACAGGCACAACCCAAACCATTTTAACTTAAAAATTTGTTAAGTATTTTGTTAACAAAAATATCATTCCTTGCATTAACAATAAGAAAACAACTTCTTTCCACCCCAACCTACGCCCAACCTATGCCATGTCAACATTTTTTTTTAACTTCAAAATTAAATAACTTGCAATCTACAAGTCTGATTTTTAAAAATTTTATATTTGAACTCTAAAAGTCAAGATCTATTAAACAAGATTCATATGAAATTCTGTAAAAAAAAAAAAATTCATGTTTTTTAACAAAGAATTTGCATAAAAAATTCTCTATCCACTTAACATGGATAGAGAAATTTTCCTATCTAGAGAAAGTTTCTTAAACAGAGAAACTTCTCTGTTCAGATAATGTTTCTCGAATAGAGAAATTTGAGAAATTTTAAATAAAAAAATTATACATATTTTTAACAATACATCAAACAATCTTTGTTCTTTAAGAAAGTGGTAATACTCTAACACTGATAAAATAAAATAAAAAATAGATAGAAAAGAATACATAACTAAAAAAATTATAGCAACAAAGAAATATTTCTCAAACAAAGAAAATTTCTTAAATAAAAAAAATCATTACACATTTTTAACAATGCACCATCTCTATGTAAGGCATAGATTTTTGAAAAAAAATTCATCACAACAGTCATTGAAATGCACCTAGTTAACTTTTATAATTCCAAATCAAACAAAAAAGATATTGGACAAATTTCTTCACCTAAGTTTTAGAAGTGCACTAAAAAATAACAACGGTTTTCTTAGTGGTGTAAGTGAAGAAGGAAGGGAAAATGGTATGAACATTGACTAGAAAGTTCAAAAGGGTCATTTTCATACTACTTTTTTAAAAAAATAAAGTGAAAATTCTATGGGTTGGTTTAGCCATACGTTTACTTGTATATTTGCCAATAGTTGATAGGCTTTATGTAGGACTAGAGTTTAATTTTGTGACTATAGTTATATTTTTCTCTTGCCACGCATCGGATGTGTTATGGGTTGAGAATGCAATTTTCCTAAGCTTGATTCTAGGATAGATCTAAGTCATTCATTACTTCACCAAGTTATAAAGTATATAAATAACAACATGATCATGGGCCTTTAGTTCAAGTTGTGACCAGGTTCTGTAATAAAGCTTTAGGTGCAGGGTTCTATTCTTACGTTAGTCATTACTTAAAAGCTTGTTATTACTACAAGGCTCCATTTAAACTGTAGTTTTATTACCAACATGCCTTACTATTTAACCTAATAGCTTACAAAGATGGGGAAGTAACTAGAGAAAAAAAAATATAGCATCAGTAGAATCAAAAGCTTCAATTTACAAAGACAAGTGACTATGGAGTTGTGGTGAAGGGATGGGGTTTGGGACAAAAGTGGTGACGGTACTACACGTGGTATTTTTGTAATGGTTTGACTAGTTTGGGAAGAGAGAGAGAGAGAGAGAGAGAGAGAGAGAGAGAGAAGTGAGAGAGTAAGTTAACCAATAAGAGGAACCTTGGTTGTGAGCAGCAGGCTGTGGCCAATAACCTGTTGAGATAGTGAGAGAGGGAAGAGTGGAAAGAGATATTAGAAAGCTTGGGTAAGGGGATAATTTAGACTTTAAAAAAATTATAATAAACATAAGTAAAAACCCAATTCAACATTGTCGAACAAAACATATAAAAACTAGACATCATTTCCTTAGGGATCATGTGTAAAATGGTGATGTAATCCTTGAGTTCATTAATACAAATGATCAATTGAAAGATATATTCACCAAACAACTCCAAGAGAAAAGATTTTGCTTCATTAGAAGAGAACTAGGAATGATGGACCCAAAATATTTGTGTAACTACTACTCAAATCAGTCGACTATCTTTGAAGACTAGTCGATTGATAATAAGAATAGTCAAACATAAAGTTCACTGAACTCCTTTAGGCGAAAAAAAATTGACCACTCGTCAAGTTAATCGACCTACCAATCGACTACATGGGAAAACTAGTCAACTAATTAGGTTTTTAATGAGAGAATTATAAGATACTGGATGAACCATTCAACCATCCCAAAACTAGGACAAAACCAATCGAATGATGGTATAAATTAGTCGAAAAATTTGGTCAAATCCATAAAAACTAGGCAATTTTAAGCATTTCTGACATGCCCCCATTGCAAATTTTAAAACTTCTCTCTCTTTCTCTCTAACTACTCAAAATCTCTTAAAACCTTTTCCCAAATCTTCAAGTTCTCTCCAAATGGCTCCCAAAACTAAGAATTCTTCATCGAAATCCTTACAAAAATGCCCTAAAGATAACACTAACCCCGAACACTGAATCAAATCTCGACATGACCAACGAATCATTCTCAACACCTCCATAGTTCTCAAGTTTCACAATGATACGAAACATCTTACCATAGAGTATGGAAACCATTAACACACCTTCTTTGAAACCCGATCCATCTTTATCGAGTCTCATTTTGACCATCTCGGATGGACCAAGTTCTTTTCATCCTCCCACATCCAATACACACGTATTGTTTGACACTTCTATATGCATTTTGAGATACCTAAGGGCCTTAATACGTCGTCTTGGCTCCTAGACACCTCTATTTCACTATTTCTTGAGTCTATTTTTGAAATCTTCCAAATTCTTTGAAAGAAATTCCAAGAGTTCACTACCAACTCTTGGGTAGTGCGTGAAAGGTTCAATTATCTCACGGCCGTACAACAAATGTGTGGTGGCCTCTCCATCACCGAACCATTCAAACTTTAGGCCTCTCAACTCACCTTCGAGGACTGCCTCATCTGCCATATCATCACATACAATATCCTACCACATGCCAATGGATGAGACTTTGTCTCGTACATGGACATGTTCCTCATTTGGTGTGTCATAAACTACCAAAAGGTTAACCTCTCTTACATCATCCTCCACCATATGAACAACTGCCTTAAGAAAAAGAAAGACATTCTTCCTGATGGCAACCACCTCACCACACTCTTCAAACATTAAGAAATCGACCTTGGTAGTGAAACTGATATTTAAACCCCCATTCACACAGACCTTTACTCCAAATGGACTTTCAAGTCCATGAGGTATAAGGAAATTGAGCATATACGGGTTCCTAAATCCGCCCCCACAATACAATCATAGTGTAGACACCTCATTTTGTGACCCTTGATTAAGTAGTAAAAATTCGACAATTATGACAAGAAACCTACTTCTAGTAGGACTCTTCTTGATAGAATCTTATTTCCATTAAGACAATTCCTGATAGAGCCCTATTCCCATTAGGACAGTACCTGCCAAAGTCCTAGTCTAAGTAAGACTCTTCCCGATAAAGTCCCATTCCAATTAGGACTCTCTTGCCAGAGTCCCGATTCTAGTAGGACTCTTCCTAACAGAGTCTCACTCCTATTAGGACTCTTCTTGATAGACTCTTATTCCTATTAGGGCTTTCTTGCTAGAGTCTTATTTCTATTAGGACTCCTCTTCAAAAGACTCCTCCTAACAGAGCCCTATTCCCATTAGGATTTTTCTGTTAAAGTCCCAATTCCATTAGGACTCTCTAACTAGAGTCTCAGTTCCAGTAAGACTCTTTCTGACAAAGTCCCACTTTTGTTTGGACTCTCCTAACAAAGTCTCAGTCCAAGTAAGACTCTTCCTAGTAGAGTCCCACTTCCGTTAGAACTCTCCTACCAGAGTCGCAGTCTAAGTAAGACTCTTCCCGATAGAGTCCCACTCCCATTAGGACTCTTCTGTTAGAGTCCCAGTCCAAGTAAAACTCCTATTATCAGAGTCTCACACTAATAGGACTTTTTCCAAGAGAGTCCCACTCCAGTTAAGATTCTCCTACTAAAGTCCCAATCCAAATAGGACTCTTCTTGTCATAGTCCCACATCTAGTTGGACTTTTCCCAACAATCCCACATCTGGTAGGACTTTTCTTATCAGAATCCCACCTTAGTTAGGACTCTTCTGTCCATCAGAGGACGTTTTAGTAATTTTGGCACCTTTTGCCCATTAAGGGGCATTTTCATAATTTTCATATTATTTTACCCACATAGGGGTATTTTGGTAATTTTATCCCTTTGGTGACAAATTAAGGGTAATTTAGTTATTTTACATGTTTTGTGGCAATTTAAAGATTCTTCACCAAATTGGGGGCAATTTGGTAATCTTGAGTGAGAGTAGTTTAATTAGGCATAATTAGGACTTTCCTTTTTTAGAGTTTCCATAAATGTGGTTGCTTGATATTTTCTTAAAATGAGATACATTGAACCTAGACATTTGCATTTTAGAGTTTATTTCTAATTAAATTCTATTTCTCTTTTATCTCATTGGCTCTTGTATATAGACACCAATTCTATTAGTTCTTGCATTGTCATAATTATTTATTAATTCATTTAGTTAGGATAATCATTCCTTAGGATAATTATTTGATTATCTATTTATTTAATTAAATGATTATCACTCAAGACATGATCTTATCCCTCTATTATAGGGTTTTATCTTAGACACTTAGATCGAATCTCCATATTTTGCCTATAAATAAAGCCCCCTGGCTATCAGTTTTAAACACACAATTTCCATAGCTTTACATTGTTAGTATAATTCTAGAGTTCCCTCTACAATAACTCTCCATTTCCCAAAGCTGAAGCCCTGCCGAAGTAACGGTCTCTCTTCAAGAAGCAAGGCAAAGCAACACTTTCCAAACCGAAGAACAAACTGGAGATCTGCTTGATTGAAGTCTCTGAATCAGACTTTTCTAGCCAAAGTGTTGCCCAACTACCACAAATGAATAAGGTACGTAACTCAAACCCTTAACAATTTTTTTTAGATCCGATTAATCTCGCATCTTTTATCACTCTTGATAAAATAGGGTAAACTAGAGAACTACATGACTCTAATTCTAGTTTTCTAAATGGATATGTAAGAATCCTTTGGGCCCGAGTGAGATATTTTTTCTCTCATTTTAGTTCATTTTATTTCTTTATGTAAGATTACTTGTTATCTATCTTTTCTAGACTCACATTTTTCTTTTCTCTTTTCTACTTTTCTCTTTTTTATGAAAAAATAGCCTTGTAAGTGAGTATTTGAGGTCGATCCATTTAGATCAGGCAGGGTGGGTGCCTAACACCTTCCTACTCCGTACCTTTGCCCCGGATCCATTTTTTTTTTGGTTTCGTAATTTCAATACTTTATTCAATCCATGTCAAGGGATCTTTCAAATGTAATTAGGAAATAAAGCTTTGTAATAAAATTTACTTTCTTTATAATTTTCCTTATTTATGTTTTGTTGTAATGGGTTTTCTTATTTCTTACCTAAAAACAAGCTGGCGACTCCTCACTTTCTCTATCTCCCATAAGAGGTATTCATTCTCACCTTTAGGGAAAGAGACAGTAGGGATCCTTTTAAATCCATAAAAAGGAATTTTTTCCAGTGCAGGGCATCCACACATAGCAAACCTAAGAAACTCGCTCACCTACTAACCCTTCCACCCAAGCTCCTCCTCTTCATCTAACCCTGGATTCCTCCTCCTTCACCACTCTTCTCAGAGAAATGAACTCTGGAATCCAACATCAACTTCGAACCATAAAATCTAACATTTCTAAAATATTGGCCTTCATGACCGAACCTATTAAGGTCATAGAGAATGACATACACATCTTCAAGTTATATATTGACACTCATTATGAGCATAACAAAAGAAAACATGGGGAGACCAAAATGGAAATGCTCGAAATCAAGGAATTGCTCGAGCGTATCCTTAGCACAAGACATCTACCACCACCTCCCCCACAACCCTAGGTTGTCACGCCTCGAATTTCAGCGAACCTGAGGCGCGAGTAACGAGACAAAAGGAAATAAAATAATAAAGGAATAAAAGATAATTAAGGACGATCTCATACATTCTACATGTTGTTTTGATACATACATAAGGTCTGGTCCATTTCTTCATAACATACAAAATAAAATACAGTCTCGGGCTTATGCCCTTACACAACATCAAAAGCGCCCCTTAAGCCCAACATAATCCCCAATCAGATCGTCTCTATGTCTCGTACAGCTAGGACAGCATCTGAAATGTTTGCCCCACTAAAGGGGTCAGCTCAACATGCTGGTACAATATAATGCTAATGCAAGAAATAAAACTAAGGGCGTGGCATGTGCAAGTGTACAGTTATTTCTATATGGCATTCGATATCATGATGACAGTACATGAACAGTATACAGTATATGAGCAGTATGCGTGACACACCCATGCAACTCTATGCCCACTCATGTCTCATGATACGGCCCTTCCCCGCTGGCATGAGTACCGCCGACTATGTCTCGCTTCACGGTCCGGAATCCGTCAGGCTTGCGAGTACCTAATGGCCGATTTTGGGTTTTTCACCACAGGATCTGCACCCTCATAATGCAAAGCACCAAGTGCTTAACCCACGCCATGTCCAAGGAATCACACTATGCCAATATGCTCTGATTTCATCATGTCATAATGTAATCTCAATGATGCATCTCATTCATACATAAAGCATGCTTTTAAATGCATATTTCATAATGTCAACAGTTCTCAAAGCATATAATTCACACACTACTTTAACACATGCGATATACACATAATCATCATCCACATCATCACCCAACTTTAGCAAGATAGCATGAAGCACATAAGCATGTGAACAATCAAGCAAACATGTGAACAATCAAGGCAGCAGGACAAGTATTCCTAATCTCAATTCTATTTCTTACTTAGCACAATATATCGTACCTGATAATCGATCTCAAACCGAGAAAGTATACTCGTAGTATAGTGGAATCACTGTAAGAACGCCGAAGGTCAGATCACCTTCTCTTTGCCTTTCCGTGTCCCTAAAATCATAACATGTGACTCAGTTTAATTGTTACTTGAATTATGCTATTCATCAAATTTTATGTCTTTATTTCATAAGTTTCCTTCTTGTCAAATTAAACTCTACTATTGTGTCCAAAACATCGAAGAAAATAGGTTTAGGCTTTCGTGGAATTCAATTCAAACATCCTAGCTTAAAAGGGCAAAATGGTCATTTTACACCTTTACGGGTCTTCACATTTCGAAGACCTCTTTTCATAAATCAGACTCTACGATTGAGTTCAGGAATGCTCGAGATAATAAAATTTCACTATTTGTTTACTAAATTTGGAGTTCGTTTGACTATGTTTTGACTCAGGGGTATTTTAGTAATTTTTAAGGGTTCCACGGGTCTTTTATTTTTTGGGACCTCGTATTGCATCACAGACCTCACCGTTGGTCTTAGTAGGTCCAAGATAATAAGAAAACATATAAGACTTGCCTCGTTTGGACTCAGATACATTTTGGTGTATTTAATGTAATTAAATTAATTAAATACCTTAAACATATATTATATATATATATATATATTTATTCAATGCAAAGAGGGTCATAGGATTCTCCTGTCTCACACGGTCTCACGCGCCTTTGACCCCAGTCGCCACCAGGGTTCAATCCCTGGCAGCCGCAACTCCCCCTTTTTCTTTTCTCTTTTATTTTTTTTTCATTCTGTTCCCCCCATTGGGCCCAACTAAACCAGCCCAATCTCCCTTCTTAAATCCCATGACAACAGGCCTAAGGGTTCCTCTTCTAACTAAAACAAGAGAGGCCCAATCAGCCCTAACCCAAAAAATTGAAACAGGCCCAAACGGCCATGGCCCAGTCGCCCCCCTTTCTTCCCCGAATTTTCGGCCTAACCCCGGTCGTCTTCTCCGGCCATGTCGCCGGAGACCGCGACCAAACCCCTCATTTTCCTCTCCATTCTCACGTCCAAATCTTCTTATTTTTACACCAAATAACTCCTAGGACCTTAAGCAATTAGTTAGAGTATGTTTCAGCCCTAATCCAACTGGTTTTCTCGAAACCCAGACCAGTTTTTTTCTGGCCACCAACCCAGATTTCGGCCAACTGCATTTTCCTCTATTTCGTGGCCTTTCAGCCACGGGTTATGCTCCAAATCTTTCCCTCATCACTTCTGCACCTCATGAGAATAACATCCAACCATTTAAACCTAGTTTTAACGCATGAAAAATTTGAAAAAAAATTAGATTATCCTTCTCTCTTAACCGTGACCTGCAACCTGACTTTTCTCTCTTGTTTCTAAACCATTTTCAATAATTCTTTTTTCATTATTTTCTATTTTTGATACTCTACCAGCCCCTATATTTAAATACACAATTTATGCATTGTAAAAATCAAAAACAGAACCGAACATGCTTACCCACTTTCGGATTTTTCTCTCTGGTCGCAGGTTCCTTCTTCCTCTCTCGGTTCAAGCTTCTTGTTCTCCCTCTGTCTCTCAGTTTCTCTTTCTTTTCTTCCTCTCTTTACTCTTCTTTCCCTCCCAACGAACACATATACATACACACACTCTCTCTCTATCATTTCTCTCTCTCCATATCTCTCTCTACCCATCCATACTCTGAAATCTCTCTACACACTCAACCCCTACTGCCAGCCCACTATTTCTCTTTCTTTTTCTGACTGCCCACTCCCCCATTCAGCTTTTCATTTAATAAGCCCTTGACCTCTTGCATTATATATACATATAATATAAAACACACACACAACTGAGTACACACACACAGTGCACTGTGCACTGTTATATGTATATATATATATATATTCTCCAAAAATCAGATTTTTAATTATGTATTTATTATATATACATGCACATACACCATACACCATACACATAATTATACATGCATTAAGAATAATAATAATAATAATAATAATAATAATAATAATAAAATTATTTAATAACCAAGAAAATTTTTATATCTAAAAAAAAAAAAAATTCCCGGGTTATTACATCCTTCCCTCCTTACAAAAATTTCGTCCCGAAATTTAAAATAACATAAAACAAAAGAAAATACATCACTGATCAAACAACTCGGGGTACCTAACTCGAACCTCGGCCTCACGCTCCCAAGTAGCCTCCTCAACCCCATGATGGTTCCAACGAACCTTGACCAAAGGGATGGTCCTGCCTCGCAAAACCTGGTCCCTCGAGTTCCAATATCTCTACGGGTCTCTGGTCATAGGAAGCGTCGCCCTCTAGCTGAAGATCTACCCAGTCTAATACATGGGAGGGGTCAGGCTGGTACTTCCTCAGCATCAACACATGAAAGACATCATGAACTCCAGATAGCTTGCGGTGGCAATGCCAGCTTATAAGCCACCTCACCAACCCTCCCAAGAATCTCAAAGGGGCCTATAAATCGTGGCTGACAACTTCCCACCGCACCCAAATCTCCTCAAACCTCATCTGGGAGATACCTTGAGGAACACATGATCCCCGACCTCGAATGGCAATGGCCGCCGCCTCCCATCTGCATAACTCCTCCGGCGACTCTAGGCTGTCAACAAGTGCTGCCTGATCACTTGTATCTTGTCTGCGGTCTCACGGACTAAGTCGAGTCCCAGAACAACCATCTCCCCTACCCCAGTCCAACACACCAGTGAACGACACGGCCTACAGTACAACGCTTCAAATGGTGCCATCTCAATACTAAACTGATAGTTACGGTTGTAGGCAAACTCTACCAAAGCAAGGTGATCCTCTCAGTTACCCCTGAAGTCCATAACGCAGTCTCTAAGCCTGTCCTCTAGGATTTGAATGGTACGCTTTGACTGACCATCAGTTTGGGGATGAAAGGTAGTACCAAACTTAGCTTAGTCCCTAAGGCTGTCTGGAGGCTCTGCCAGAACCGGGCAGTGAAACGTGGGTCCCTATCTAAAACAATGGATAAGGGAATTCTATGTAGTCGTGCTATCTCTTGTCATAGTAATAAAAGATCAATGCAAAAATGCATTGCAACATGTAGACGTGCAGCTTTACTTATGGATCACTCACCTCTCCCTCAGCCAGGCAATGTGGAATGCATTACCTCCTCCCATTACCATCTCCCCCGTAGGCTTTGCCTCACCGGCAGGCGTGCAGCAGCGTGCAGACCTCTCCACACTCCCTACTAGGGTTTGGTGCTAATCCCATCTGTAACGACTCACTCCACATGGTACAACACATAATGAAATCTTCAAAACACATTGGCTCATCAACGCCAATCCCTTTCAATTTCCATCCAAGTATTACGACTCACCTCAACAATTCAACACAATAAAAAGTAAAGGAAACTCCTCACTGTTCACAAGGATACCCCAAGGTCTCTCGCACATGTGATGTTATCTAACCTGCCTCAATTTAATCCATGAAATCACCTAGTGATTTATCCCAATGGCATAAATACACATTATCCGCACCACAATGCAATCTCATCATCCAGTATTTTCTAAGTACCCTAATTACCCACAAGATATCAACAGTACAGTCTAAAAGTAAGGCTATCATCTCCCACCTTAGTCTATATATAACCGAGACTAAGTGTCATGTATTAATAAGGACTAGCCTATTCATTTCATGTACGCATATATCGATTGGGTATACAAATGTAGATAGTGTAGTTTATGTACTCTAATCATGAAACTTTAGTCCATATACCAACGTTCAGAAGAATAAAACATTAGTGAAACTCTTCACCAATTTCTACTACGAACATACATCAATTTTTTTCACACACATGTGTCAACACACACGTATAAACACATTTAAGCATCCTCTTATACATGCATTAATAACAACCAGTCTGTATAAAAAAAATGAAGTCATAGTCGCAGCACTATAACGGTCACTAAACTAGCATGCTTAAATAGAGTAAACGTACAACATTCAATAGCTAACACGTAGCTTACCACGTCAGCACCCAGTATAAAATTTCATTCCAGGAATACACATATACATAAATAAGCACATAATCTGTTGTACAGGTGACCAGGCACATTCCCAACCTTACGGATATCCAGGCTCATAGCCTATCTCACTGACAACAAGCATATAATCTACTGTTTAATCTTACTCGTTACACTGTATAAAGGCAAGCATTGAATCCTAGATCATCAATAACCAAGTATACCCCACATTGTACAATTTCACAACTAAGGTAACAAGCACTCCTCTAATCATGTAATCCAAACCAACCCAATTCAAATTAAAGTCTAACCCCTCCTAAGTCACAATAAAGTCAATCTTAAAAGGATCTATGGACATCCCATGGAATAAAGAAAACATCTCCCTCAGGAGTACACACGGTCTCTCTTCTCCCGTAGCAGCCTATACTTGTCTAAAGCGTAAATAACCGATCTATCTCCAACATAATACCAATACTAGACGCATCAAATAAGATGAAGAATCCAAATAAGGCATGCAGTTAGCTACATTTATTGAGTAATCTCTACAGATTCTTGTCAGCATCATTCTACCCCTAACGTCATGGCACATGGTGAATATGAATGAATGAGATGTACTATGGTCTATCAATATGCTAGTCCATAAACTAAACATAAAAAAATGTACCTCACGACTCTGAAGGTCCAAAAAATAGGTGACTCTAGGCTGGCTACTGCATACGCCACTCTGAGTGGTCTGGTCCTGCCTACCACCCCTCTGACTGAGAGTCTTGACACTCAATGCTGTAGGTGCGTGCTGAAAATACGGTGCCGAAGGTCCCTGACCCAATAGTGGCCGTGGCAGAGGCACTTGGGTATACTGATAGTAATGTGGCTCCTCTAAGTCCTGGGAAATCGGCCTCTGAGGACAATTGGCCCTAACATGGCCAGCCTGGTGGCATACAAAACAAAGTCGTGGAGTCCCTCGTCCTTGACTCTGTACTGGTGATGGAAATGACTCCTGACTAACCTCGATCCTCTGTCTCAAGCTGGGGTCCCTCAAAGGACAAGTGACCATCTTGTGGCCAGGCTGTCCACAATAAAAACAAATAATGGTCCCTTGGGATGTGTATGTGAATGTGGAAGAAGCACCAGTCTGGGACCTCTTCAATAGTCTCCTACCAGTGCGAGTCTGGGCGGGTATAGATATCTGTGCAAAAGAAGCACGAGCTCGAGACCTCTTCGATGGTCTCTTACCTAGTGTATATTGGGGTAGACCTAGAGATCTGTGCTGGAGTCGCCTCGCTCTGGGCCCGGGGCTCTCTAACTCCTCTAAGCTCAGCCAACTCTCTTTCAGCCCTGACAGCTTTCGTCACTACCTCCTGTATAGTGTGAAGGCATTCCTGCATAATGGTCGCTATCTCCCTAGAACTACTAGTCTGCCCTACCTCCACTGGGGCAGGTGTAAAAGTGACGGCCTCCTCAACTGTACCCTCTGCAGAAGCAGTAGCTCGGGGCCAACTATGCAATGGTGGTGCAGTGGTCCTAGGCTCATCGTGTCCAGGTGGCATAAGTCTGGGAGTAGCTTGTCTCGGTGGCATGTCTACAAGTTCAAAGAGAAGAAAATTTAATATCCCATTAACACTTGTGTTAAAAGATCATTAAGTATGTACTTGTCAACACTTCACCATTTCGAACTAACGACCACAATATGTCATGACACACTTGCCTAATCAATACCTACATAGCTAATGTCAACCATCACCACCCATTGGTTACGCTAAACAATTCACACCGAGTTCTAACATAGCCTTTCTACTAAGAAGGATTTTTATTTAAACAATGTGATACACACATACTTAAACATTTGAACACTAGCAAGGTTTAACTCCCTAGTGAATACTATCCAAAACAATACGTCCCTCCACAACCAGGGTTCAACATAAGAACGTCTTTAAAAATCTAAAGATAACCACCCTAAGTATCCATCTATACACACAAGGCTCCACAAGTCCAAATCTTTATTCTAGCATTTTAAGGTTTGATGTGTCTTTTATTATTTCTTACTTTCATAGCTAGGTGATAACCCTTCATGGATCACAACTCCTTTTATTACTGGCTGATGGGGCGCCATCCATCAACTGTAACTCAAGACCTGAGACCAATCCAGTCTGTATAAATATCATAGTCATAGTACTATAATCCATGAAAATTGGTTACTAACCTAGCGCACTCATATAGAATCCACAAACAACGGTCAACCAGGTAAACAACCTCGTTCACAACATGTCTCCTAAGTAACTAGGCATAATGTCTACCGCGTAGATAACTAAGTGTACAACTCACACCTCAAATGACTAGGCACACCGTCTATCCCCTAAAGTATATGGTCTATCATATTGACATGAGTTTCTAATCTTAGTCAACCACTACAAAAATAAAATTCGTATGCTCCCTATCTACCGGGAAATCAAGCATAGTGCATACTCGTGCATACCAATACGACATGTGTATATATAAAATATTTGAGCTAAAAGCTCAGTCATGTTCTTATTAGCGACTAGGGAGTACGTATAGCATGTCATAATATACACTGAACAAATTCTCACACATTACACATGTCATGCACCTTACCACATTAAATCACATAATCATGCATCATAACATATCATCAATCAACACGTAATCGCAACAAGTCATGCATTAGGACATATAAAACCACATAGCACACAAGATCTTATCACATGCTGCTAAAGGTTCACACTAAGTCTCATTCTTTTCTCTAGGGTCTCGTGGCGTTAAACAACACCCCACGGTCTCTAAGTATTCGAACCTAAGCTCTGATACCACGTTGTCACGCCCCGAATTTCAGCGAACCCGAGGCGCGAGTAACGAGACAAAAGGAAATAAAATAATAAAGGAATAAAAGATAATTAAGGACGATCTCATACATTCTACATGCTGTTTTGATACATACATAAGGTCTGGTCCATTTCTTCATAACATACAAAATAAAATACAGTCTCGGGCTTATGCCCTTACACAATATCAAAAGCGCCCCTTGGGCCCAACATAATCCCCAATCAGATCGTCTCTATGTCTCGTACAGCTAGGACATCATCTGAAATGTTTGCCCTACTAAAGGGGTCAGCTCAACATGCTGGTACAATATAATGCTAATGCAAGAAATAAAACTAAGGGCGTGGCATGTGCAAGTGTACAGTTATTTCTATATGGCATTCGATATCATGATGACAGTACATGAACAGTATATAGTATATGAGCAGTATGCGTGACACACCCATGCAACTCTATGCCCACTCATGTCTCATGATACGGCCCTTCCCCGCTGGCATGAGTACCGCCGACTATGTCTCGCTTCACAGTCCGGAATCCGTCAGGCTTGCGAGTACCTAATGACCGATTTTGGGTTTTTCACCACAGGATCTGCACCCTCATAATGCAAAGCACCAAGTGCTTAACCCACGCCATGTCCAAGGAATCACACTATGCCAATATGCTCTGATTTCATCATGTCATAATGTAATCTCAATGATGCATCTCATTCATACATAAAGCATGCTTTCAAATGCATATTTCATAATGTCAACAGTTCTCAAAGCATATAATTCACACACTACTTTAACACATGCGATATACACATAATCATCATCCACATCATCACCCAACTTTAGCAAGATAGCATGAAGCACATAAGCATGTGAACAATCAAGCAAACATGTGAACAATCAAGGCAGCAGGACAAGTATTCCTAATCTCAATTCTATTTCTTACTTAGCACAATATATCGTACCTGATAATCGATCTCAAACCGGGAAAGTGTACTCGTAGTATAGTGGAATCACTGTAAGAACGTCGAAGGTCAGATCACCTTCTCTTTGCCTTTCCGTGTCCCTAAAATCATAACATGTGACTCAGTTTAATTGTTACTTAAATTATGCTATTCATCAAATTTTATGTCTTTATTTCATAAGTTTCCATCTTGTCAAATTAAACTCTACTATTGTGTCCAAAACGTCGAAGAAAATAGGTTTAGGCTTTCGTGGAATTCAATTCGGACATCCTAGCTTAAAAGGGCAAAATGGTCATTTTACACCTTTACGGGTCTTCACATTTCGAGACCTCTTTTCACAAATCGGACTCTACGGTTGAGTTCAGAATGCTCGAGATAATAAAATTTTCACTATTTGTTTACTAAATTTGGAGTTCGTTTGACTGTGTTTTGACTCAGGGGTATTTTGGTAATTTTTAAGGGTTCCACGGGTCTTTTATTTTTTGGGACCTCGTATTGCATCACAGACCTCACCGTTGGTCTTAATAGGTCCAAGATAATAAGAAAACATATAAGACTTGCCTCGTTTGGACTCAGATACATTTTGGTGTATTTAATGTAATTAATTTAATTTAATTAATTAAATACCTTAAACATATATTATATATATTTATTCAATGCAAAGAGGGTCACAGGATTCTCCTGTCTCACACGATCTCACGTGCCTTTGACCCCAGTCGCCACCAGGGTTCAATCCCTGGCAGCCGCAACTCCCCCTTTTTCTTTTCTCTTTTATTTTTTTTTCATTCTGTTCCCCCCATTGGGCCCAACTAAACCGGCCCAATCTCCCTTCTTAAATTCCCATGACAACAGGCCCAAGGGTTCCTCTTCTAATTAAAACAAGAGAGGCCCAATCAGCCCTAACCCAAAAAATTGAAACAGGCCCAAACAGCCATGGCCCAGTCGCCCCCCTTTCTTCCCCGAATTTCCGGCCTAATCCCGGTCGTCTTCTCCGGCCATGTCGCCAAAGACCGTGACTAAACCCCTCATTTTCCTCTCCATTCTCACGTCCAAATCTTCTTATTTTTACACCAAATAACTCCTAGGACCTTAAGCAATTAGTTAGAGTATGTTTCAGCCCTAATCCAACTGGTTTTCTCGAAACCCAGACCAGTTTTTTTCCAGCCACCAACCCAGATTCCGGCCAACTGCATTTTCCTCTATTTCGTGGCCTTTCAGCCATGGGTTATGCTCCAAATCTTTCCCTCATCACTTCTGCACCTCATGAGAATAACATCCAACCATTTAAACCTAGTTTTAACGCATGAAAAATTTGAAAAAAAATTAGATTATCCTTCTCTCTTAACCGTGACCTGCAACCTGACTTTTCTCTCTTGTTTCTAAACCATTTTCAATAATTCTTTTTGCATTATTTTCTATTTTTGATACTCTACCAGCCCCCATATTTAAATACACAATTTATGCATTGTAAAAATCAAAAACAGAACCGAACATGCTTACCCACTTTCGGATTTTTCTCTCTGGTCGCAGGTTCCTTCTTCCTCTCTCGGTTCAAGCTTCTTGTTCTCCCTCTGTCTCTCAGTTTCTCTTTCTTTTCTTCCTCTCTTTACTCTTCTTTCCCTCCCAACGAACACATATACATACACACACTCTTCTCTATCATTTCTCTCTCTACCCATCCATACTCTGAAATCTCTCTACACACTCAACCCCTACTGCCAGCCCACTATTTCTCTTTCTTTTTCTGACTGCCCACTCCCCCATTCAGCTTTTCATTTAATAAGCCCTTGACCTCTTGCATTATATATACATATAATATAAAACACACACACAACTGAGTACACACACACAGTGCACTGTGCACTGTTATATGTATATATATATATATATATATTCTCCAAAAATCAGATTTTTAATTATGTATTTATTATATATACATGCACATACACCATACACCATACACATAATTATACATGCATTAAGAATAATAACAATAATAATAATAATAATAATAATAATAATAATAATAATAATAATAATAATAAAATTATTTAATAACCAAGAAAATTTTCATATCTAAAAAAAAAAAAAATTCCGGGTTATTACATAGGTCATTTTTTAGGATGATAAAGGAGGAAAAGAAAATAAAGGAGAAAGAAAAAAAGAATTAGATTTTTGTTTTATGTTTTTGGATCTTTTGTGTATTTCTTTATATTGATGCTTTGACTTGAAAGAAAATACTTGTAAAAGTTCAAAATCTTCAATGAAAATAAAGTATATTTTGTTATCTCTTTTATTTGTGTTTTGTGCAAATGTATGCTTATTCATGATATCTAAATACACAAACCAAACATGAATTGTGATATAACTCTCTAATCCTAACTTGCAATGATCACATGATGATGGGGGGAGATACAGAAAATAATGCCTAACTACTTAATCTATTCATATTAAGACATGAATTCAAAATTAAAAGATGATAAGGGAGCAATATATGCAAAATTATAATTTCCTATCAATTTCTTTCCTTGCTTTGCTATTTGCATTTAACAAGCAACAATGTTTTGTCATCATAAAAAATGAAGAGATTGTTAGCCTTAAGGGTTTTCAACTAAAGGCATCTCAGTAATTTTGATGATAACAAGGCATTGTCCATGTGGACTAATATTTTATTCTAATGACAATGAAAATAGCTTATATAGGTCAAAGAAGATTTTTTACCAAGAAATGACAAAGTGCATCAAGCTTAAGGACTCCATTCAAGTACATGCTTCAAAGCCAAAATCAAATCAAGTGGAATACTCTCATGATGATCCAAGCAAATGGACATATTGAAGGACAAGGAATCAAGACATATCAAGAGGAGAATTTTTATTTTCCTTATTTTGGGTTTTGAGTGATTTAGGATTAGATTAATCATTAGTCGTAAGCTTTTACTAGTTCCAATGATCAACCAGAACCAATCCTAAAATGATTTTTTAAAACAACATATTGTTATACTTCAAGTTTTGAAATATCAAAAAGGTTTTAAAAATGGAATACTGTGAAAAATAAGCAAGAAGACTCTTTCTGTTAAACCAATCAACCAATTCGAAGAACCAATCAACTAATTCTTAAAGCTTATTTTTACACTAAACAAACCAATCAACTAACTCCTAGAACTGGTTGACTAAGTGACCATTTCAAGTACACGATCGGAACATACTGTCCAAAATAGTCGACCTAAAGAAAGATTTAGTTAACTGACTTTTAAAAGCCAAAATAGTTTACATCAGAACTAGTCAACTGACTCTAAGAACCAGACGACTGATTATTCTTGAACACATGAACCTCAAACCCTCTAGACAAATCATTTGAGCTACTCAATCCACTAGATCTTGATCCAGTAAACTGATTAGTGATTCAATCTACTGATTTTATTGATCTAGCAATCGAAAATTCAAATTTTAAACAGATGAAAAATAGGAGAACGACCCTATTTTAAAATACAATGGTCATATTCATTTGAGGATTATAAATAGAGGCATTCTAAAGTATTTATTTTTATCTCTTTACAAACTTACACTTTGACATCTCTATTCTTGACTTTAGATCTGACTAATAAAATCTAAATTTAAAAGTTCTACTCATCTTAAATACTTTGAACTTACACTTGATCAATTTGTAGAGAGTGAACAGTTATTATACCATATTACTCTTAAAGAGAGTGTTTGTTAGTAAACAAAATTTGTATCTTGTCATTGTGGTGAGATTTGTGGGTAGATGCTACCCTTGTGAGGCAAAAGGGGACATTTTACTAGGCAAAAAGTTATGAGCTCTTGTTGTAAAGGTCTTACCTCCACCTACAAGGAGATCAAGATATTGGTAAAACTTAGGTGAAAATGCTTGAGTCGAAAACATAAGAAGCTTTTTGAAATTCATACAAATCATTATGTTTGCTTTCTCTTTCTTTATCTACTCTTTTACATATGCATTTCTACCATTCATTTTCTAAGTTTGTAAAAGTTTTCAATATTTGTAAAATACCCTATTCACCCCAATCTAGGATAAATATTAAGGAAATAATATGAATAATATGGGTATTGTTGTTATTGATTGTGTTGATCATATTAATGATATACGTAACATGCTTGTGTGGATTGATTATATGCTTGAACTTGAGATGGGTCATAGGTTTTAAAGGCTTCTTGTTGATGTTAAAGGTGGTGATATTGTTGGTATTGGGGGGATAAATCCATGGCTATTGTCACACCCCGAATTTCCATGAACTTGGGGGTGAGCAGAATGAAATAAGTAAAGGAAATAAAAGACAATTTAATAGATTCAATTAGACAAGCATTCATTTTCTTTAACATATAAACACATAAAGTACATCCCATAAACATGTTGTTCACGTGTCATTTGGGCTTAAGCCCTTACATCTCAAAACACACCCCAAGGGCCAAAAATCCTTCTAAATTCATGTCTCTTCCACTTTGCAAGACTTTCTCAAGTCTCAAGTGCCGGGAGCGTCATCTGTAATATGATATCCCACGAATGGGTCAGCGCAACTGCTGGTATGACACAATGATAATGCAAGGAACAAAATTAAGGCGTGGCATGTGCAAGTGTATATTTATATTCTACATGTACATTTTTAATCTACATTCCATCCAATTCATCAACATAATGCAAAGGCAGTATGCGTGACACACCCATGCAAACTCTATGCCACACCCATGTCTCGTTTATGGATTCACTTGCGATAGATCCTGAGTACCAATGTCCCGTTCACGGATCGCATCCGTTGGATATTGGGCACTAATGCAATGATTAATTTTGGGTTTTTCACCACAGGATCTACACCCTCATTATGCATAGCACCACGTGCTCAACCCACACTATGCTTTCAAGAATCACACCATGCCAATATGCCTTGATTCCACCATGCAATAATGCAATCTCAATGAAGCATTTTACCAACACATGGAGCATGCTTTAAATAATGCATCACACTTAAAGCAACAATAATATTTGAATCACCAAACTTCCTTCACATGTATGTATGCTATTCATAATCAATTTAAACACGTACTCAAATCACATATTCACAATCTTAATAACTCTCTAAGGACAAAAATCATGAACAACACTAACACATAGAACAAATCATAACTCCAAAGAACAACAAAGAATACACAAGCATATAAACAATCAACTCTAGGTTTTTTTCAAAGCAACCATTCCCTATGTGATCATCTAACATCAAATAAAAATATGATTCATTCAATCAACATGTAAATTATTCCAAGACTTAATCCTATTCCATACTTAGCAAAATATCATACCTGAATGGGTTTGTCTCAACCCTAGGAAGTCATGTTCACTGTGTAGCTTAACTAACCAATGATCAAACAGCCTCCTCTTTTCCTTTCAGTGTTCCTAAGATTCACAAATATATCTCAGTCTATCGTCACATGAATTTATGTTATTCATCAAATTTTATGTCTCTTTATTATTGGTATCTCTTTTACTTGAATAAACTCTACCATTGAGTCCGGAACGTCGAACAAAGTCGATTTAGGCTTTTGCGGAATTCAATTCAGGCATCTATACTAAAAAGGGTAAAATGGTCATTTTGCACTTTCACGGGTTTTTACTTCTCGAGACCTCTTTTTATAAATCATACTCCACCATTGAGTCTAGAATATTCAAAATAATAAAAATTCACTATTCTTTTATTTTAATCAGAGTTCGTTTGGCTACTCTTTGACTCAAAGGCATTTTGGTCATTTTAATGTTCCTACGGGTCTTTTATTTTTTGGGACCTCGTCTCACAACACGGACCTCACCATTGGTCTTAAAAGGCCCAAGATAGTTAAAATCCACTAATAACTTGTCCAATTTAGACTCCGGGCCATTTTGCTATTATTTAATTAATTAATTACTATTGTTACATAATATATATATATATATATATATATTTATGCCAAAAGTGGACACGGGATTGTCCTGTCCACTTTGGTTACACGTGCCCCTTTCATGCTACAGGTCTTCGATTCCACTCGCAAGGGCGCAACCCCTACACATTTTTTTTTCCATATTTCTTGGCCCCAACAGCGAATAACGCACCAAATAAAGGATAAGATATCCTCTAGTTCCCTTATTCCCAATTTCAATTTAAAGTCCCAACACCCAAACAGTCCCATTGCCCCTTTTAATTTTTAAAAACTAAAACCTAAACGACACCGTATCACCCAAATCAAGCACCAAATGGCGTCGCACACTAGCCTCCTCCTTCGTCGTCTTTTTCTTCGTTTTTTTGGTAGGTCACCCTAGGGTTCCGTCGCCACTTCCGGCAATGGCGACCAAATTTCAGTTGATTTTTAATGATCTTAAAACACCATTTCCTTCTATTTTCTACACAGATTCTATATCCAATATTTGTTTTTAATTTCATTCTCTAAACCCACTCGAAACTGAGGGAACCCGTAGCTCCGATGGATTGAAACTTCTCAACTTCGAACCTTTCCTCACACTGTTTCAACCCTAAATTTATTTAAATATTTTTTTCTGCACTTAGTAGAAACGATTTCCCACCATTTAAATTAAGTTTCATACACAGAGTATCAAGTACCCGTGTTATCACCCTAGACCTGCAACTAGGGTTTTCTCCTTCATCTTTCAGCCATTTTAACTCATTCTTTTTGAAAAGTGAATCTTACAACATGCTCTTCAAGACCCTAAACTCAAACTAAACAATTATGCTTGAAAAATTTAAAACCAAGTTTAAGCTTAACATACCTATTTTCTGGTTTTTCTCCTTCATTTCCTTGGTTTCCCCCTTAGCTCAGCTCCTGAACCTTTCTGAATCTCCCAGTTTTCTCCTTCTTTGGTCCTTGCTTTCTCTCAATTCATATACACGCACACAGGTATGTAATTATATAACACCACAACTGCTCTCTCTTTCTCCTTTGATTTTTCTCTCTCTACTTCAGACCAGCCTCACTCATGATCATCAGGTCTATGTTTGCACATTCACACACTCTTCCAGTTCTGATCCCACACAAACACACATAACACTCATATGTATATATATATACACACACACGTATACATGTGAAAGCACACTGTTTCCCCTCTTTTCTCCCATTTTCTGACTTCCTTTCTGCCTTTTTTCCTTTCCTTCTGATTTGCATTAATTGTTTACTTATGGCTTGTGTCATGTACATATATGTATATATTATATTACAGACACACACACCAAACACACACACAACCGACATTACAAGCACACACACTTGCATGCTGCTGCACACACACACACACTTTGGGGCACACATATACATACACTTATACACATTTACATATATACATGTATATTTAGGTATATTCCCTCATTTTCATATATACATATATATATAAACATTTTATATATTTTCATAAACATATATATTCACACGTGTACATATTCCCCATATTTCTGTGCAGTTGATTCTTTTAACCAAACGGTCTCTGTGTGCTCGGTAAATTTTATAGTTTAAATTAATTAAAAGAAAATAGAAATTAAAGGAATTCAATTAGTGCTTTACAAAAAAAAATTTCCATTTCTCCGGTCTTTACAGCTATGCTTTGTTTGGAAGGTTTGAACATATATTCCCATCTTTTTGAGGGAGAGAGAGAGAGAGAGAGAGAGAGAGAGAGAGAACTGAGTGAAACATGAAGTTTGAGCTTTGAAATGGACTTTTACATTTGGGGTATATTTTTCTATCCACTTTTTCTTTTTCTTTTAACAAGTAATTGACAAGTTATTCATTCCTCCTAGTTAAATGTAAAAGTATTATTAAAAAAATATTATTTATCACTTTGGGGTCATTTCAATCTTATTTACCAAACTAAGGTTTCAAAATGCCGGACTAGCATTGAGAAACTCTTATTTTTCACTTTAAGGTCATTTCAATCTTATTTATCAAACTAAGGTTGTTTTGAAAATGTCAATTGAAGAATTATTTTTAATGGATCTAAAAGCATCATTAAGATAGACATTATAAAAAAAATTGAAAACAACTCTTCAAAATGTCTTTAAGAAAAACATTTTTAAAACGTCCTTTTGAAAAATATTTTTAAAAATGTCTTTGAAAGAGCTATTTTAAGTCCACTTGAAAATTGTCTATTGAACAAATGTTTTCTAGCTTGGTAAAATATTGCAACTTGTTCTTCAAACCAACCCCTCTGTCTAAAACAATCGACATAAACAACATGTTTATCGCGTGTTCTAAACACCCAACATGTCACTGCCCCGAATTCCCGACCGAACCCGGGGACGCGACTGAACGAAACAAAAGAAAGAAAATAAAATATAAAGTCAATAAATAAATATGTAACTCATTTAACTAATATCGATACAAACCTATTCCACTAACATAACTATACATCCATATATCTCTGTCAATACACATACATTCCCGTTTTAAAAAAAAAATTCGGCAGAACCTCCTTTGTTTTTCGAGCCTTTTTCCCCTTGATAAACACAATACATTATATATATACAAACGGTCACAATCCATCCTCACTCGATGGCCACAACTTTATCAAAGTTAAATATACATCGCTTACTTATACAATCCATCACGTCTACTCCTACACTTAAACTAAAAGATCACAAATTCATTATTTATTACAATATACAATGTCATTTCCATTCTTTTCAGAAACACACTAATCTTTTATAATATCTAAATACGCCCCAAGGGCCCAAATATTCTTCCAAATTCATTTCCTCTCCTTTCTCCAAGATTTCATCAAGTCCCGCGTACCAAGAACTTTATCTGAAACCTGTGCCCACGAATGGGTCAGCGACAACATGCTGGTATGCTACAATACTAATGCAAGGAATAAAATTAAGTCGTGGCATGTGCAAGTGTACATGTATATCTACATGCCTCCCTAATCATTCATACAATATAATGGCAATATACAAACTACACATCTGTATAAAACCCTATATCACGTTCACAAATTCATCAACACAATGCACAAGCAACATGCGTGACACACCCATGCATCTCAATGTCACACCCATTTCTCGCTTCACGGTTCTTCCCCGTTGGCATGCAAGTACCAATATATGTCTCACTTTACGGTCCGGACCCCGTAGGCCTGCGAGTACCTAATGGCCAATTTTGGGTTTTTCACCACAGGATCTGCACCCTTATAATACACCAGCACCTCGTGCTGACCCACACTATGCTTTCAAGGAATCACGCAATGCCAAGATGCCATGCTTTCATCATGCAATAATACAGTCCAAATGAAACGTCACTTTCATAAGCATATGCAACATACTTTAAATAATTCATCACAATGAAGATCAAATCACAAGACTTCATCCACAATGCTACGTGTCATACTCAATCAATCTCAACACTTACGCAAACCCACGTGTCACAATATCAATAGACCGTTTAGAACATAAATCACATATGATAATAACTCAAGAAGTAAATCACAACTCCCCAATAATCATAAAAAGCACGGAAACATATAAACAATCAACTCAAGGAAGCAATTAAGTCCTACGTGATCTTCTATCCGCAGATAAGCACAAAAGCATTCAATCAATATGTACATCAATCCTAAGTTAATTCTATTCCTTACTTAGTAAAGTACCATACCTGATCGGGTTATCTCAACCCCACTAAGTTGTGTCCACTATGCAATCCAATCAACCATGTTCATCTTTGGTCCACGGTTCGGAAGTTGAAGAAAACACACTGGCATGTTGATCGAGTCGGCCAACCATTTTAAATCCAGTTTCATCAGCTTCTTCAACCTTTTTCCCCAAGCAGACGATGATCCTGACAGATTCTGTCCCTTTATCATCCCATCCATCTTATCATTCCATCCATCAGATATTGAAGAACTTTCCCTTCGATGTTCCTGAATATTCTGGGTCATCCACCAGAATCTAAGTCTCCCAAATCAATGCTAACAAATCCTTACTCGGGTTGCCTCTCAATCTACTAGAGTCATTTCACTGTGCCCCTTCTAATCGACCGGAGATAAACCAAACTTAATGCTTATCTCCATTCACGGACATCCTCTAGATATGTTAAGCACCTCCATGCATATTCTGAATAATCATCATCTTTTGCTATTGGTCTCAGTTGAAATAGATTTCCCCTACCGCTAGAGCGCTACTACTACTGCTGCAGCTCTTTTCTCCTGCGGTTGCAGCTGCCACTCACTTCCTCTACTGGTGCAGCTGCTGTTCTCAATCCATGGAATTAATCTGCTTCTTGGTCTCCTGCTTCTATCACAATAAGTCCTGATTCTATAGACTGCTCCCCAAATTTGTCACAAGCATATGACCATCTCCTACCAGTTCCTTCCTTCAATTGACCATCAGTAAATAAACCAATCCATCATCAACCAATTCCCTAAGCCAGCCACATAGAAAGGTCTTCAAAATTCCACTCACAATACCCCTCGCATCCAAGACGGCCAACTCATCTAACTGCACCAAATCCCACCATTGCAGTCACTGCCGTGCTGCCACCGCTACTATACAAAAATATATATACCTGCCGCACCACTTACACAGAACGCACATATATACTTACGCATACCCCTGCTGCAGCAGCATCAGTTCCTCTTCCATCTAATCATCTGGCATTAGTTCGACATCACAAACACCAAACGCTTCACCCATATACCGCATAGAACCCATCCACTACAGCCGCAACATCATCTTCGTCCCAATAGAGCAGCTCACTCCTCCAAATCCCCGTTGCAACCGCTGCCTGCAATAGCCTCCATTTCCTCCGTTTTCTTTCCAAACAAATAACAGTAACAGCAGCACTAAAACCACATAGAAAAAATCCCAAATTCAGGTACAAACATTTGTTGCTTCAAATCTGAAATCAACATGAACTAACCCATCAAATTGGAAGGCAGGTGCTGCTGCACCGCTGCTGCTGCAGCTCTCTCCGCTGCACTTCCGTCCCTCCTTCACCACTACACAACATCAAATTCACATCTCAAACCAACCCAAGCCACTCCAACCGACATCCACACACATAGATAAATAGATATATATATATATATACACACAAATATATACTTGCCGCAGCTCCGCTTGCCACGATTGATCAGTGGCGTTCCTGCTCGTGAATCAACCGAACCAACAAAATCCCCTGCACCGACTTTATTTCTTTTCCTCCATTTTCTTCAATCTAGACCACAATCCCAACACCAACGTGCTTCTTAAGCCCATCCTCACGGCAGAATCCTCCCAAAACCGAGTTGAGTTTAGCCCATCAAAAATCTGAATTCGTGAGAACACGAGTGGACTGATGCGGCAACCGTGCGTTGTGTGGCCGTGGATGGACGAAGCAGGATCGTTGGCAACTGGAGGCTGACCTGGCACGCTTGAAGACCGAGGCCACCGTCGGATTTGCCCCCCTCCGTTTCTCTCTTCCCCTTTCTCTTTTTCTTTCCCTCTTTTCTTCTCTCTTTCACGCGACTTGCCCCTGTTTCCCATTTCTATCTCTCGGTTTCTCCTTTTCTCTCTCTCTGTATAACCCCTCTTTCATCTTTCTCTTTTCCACCGGCCTACACTCAAACACACACCACACATTTCAAGCCAATCACTCCTATATCTCTCTAAGTGTCGGTGACAACTTACACTCAAACACACACCACACATTAGATGCTACACTCCCCAAGGTTGCCGACACCCACCTGATATTTCTTTTCTATTCTTTTTTTCTTCTTTTTTTTTTCTATCTTACCATATTAAATATTTTATAAATATTTTATTCCACAAAATATCATCAAATGCTAGTAAATTTGATATAAAGTCGATGCTCAACTTAATTATTTATTTACCACTATCGGTTCTCATTCGTGTCCCATATTATATTCTTATAATTTATAACTTGGTTAACCGGTTTAACTATTTTATTTTTTTTTATTTTTATTTTTTCCAAGTCTCTACACAACAACTTGTTCATCCATGTGTATACAACAAACCCCTTGTTTATTCCATAAATAATCACAATACTCATCCTTCTCCAAAAATAATCACAATGCTAACATTAATATTTTGAAATTTTAGAATTTGGGTCAGGTTTGTCCTTGACCCATAACCGGTGGTGTATCCACATGGGTTAGCATATAGGTTAATTAGAGAGATAAGAAAAGTTCTCATCTATTTGAGATGTGGTTGAGTACTTTATGGGAATCCTATTCCAACTTGGTGTTAGAATAATACTTTAATATATATTTGGATAGATGTTACATAAATTGTTATGGAGAATCTATGAGAGACACACAAGACCAATCTCTCTCTCCCCTTCTAGTTTGTTAATCTCTAGAATTTTCTCTCATGAGTTACCATTTAAAGAACCCATGGTCTTGGATTGTGGAGACACATAGACGAATCTAGTAGTCGTGATATAAATGAGGAGATCTCACTATGATGTTTCATTCATGACTGAGAAGCTTGTAGCACAAGCTGAAAATTTCTTTCCTTTAAGCTTTTGCGAATTCAGACTATAAGACATAATCAGGATTCACACATGGTCATTATGTTATTTTTTCTTCATTGTTATCAGAGTCATAATGTTTTTTGTTCACATAAAATGTGTCAAGATGCATCTTTAAATTCATAGGTATATTTATAGCATGCAATATGAG
This sequence comes from Nyssa sinensis, assembly GCA_008638375.1. Taxonomy (NCBI): domain Eukaryota; kingdom Viridiplantae; phylum Streptophyta; class Magnoliopsida; order Cornales; family Nyssaceae; genus Nyssa; species Nyssa sinensis. The sequence continues at coordinate 16,121,126 of CM018043.1, forward strand.
TTTGAAACTTGCACAAAAAATTTTTTTCGTGCGAGTATTTTTCACACAAAAAGGTTTTGAAAGCTTTTTGAATGATCCACCACAATAAATGTGTTTGTAATAGTCCTATTAGTAAGCCCTTAAAATTTCATGATGGTTCATGGTCACATTTATGAAAAATTAAGAAAATCTAAAACTTTAGGATTAAAAACGATTCACAAAACTTCATTTTTTGTGCAAGAAATTTATATGGTTGTATTCCTTGTTCCAAGATCTTTCCAACGACATATAATGCTCACTTTTTTGACCAAAAAAGAGTAAGTAATAAGCCCTTAAAGATTGAGTTGTGACCATGGAAAGCTATGGTTGTTTAAGAAGATGAATTGCATAGATTTTTTTTAAAATCTCATTCTCTAGTCCAGCGCAGTGAAGGCACGCAACTCAACTAATGCAATTTCAAAGCCATCACTCCTACACACAATACGAGACAATCAAAGCTCATTTAGTTCTGTTGCCAAACAAAACAGATGGCTAACATATAATGCATCCACGACATGCGCCCATTTGAGCGCATGACCAAGAAAATGTGTGTAAAATTTTTTGAGGTTTTTGCAACCCCCATTCTCGCATAGGCACATGAGAATGGGGCGTGACTAGGTTTCTAGGGCCATTTTTTGACACATTCGAAGAGTGTGTCAACCTCACGTGATTTTGGGCTCTTATATGTAACTTTTTAAAATTTTGAACTTATGAAAATTTTTGAAATTAATTTTTATTGTGTCAAAAGTGTTTAAAACTTATTTAAATAATTCTATAAAAATATTAAATAGCTATATTTGTGGTTAAAATTATATTTAAGTGTTTAGTATACTGTCGAGGGACAAATTTATTTTTTCGTGAATTTTTTTTTTATCTATTTTTTATAATTTGGGACTTTAAAAATTAATTTTTTTATCCCAAAGTTGATTGAAAATTTCATAAAATTTATTTTAATGTGAAAAATTCTTGGAAAGTCTCTGGACTTGAGGAACAAGTGATGTATGCATGGATCATAATCTTGTGTTGTGTGGATCATTTTTATTATTATCATGTGGATAATTATTGCATTATTGTTGCATATTTTTTATCCCCGTTAATTGTGAGACCTAAATGCTAACTTCTATTGTGGTGAGTTATGGTAAAATCGTCCATCAAGACCTATTATATTGTTATACATATGGATATATATTATGATTGGATGTACTTAATAATTTAATATTCTAGTACACATGTTGTGTGATGTATGGAATTAAAAGGTTTATTTTGGAATATATGAGATATTGGCACAATATCTCCATTTATTTTATTATTTTTAGTAGATTGATGTAATAGGTTTATTTTGTGATGTAATAAATTTTAGAAAGGGTTGTATTTTATTTATGAAGCATTGTAAGGGGATGTGTTTTCATTGTAAACTCATATGTTCATAAATTACATTGACATAATATACTAGAATGTTAGTTGGGCTTATGTCAAGTCTATGTGCTTTAGAACACGCGCACTTATTATTATTATTATTATTATTATTGTTGTTGTTGTTTGTTGTTGTTGTTGTTGTTGTTGTTGTTATCTGGATGGATGGATGGATTAAATTTGTTTTAATTCAACTTTTTTTATCAAAATTGCTTAAAAATATATTGTTATTTTACAAAAAAATGGAAGATATTATGAGCTTAGTGAAATTTTGGATCTCATATTGTAGCATAAAATAATATAATAAATGTATGCTTAAATTTCACCTTACACAATATGATAGTAGTGAAATAACCTCAATGAATATGAATGTCAGCTTGACCAACATAAACGATTAGAGATGACCATATTATACATATAGCATATGTATAGACATTAAGGGTGCACAAAATAATTGAGAACTGGAGAACTGACCCAACCCGACTTCAATGGGTTCAGGTCGGTTCGGGTCAAAGTGAGTTCAGGTTGGTTCGAGTTACCTGACCCTAACCTGAGAACCGAACCCATAAATTTCTTTTTATCAACTCTTTTTGTTCCAATTTTTTAAAAAAAAATATTAAAAAGAAAATATATATATATATATATCAACAATATTTAAGATGAAAACAATTAGGAATAATGGGGTTGCTATATATATATATATATATATTGTTTAAAAATGGGGATGGTTACACAAAAAAAAGAAAAACAGAGTTGCTGTGTTTACTCTCTTCTAATAAGTTTTTTGTATCTCCGCTAATTGATTCATTTTTTGAGGGACTTTTTCTATCTCTTCTCTGTCTTAATTCAAATTCAAACCAAGAAAATGTAATACCATAGTGCAATAATTTTTTTTTAATCTTTTAGTGATCTCAACCAAAGTATTCTTTGCCACATACAACATACCTAACTTCAGTTCCACTGTTCCAATTAATTATTTGGCTATTTGGCAGTTCTCATGGATCAAGACATTGTCAAAATTTCATAAATACTTAGATGATTTAATTTTCATTGCACACACACACACACACACACACACACACACACACACACACACATATATATATATATATATATCAAGAGATATTTTTTTTTATTTCTGTTAAAAAAAAACACGAAACCGACCTAAACCGAACCGACCCAACCCGAGGGGTTGGGTTGGGTCCAATAGTTTATGGTTCCGGTTTTCTTTTTTTTTAGAACCGTATAAGATCGAGTCGGTTTTGGTTCTACTACAACCCGACCTATGTGCACCCCTAATAGACATTGGCCAATAGGAAACATAGTCCAACGCCTTTAGACATTGAAGTCTGTCCTAATCAATTGAGTTGGTACATGCACTTTATTATTTAGAGCAACATACACATTGAAAATTTATTAGGATTTGTTCCACGACAAATACTCAATTATCTTTGATGAGTAACAAATGCTCGCCAAATAAAACCCCAACTCATGTAAAGAATGTGAACTATTTGATGATATTCATTTAAATAAAAAAAAAAAAACTCAAAATATTACAAACATAGGCAATAAAACAAACAAATTCAATAGGGGCAACCATGGACATAGAAGAAAATAGGCAAGAAAGGCAAAATAGAGAAAAAAAATGAAAGGTTGTAGAGAAGGAAAGAAGGAAAAAACAGAAGTAAAAGTTTCAAGGAAGAAGCAAGTAAAGAGGCGAAGGAAATATATATATATATATAGAGCAAAAAAGGCAGCAATACTCGTGATTAAGAATGCCAAACAATGTAATGCCTCAAAAGGAACAAAATCCTTCACTTTTCTCCGATAACCGATGCATTAAAAGCTAATTAAGAGGTACGATGCCATGATCGACCATTATTACCTAAGGAAAGGGGGATCTATTAAAGACTCCACTAGTTTCGGAGTTAAGAAATTATGAAATTGATCAAGTATTCAGCCTTCAGTGCTAAAAGTTGACTCAAAAGTAACGGTGGAGATGGGAATAGACAAAACATCTCTTGTCACTTGAGAGAGTATTCGATCCTTTGAGGATTTTATTTTTCACTAACTCAAACTATCAAGGCTACTTGTTTCTTTCTTAACACTTTTCTCTAAATATCGATCTACCTCATATTTAAAACTATAATTTTCTTCTTCTTTTAAATTTGTTTTTAAACTAATATTAAAAAAATCTAACTTTCAAAATAGGTTTATTTTCTTTGTCTTTCTTGTTTACTTGGCCAAATTCACTACCTTCGATCACTATTGATAAAAGTGGGTGATGGGCACCTATAAGCCAAATTATCTCCTTCTATCATCATTGATAGGAATAGGATGATAATTCATCTGCTTCTAGCATTGTTAGTAGAAACAGGCAATAGGCAGCTTCAAGCTTTCTTTTCCTTTACATTATTTAATTTATTTATCTTTTCAATGTCTCTCTCTTATACTACTTTCTTTTCATGCATTCTTTTTTAATAAGAAAGCCTTGTGAATGAACATTTGAGGCCGATCTATTCAAAATAGGCGGAATGAGTGCCTAACACCTTCTAATTTCGTAACTTAGCTCCCCAACCTAGGGTTTTTTTTTGGTTATGCGCAAATTTAGTTCTTTACATTTTCTTTAACCCATGTCAACGGGTTTAGATTCTAACTAGGATGTAAAGCAATGTAACCATTTATTTCTTGTCCTTTGTGATGTATCATTTTTCATGGTTGTAACAGGTTTCCTTGTTTAAGTGCCCAAAACAAGCTGGGGATGCCTATCCTTTCTTTACATTCTTAGGGCGTTCCTTCCCATCTTTAGGAAAGGGAAAAGCCGGTCCAAATACCAAATGTGTTTTTTTTGGCGATGACACTTAGACCAACGATGTGTCCCTAAACAACAGCCCTCTCAGTCAGCACACCTCATCGTTTGTTTATTCTATGAAGTACACCGAATCGGCATAATGTGCCTCCTTACGAGAAAATGGGCGCACAAATCCTTTGATGGTGATTACCTTTTAGTTGAAGATGCCCTTTGTACATTGGTGGTAGGCAAAAGGTACTATAGCAAATATGTGCATCCAAACTGTTCCCATAAACATGTGGTAAATGGTGTCACCTTTGATTGTTAGAAACTTTGCATGACACCTTATTGGCCCCACCTTTAGATCTAGGGTCGACCCATGATTTTTGCTTTTGTAACCCAGATTTGCTAATGTCTACTAAGGGCCGTTGAGGTCTTCTATTGTCAGTCCAGCATTGAAAAACACCTTCAAGGATATTGTATTGATTGAGGCACTACCATTTAGGAACCCTCGTGAGAACTTTAGCTCATTGAGTTAGATGCAAAACAGACACTAAACCATACCTCATGAAACACATAGTGTGATATAGGAATAAAACCAAGAAAACACAAATATAGTAAAGTATAAAAGCAAAAGTTGCACATGTATAACATACAAGCAAAATACTCTTAATGTAAAGCACAAAAGCAACTAAAGATGAGTATCATGAACATGAAAGCAACTAAAGTGTGAAATCTCCCTTAACTCTTCTAATATCATACAAATAAAATCTTTCCCCCTTTCAAAATACTCCTAAATCTATTCCTTTTTTTTCATCACGAGAAGACAAAGGGATAACATTGTAACAAAAAAGCATGAAATATAGTAAGATGAGATATTAATCAAATCAAACATGTATATATAAAAGAGAAATGAATGAAACGAAGGACAACAAAAAATATATTAAAGATAATTGAAACTAAAATAACTAAAAATAAAGTGTAGTATCTCATACATCCCAAAAAAATGTAAGCATAAAATGAAAAATATCCAAAGTTATTTGTAATGCATCAATAAGCCTCTCTACAAAAACTCTCATCACTCATCCTCCTCAGACTAAAAAGATTCATCCGAGCTAATAACTCGAGTAGAGAGATCTTGTAGTAACCTCCCTATCTCATCAAAATTATAACATCCTGATCCGATTATCAAAAATTAAGTCACCAATTTAAATATTAGAGACTTTAAGGAATAAAATGACAATTATGAAAATTAGACCAAGAAAAATAAAAGCCATCAAATAACAAAAGCATAAGTGAAAATACAAATGCAAGAGAGGAAAAATGGAAATAAAGCAAAAAGGGAGAAATAGAATAAGGCCAAACAAGGCATAAGGAGAAAAATGTTTGAAAAGGGGTCAAAAGTGTTGGCCAAGGGATTTGATCCCAAGACCAAAAAGTAGGAAAGACTTATATCTAAAAAAATAAACCAACTTGGTTGAAGCATATTTATGCTATACATTCCACCAAATATACATATATGCTCAAAGATGTTCTAATTTATGCACACTCAAAATTGAGGTGGCAGTATACCATTGGACTCCTCCTACACCACTACTATTTTATGCATGTATATATATATATATATAAATATATATGAACACTGTAGTGATCAACAGAATGGTGAAATTGGCGATGAATGATTCCATTCCTTTTAGTTATAATTCTTTAAATTATGCTCAGTTTTCTCTTCTTTCCTTGTTTATCTGTACCCATTAGTTATCTTTCCATCCTAGACTGACTCTGCACCTCTTTGGAAGTCCACAGACTATAGGAGACGTCGTAAGTCCCATTGAGCTAAGAGAGCATTTAGGGCAATAGTCTTATCAAAGTCCTTAATGGCTGGGTCGAGGTATGTTAGAACAATCACCTAGGAAGAAGATAATCAACAGTACACCTAAATAGTAAAAGAAAAGAAAATTTTGTGTAACTTAGACAATTATTTCCAGAATGAGTCGATTATTTAGATCCAATTCCACTGCCTCTACTTTTTCTTCTCTCTCTTCTATTCCTAATATAGTAAACAGTGAAGATTATCAAGTAAGTAATGATAGTCAACCACTTCCTCATTGGAATATGCCGAAGGTCCCAGTTAACCAAATTTATCAAGTATCTTCTTAGTTAGGAACTAAAGCCTTTTCTAGTACCCTCAATGTCAAAATTATAGAACAAACCTATGCTCTTGACAAAGAACAAGTTAAATTCATAAGAACGTAATTGAGGCATTTCTATGGGCCACTTATTAGTTAGGTCCCGTCCTCTTATTCTAATTTCATTTAATAACTAAATAATGGCTCGAGGCCTTAGTGGGTATTACCTCATTTATTGTTTCATACTTTTTGAAATTTATTTAGGCTTAATGACCTCACCATTAAGTCCAGAACGTCCAAAATAGTCAAGTTAGTCTACCTTTTATATTTAATTGGCTTCGAGTAGCATTAGGGTAAAATGGTAATTTTATATTTTTTGTGTCTTAATTTTTCGGGACTTAATTTCACAAATCGGACTCCGCCGTTGAGTCTAGAATACCAAAAAAATTGGGCTACATTATCTTTTTATTTTATTTGAGAATCGGAGCCATTTTACCAAATTAAATTAATTTATTTCTTTTATTTTATATTATATATATGTAGCCCTTATTATTCACATGTATGATATTGGCACAGTGGTCACACACTTGGATTTAGGACTTACACACACACGTGGTAGGGGGTTCAAATCTTTAGGGCTACTGCTTTGTTATTTTTCTGAATTTTCTTAGGCCAACTAATAGACAGGGGGGCAAAAGCTAGGATAAGATACCCTTGTTCCGCCCTAGTTTATTAAATCAATTTACTATAGCCAAACACCCATATTGCATTTTAATTTAATACCAAAACTATGCCGTTTTGATCTAACCGTAACTGGGCCTGGGCGGGTTTTGACCTGAACCCAAACTCGAATCCGACCCCATAACCGACCCTTTACTGTTCTTCTTCTCTGGCTAGGGTTTCGGTGTTTTCTCCAACGTCGGCGACAATTTTTGGTGGAATTTTGGCCTAATTTCAATGGGGTTTGAGCTTAATTTCATAGGGATTCCATTTATGGTTTCCAATTTTAGGTTTGATATTTGGTTGTTCTCAAAATAGGGCATCACAGTCGGGCTCCGGTGAGGGCCTGACTTTCCAACGACTCTGTTTTTTTCCTATTTTGTGGCTTTTCAACCACTGTTTTGGCCCAAATTTCTTCCTATAGGTTTTTGAACTCCTAGGGAACATTTTCTTGTTACTTAAGCCCCATGAATTGATCAAAATTTGATCACCCACAACAATTAAGTCAAACCTACAATTTAGCTTTTCTCCCTGGTCTTTTGACCATTTTAACCCATTTAAGTTGCAACATGATCTATTTTTAATGCTCTTTTGAGCCATGTAAGTGGTTTCAAGCTTAAGTCAAATTTACACAAAAACTCTATTTTTCATCATTTCGGGTTTTACTGGTTCTAAGGTTTCTAAGCCTCAAACTTTACCACTTTTCTTCTACTTTTTGTCCCTCATTAATATAGAATACATGCATGCCATTAAAATCCATTAAACCTTAGGTTTTTGCATGGTTTTCTATAGAGAGAAACAAATGAAAAGTTAGGTTTTGTTTTTACCTTCCTTTAAGTGGTGGCCCTTTTCTCTAGTTTCAGACTTACTATTTAGCTTCTCAAGCTCCTTGTAGTGTTGCATGCATAGCCTCTTTTCCCTTTTCCTCTTCTTCTCTCTCTACCTCACTCTTTCTCCACACATTCGCACATACACAATACACTTAACCCACACACTACTCTCGGTCTGCTCCTTATACTCATATACACAGCACACACGCATGTCTTACCTTATACACAACACTCACACATGTCATATAAATATATATATATATATATATCCAAATTTATTCCACCATTCACTGAACCATGTGGGAATCTGGCTTTTGAACTTTTGATCAAACATGAGAAACCATGAATAATTGTTGGACTCATTCTGCATATAGAGGGCCCTGGTAAATGCTTGACTATAATCATAATATGAGTACTGGATGGAAGAATTGGGAATAGATCGGAGCTGAGAGGGGTGAGATCCCCAGGCTTTTTCAGAAATGATATGGACTATGATGAATTTTTGGTACAGAATTTGACTAGGATCTTGTTTACTAGGGATATCTTCAAATCTAACTGATCCAGAATGGAGAAGGATGGCTTTGTACCATTTAACTGATTTAGATGGATGATCGGGAACAAAATGCCATCCAGGAGGAAAATAACTGGTGGCTAGAGCCCATGGGTCTTGGATGTTAATTTTGTGAGGCTCAATGAAAAAGATGTTGACCGTGTATGGTTTTTTGAAATATGGGGATGAAGGAGTTTTAACTGGAGGCTTAGCTGGGATGATCCTTTGTTCTTTGAAGGGGTCAAAGGGTTTGTAATTTCATAAGGACTAGGGGGTAACCTGACAAGGGTTGAACTGTAACTAGGCTGACTGGGTCTTGGTAGATTGTAATTGGGGCAAAGAGGACTACCAAGGATAGAGAAGCGGCTGCCTTGGGAAGAGGTTGTTGGGGCTCGTAAAGAACTGGGAGTAACTAGGATTATTTTTCCTACGGAGGGAGTTGACTGTGGTTGCTTGTCTTTCTTCCCGCTCATTTTTGGGCTGCAAAAATTCACAAGTAAGAAAATCAGGAAGACTATTATCCTCACCGGGTCTGTACTAGATATCAAAATCAAAAACAGAAAAAATGGCTTGCCATCTTGCAAAAATTTGTTTAGAAGCAATGTTTTTAACATCTTTTTCCAAAACATGTTTGACACTTTTACAATCAATTTTAACTAAAAAGCATTGATTTAATAAATCACTTTGAAATTTACTGATGCATAAAACAAGGGATAAATTTTTTTTTTTAACAGTACTATAATTTAACTGGGTCGAATTCCAGATTCTGAAATGATAACAAATGATCTATTCTGGAGAATCAGGACTTAATTTTTGACTAAGAATGCCACCGTAACCAATATCAAAGTCATCTATTTGAAATATTTTGAAAGCAGAGGGAGAGAAAATACCAAGACAAGGAAGGGTCTTGACGTATTGCTTGACTTGCTGGACAACAGTTGTACAAGCAAGTGTCTATGGAGGTGGATTACTACGGAGACGATCAAATAAAAGTTTACACTGAGATCGCAGATTGGGATAAAAATCTGAAATATAATTAAGGGATCCTAGAAATCGTTGCAACTGGGTTTTATCAAGGATTTGATCTGGGAATTTATCAGAAAATTAGATTGACCGATGAATGGGTTTGATTTGACCATAAGAAATATCAAAACCTAGAAATCTCACTGAAGTTTGAAATAGCTTGAGTTTAGATGCTGAGAGGACTAAACCATTGTGTTTAATTACATTCAGAAAAGAGTATAAGTGTTTCCAATGTTGATCAATGGAATTTGAGTAGATGAGGACATCATCTATGTAAACTATAATATGACTAGAGAAAGGATTGAAGATGTCATTCATGACATTTTGAAATTCACTAGGAGCATTTTTTAATCCAAATGGCATTACATTCCATTCGTAATGACCAAAAGGGGTTACGAGTGCGATTTTATATCTATCTGATTCATGGATCTGGATTTGCCAGAATCCACTTTTCATATCGAATTTACTAAAAATAACTGCTTTATGTAACCGGTTAACTAAGTCTCTCTTGTTTGGAATGGGATACCTAATCCATTCTAAGACTTTATTTAATGGTTTGTAATTAATAACTAAGCGAGGGACTCCTTGTTCAATTTCTGCATTTTTGTTAACATAAAAAGCAGAACATGACCATGGTGACTTAGAAGGCTTAATGATTTGTTTACTCAATAATCCTTTGATTTCTTCTTGGCATAATTCCATAAGGGTTTGACTCATTTGTATGGGCCGTGCTTTGGTAGGAATATTGTTTTCACTAAAACCTTTAACATAGGGAAAATGAACAATGTGTTGTTTCCTGTGCCAAAATGCAGTGGGTAACTCAGAACAGACTTCTTGTTTGAGTAGTTACTCAAATTGACTAATTTGTTGTTAAAGTATAGGGTTAAGTAACTGTTGTTCAACTCTTTTAAACTGAATTTCTTCTAAAAGAAAGTCAACATGTGACTTTTTCTTAGAAAGAAGATTAACTGAGCGTCTAATAGAGAGATCTTGTAATGAGTTTATTTCTCTAGACTGAGGATTTTTTATGAAGTTAAATCTAACTGTTTGGCCTAGAGGTTTAGTGGTAATCCTTTCACTGTCGGTGGTGAAAAGGTATAATAAGCACATGAATGGGTTACCGAGGATAACTTTATCAAACATGTTTTTGACTAACATAAAAGGAGTTTTGAAACATACTTTATCTTGGCACACATGTGCATTGGATAATTTGTACTAGATTTGCATGGAACTGCCATTAGCGGATTTTAACTTTTCTCTGATTTTTTCAAAGTATTTAGTAGGGATAATGCCTTATTGGATACAATTAAGATCTGCGCCTGAGTCGATGAGAGTAATAGCCTCAATTTCAAACTCTTTGCAAACTATGATCTTGACTGGGCATCGCCATTTTTGGAAGTTAATTTTAGTGATTGCGGTTAAGAAACTAGTGTGATCATCTTGATTTTGGCTGGAAGCTGGTAATTCGAGGAAAGTAGTGATGTTATTGGTTGGACTAACTTCATCACTTGGGGATGGTTGAACTGGAACAAGAGGGGGAGGAAATTGGTGACTATCAATTTTGCTTTCTAAAGAATCATGGTCAATTCTGAATGTATAAATTAACTGTTTTAATTTGGTGATCTCCTTTTTGGTTGGTTCACCTCATATTGTAAATCTTAGATGGTAAGTGGTTTGGTGTTACTAGTAAATCTATCAAAGATTTTATTAAATTGAACTTGAGGGCTAGAAGGGATAACTGGAGATGGTTTAGGAGTGTCTGTGACTAATTTCGTCTTAAATTTATTTAAATATTGGGATTTAGTTATTAGGTCTTCTACATTATTAATTAATTCTAGTAGGAGTTCTTCTTGTTTACTTAAAACATTAACTGTTTTACAATAGCTGCGGGTGCAATTATCTGTGCATCCTATCTTAACTAGAGGACTATCTAACTGATAGTGAGAACTATGGTCAGAAGATTGGTCTAACTATTCAATTTCATTTTCACTGTCACTCGAACTATAAAAGGAGGAACTAGAGGGTTCACTATTTGTATTTCTGAGATTTAGAATTTTAAATAACTCTTGTTTGTGATTCTGGTTTCCTTAGAGGGCATTAATCAATTGTTTAACTTTACAATCTGACTAGAAGTGGCCTAATTTTCCACATTTAAAGCATACATCAGTAGATGTTTCCTTGCGAGAAATGTGTTTATTAGTAGGGTTTTTCTTCCTACAATTGGTTTTGTAGTAATTATGTGTTTGTTTGTTACTAGACTCATCTTGGTGATGGGTTTTTTTTGTACTTATGGCTGCGGCGGTGACCTTGGTGGTGACTGCCATGGGTGCGATTATACTTGTGATGGCTTTCTTAGTGATGTTGACGGGAGCGTCATTTTAAAGGTGCTAATGGGGGTAGGCCATACTGGACACAAAAATTACCAAGCTCATATTTGGCTCTTTTCTTGTTCCTGGCGGCTTGATTACTAATTTTCATGTCTATACACATCCGCATGCCTTCTTTGCGAACTATGGAAATGATGTCACTGTATGTAAGACTGGGGTAATCTATGACTTCTGTGTCTTTACTAAGGATTTCTCTAATCTTATGGGTAAAAAGAATAGGAAGTCCATTAATGAACTTTTCTTTCCAGAACGGAGAATTACTATCATCTCTAAGCATAACTCTAGAGCAGAAGACATCTGCATACCATTCAAAGTCACCAAGTGTAGGACATTTAAGGTTAGTTAACTGATCATGAATCCTAGCGATTACATGACTAGGGGTTCCTATGAAATGTTTAGTAATGGTGTAAATGAGGGTGTTAACTCCATCTGGTACTCCTTGTCCTATTGTTTCATCAAAGACTGGGTTTCCGTCAAGGTCTCTTTTAACTGGATGAATTATGGATTCTTTGGTTTCATCAGTAAGGTATTTATCTCACCAACTGAGAAGCTTTCCTGTGAATCCGAGAACCAAGAGTTTGACTATGTCACTTTGGGGACTGTTGTTCTTTTCATGATAAAAATTGGCTGCCATGGGCATGTGACTTAATTTATTCAAAATCTCTTGTTATGAACAACCGTCTTTGTTCCATTCGTAGAGGCGATCAAAAGCAACTGAGAATTGGCTTTGTAGTAGTTGTTCCTCGTACTAGATATCAGGAGGTGTGGGGCGACTATACCTATTATTGGTGATGTTGGTAGGGTTGAACCTAGGTCTATGGAATTTATTTACTGTGAGGCCTTGAAGTTGGTTCTATAACTGGTCTATTTCTTGATTTTGGGTTTGTAAGGCTTTCTTATCTCTAGATGATGATGTCGAACTGTATGGGGTGTCTGACTTGTCTATGGTGACTAATGTTTTAAAAGAACTGGATTTTTCGGGCTTAACTGGTACAACTAATTCCTGGAGCATTTTATTAACCTGTTCTAAAGCCGTCGTGGTCTTAGGGAGAGGTTTTTGAGATAGTTTTAATTCTAGTAACTTGATCAAAGGTTTTTCTAACTGGGAAAAAGAGAAAGGTTGAGAAGAACCAGGCTGTTTGTTGTCAACTATTTTTTCTATTTTATCTAACTAGTTTCCTATTTTGATTAAACATTGGTTAGTGTAGTTGTTTTGTTCAACTATCTTCCTAGACGTCTCGTCTGTAGGAGTCGCTTTGAAAGATGAAGCAACTATTTCTGATCCTAAATGATGTACTATGATTGTTTCTATGGGTGGATGACAAGATTGGACTGTGGATTTATCTTCTTTAATCTATTTAACTTTAGTGAGAGTGTTACACTTAGAGTGTTGTTCGTAATGATTTTCAACATAACTAAAAATGGGATGTTTTTACACTATTCTATCATGAATTCTCTCCATTTTGTGTAAATGTATAACTTTTGTTCTTTAGTATGACTAGCTCGATAATATTCTCGTTTGGCTCTATTAGCTTCTGATTCAAAATCGACTCTTAGTGCGGCTAAATCAATGATGAACTCTTTACTGAGTGTATTGAGTTGATGATGGACTACTTGTGTCTCAAAGTCTATAGGACTAGGGGATGTGACTGATTCATCTTCAGTGTCTAGGACTTGAGATGAGATCTGTGACTGTGACGTATAACACGGAGTGTTAATCTGGGATTTTAACTTTAAACCTTGAAGATCTAGGTGTAAGTCTCATCTTTGCCTGGGTATTAACTTTTCAAATCTAGGTGTTGAAAGTTCAGATCCAGCGTGACTAAGGGTAGACCAGGAATTTGGGGTTCGGGTTCTAAGTCTTTGTTCATCGAAATTGATTCTAACTATACCATTATCGAATTGTTGGATACATTCAACGTTGGTTTCCGAATGTCGAGGAAGAGGGTGATTTTCATTGTCAATGATCCATTCAGAAGGAAGAGTGACGTCGGACCATTGAATTTACTCTGGAACCTATATATTGGCTCGTCCAGTCCCCTTATGCCATCTATAGGATCCATTTGAGTTGAGATAAACTACGTTCTTCATGAACACTGTAGTGGTCAACAGAATGGTGAAATTGGCGATGAATGATTCCATTCCTTTTAGTTATAATTCTTTAAATTATGCTCAGTTTTCTCTTCTTTCCCTGTTTATCTGTACCTATTAGTTATCTTTCCATCCTAGACTGACTCTGCAACTCCCTGGAAGTCCACAGACTATAAGAGATGTCGTAAGTCCCGTTGAGCTAAGAGAGCATTTAGAGCAATAGTCTTATCAAAGTCCTTAATGGCTGGGTCAAGGTATGTCAGAACAATCACCTAGGAAGAAGATAATCAACAGTACACCTAAACAGTAAAAGAAAAGAAAATTTTGTGTAACTTAGACAATTATTTCTAGAATGAGTTGATTATTTTGATCTAATTCCACTGCCTCTACTTCTTCTCCTCTCTTCTATTCCTAATATAGTAAACAATGAAGATTATCAAGTAAGTAATGATAGTCAACCACTTCCTCATTAGAATATGCCGAAGGTCCCAGTTAACCAAATTTATCAAGTATCTTCTTGGCTAGGAACTAAAGCTTTTTCTAGTACCCTCAATGTTAAAACTGTAGAACAAACCTATGCTCTTGACAAAGAACAAGTTAAATGCCAATTACACACCCAAGCTACAATCCAAGATCACTTAAAAAAAGGATATAATTTCCTTCACTTAGGATCAATTCAAATAGGTATTAATCCTGTTGTCAAACAAGGATTAAACGCTTCAGTACTTTTAGCTCTTAGGGATGCCCGTCATGTTAAATGGCATGACAGCCTCTTAGAACTAATGGAGTCACCATTAGATCATGGTCTAGTTCATTTTGATTGTTTTCCAAATTTTTCAATAAGCCTTCATGATCCCCATATCTTGAAAACTCTCACTCTCAACATTCAAACATCTGGCACTGCTATGCTAGAAAACGCACAACAGTTAGCCCTCATTTATCGTATTTATTACAAGTGCTTTAGAACCAATCTAAATGCTCTAGCAATAAATAAAAGTCCTAAGGATAAAACCATCCTTATTCAGTCATATAGTACTATTAAAAAAGAAATTTTATCCCTTGTTTTATGCATCAGTAAATTTCAAAGTGATTTATTAAATCAATGCTTTTTAGTTAAAATTGATTGTAAAAGTGTCAAACATGTTTTGGAAAAAAATGTTAAAAATATTGCTTCTAAACAAATTTTTGCAAGATGGCAAGCCATTCTTTCTGTTTTTTATTTTGATATCCAGTACATACCCGGTGAGGATAATAGTCTTCCTAATTTTCTTACTCGTGCATTTTTGCAGCCCAAAAATGAGCGGGAAGAAAGACAAGCAACCACAGTCAACTCCCTCCATAGGAAAAATAATCCCAGTTACTCCCAGTTCTTTATGAGCCCCAACAACCTCTTCCCAAGGCAGCCGCTTCTCTATCCTTAGTAGTCCTCTTCGCCCCAATTACAATCTACCAAGACCCAGTCAGCCTAGTTACAGTTCAACCCTTGTCAGGTTACCCCCTAGTCCTTATGAAATTACAGACCCCTTTAACCCCTCTAAAGAACAAAGGATCATCCCAGCTAAGCCTCTAGTTAAAACTTCTTCATCCCCATATTTCAAAAAACCATACGCGGTCAACATCTTTTTCATTGAGCCTCACAAAATTAACATCCAAGACCCATGGGCTCTAGCCACCAGTTATTTTCCTCCTAGATGGCATTTTGTTCCTGACCATCCATCTAAATAAGTTAAATGGTACAAAGCCATCCTTCTCCATTTTGGATCAATTAGATTTGAAGATATCCCTAGTAAACAAGATCCTAGTCAAATTCTGTACCAGAAATTCATCATAGTCCATATCATTTATGAAAAATCTTGGGGATCTCACCCCTCTCAGCTCCGATCTATTTCCAATTCTTCCATCCAGTACTCATATTATGATTACAGTCAAGCATTTACCAAGGCCCTCTATATGCAGAATGAGTCCAACAATCATTCATGGTTTCTCATGTTTGATCAAAAGTTCAAAAGCCAGATTCCTACATGGTTCAGTGAATGGTGGAATAAATTTGGATATATATATATATATATATATATATTTATATGACATGTGTGAGTGTTGTGTATAAGGTAAGACATGCGTGTGTGTTGTGTATATGAGTATAAGGAGCAGACCGAGAGTAGTGTGTGGGTTAAGTGTATTGTGCATGTGCAAATGTGTAGAGAAAAGAGTGAGGTAGAGAGAGAAGAAGAGGAAAAGGGAAAAAAGGCTGTGCATGCAACACTGCAAGGAGCTTGAGAAGCTAAACAGTAAGTTTGAAACTAGAGAGAAGGGCACCACTTAACGGAAGGTAAAAACAAAACCTAACTTTTCATTTGTTGCTCTCTCTAGAAAACCATACAAAAACCTAAGGTTTAATGGATTTTAATGGCATGCATGTATTCTATATTAATGAGGGACAGAAAGTAGAAGAAAAGGGGTAAAGTTTGAGGCTTAGAAACCTTAGAACCAGTAAAACCCGAAATGGTGAAAAATAGAGTTTTTGTGTAAATTTGACTTAAGCTTGAAACCACTTACATGGCTCAAAAGAGCATCAAAAATAAATCATGCTTCAACTTAAATGGGTTAAAATGGTCAAGAGACCAGGGAGAAAAGCCCAATTGCAGGTTTGACTTAGTTGTTGTGGGTGATCAAATTATGATCAATTCGTGGGGCTTAAGTAACATGAAAATGTTCCCTAGGAGTTCAGAAACCTATAGGAAGAAATTTGGGCCAAAACAGTGGTTGAAAAGCCACAAAATAGGAAAAAAAAATCGTTGGAAAGTCAGGCCCTCACCGGAGCCCGACTATGATGCCCTATTCTGAGAACAACCAAATATCAAACCTAAAATTGGAAACCATAAATGCAATCCCTATGAAATTAAGCTCAAACCCCATTGAAATTAGGTCAAAATTCCACCAAAAATTGTCGCCGACGCCGAAGAAAACACCGAAACCCTAGCCGGAGAAGAAGAACAGTAGAGGGTCGGTCATGGGGTCAGATTTAGGTTTGGGTTCAAGTCAAAACCTGCCCAGGCCCAGTTATTGTTAGATCAAAACGGCATAGTTTTGGTATTAAATTAAAATGCAATCTAGGTGTTTGGCTATAGTAAATTGATTTAATAAACTAGGGCGGAACAGGGATATCTTATCCTAGCTTTTGCCCTCTTGTCTACTATTTGGCCTAAGAAAATTCAGAAAAATAACAAAGCAGTAGCCCTAGAGATTCGAACCCCCTATCGCATGTGTGTGTAAGCCCTAAATCCAAGTGTGTGACCACTATGCCAATATCACACATGTGAATAATATGGGCTACATATATATAATATAAAATAAAAGAATTAAATTAATTTAATTTGGTAAAATGGCTCCGATTCTCAAATAAAATAAAAAAGATAGCGTAGCCCAATTTTTTTGGCATTCTAGACTCAACGGTGGAGTCCGATTTGTGAAATTAAGTCCCAAAAAATTAAGACACGAAAAATATAAAATTATCATTTTACCCCTAATGCTACTTGGAGCCAATTAAATATAAAAGGTAGACTAACTTGACTATTTTGGACGTTCCGGACTTAATGGTGAGGTCCATTAAGCCTAAATAAATTTCAAAAAGTATGAAACAATACATGAGGTAATACCCACTAAGGCCTCGAGCAATTATTTAGTTATTAAATGAAATTAGAAAAAGAATACGGGACCTAACTAATAAGTGACCCATAGAAATGCCTCAATTATGTTCTTATGCATGGTTATGTATATTTGACTTATGATCTAGGAAGTATAGACAAAGGAAAAGGAGTTAGCATAGCTGACTGAAGGTTTGAGGTGAGTAACCCTGTATCTCGGATCAATGGTTTTTGATATTCAATGGTTGTTTAAAATGCTAAACTTATTATCTTGCATCTTGAATATGTGTTTTCTCTTTTATTTGAAAATGCTTAAGTGTTTTGCATCTGCTCAAATGTTTATCTGTAACTCATGAAATATTTGAGAAATATGATTTTCATATTTAGATTTTGAAATGGCATTCATGTGTATACCGATTTGAAAGACATCTGTAAACCATAGGCACCCCTTTAATGAGAAAAAGATTTACGTGATCTAGTTTTGAATACGCAACCTAAAATGTACGTGTTTTGAATCCAATCATGTGTCTGTTCCGAGGCTTACCCATGTGGCGCTCCGACTCTCATGAGACTTACCCACATGGTGCTTTGACTCGATTTCTTGTGTCTGTCCCGAGGCCTACGCATGGGCGCTTCAACTCTTTCGAGACTTACCCGCATGACGCTCTGACTTGATTCTTGTGTCTACACGAGGTTTACCCATATGACGCTCCGAATCTTTTGAAACTTACCCATATGACGCTTTGACTTGTTGTGGATTTCATATATGAGACTTACCTACATGGCGTTTTGACTCTTATAAGACTTACTCACGTAGTGCTCCGACTCTTTATGTGGATCTTCGATGTGTGTAATATGTGTTTGTTATTCGTTATTCGACTCAAATTTTAAAAGCATCCTTTCATGTGTATCTATCATTTGTTATTATGTTTTCTATTCCTTAATCTAAGTCATGTTTTAAGAATTTCATATGCTATTATACGATTTGTGAACAACCCTGTATATGCTTAAACTTGGTGCCCATGGTATTTTGTGCAAAACTCTGTCTTGCAAAACTTGTGACAGGATGTAGGAATTACTCACGAGCTTAGTGAAACTCACATGAATTTGTCCAACAAATTTCAGGTAATTGAATTAGCAAAGAGGTAACAAGTCCATACAGAATAGCCAAGAGCGTGAATGCAATAAATCTTTGTACTAGGATCTGGGTTGGATGTGATATGGAATCTTTTAGGATTACATGATGTATTTTTGGGACTGATGACAACCTGTACTTTTGGGAACTATCTTTTTGTACTTCTATGGATATATATATGATGTGTATATAAATGTTGATAACTCGTGATGAACAATGGTGACAATGATATTATTTTGAGTAGACTTTATAAATGACTAATGTGGAGATGGCTATCACTCTATAGATCAAATCAGAAGTGAACAAACTCAACGGGTTGCTATAAGAGCATCCTTGAGAAACATATGTAATAACTTAGCATTTGTATCTCAAATTGAACTTAAAAGTATCCAAAACAAAGTTAAAAATAATGAATCTAGATACAAACTACCCAAGAAGAATTAAATAAATTTGAAAGAAATAAAGTTTGGGCTCTCGTTCCAAGCCCTGAACACTATAGTGTAATTTGAACAAAATGAGTTTTTTTTTTAAAGAAAGATGAATCAAAAATTACTACCTAAGGTTGCAACCAAGAGGAGGGCATTGATTATAAAGAAAATTTTGCCCTGTAGCAAGATTAGAAGTAATAAGAATACTACTTGCATTCACATGCCATATAAATTTCAAAATATTTTAAATGAATGTGAAGAATGCATTCTAAAATGGATTTAGTTCTAAGGAAGTTTATTTGAAACAACTACCCAGATTTGAAAGCCATAAGCAACCTAACCATGTGTATAAATTGACAAAAACTTTATATAGTTTGAAACAAATTCCTAGAGCTTTGTACAAAAGACTTAGTGGTTTCCTCATTAATAATAAGTTTATTAAAAGAAAAATAGATACAACTTTATTCATAAAAACAAGGGACAAAGATATACTAATTATGCAAATATATGTAAATAACATTATATGCTCAACTAATGAAAATCGACGCAAAACCTTTTTCAAATATATGCAAGATGAATTTAAGATGAGTATGATGAGAGAATTAAATTTCTTCCTTGAGTTGCAAATTAAACAAAAAACATTTATTAATTAATCTAAATATGTTAGTGAATTACTTAGTAGTTTTGTTTGGAAGGCTCAAAGTCAATGGGTACACCTATGACCCCTACCTACCATACTTAACAAGGATGAAACTGAAAAATCAGTGAAAATTAAAAGAAATAAAGGAATGATTAGAAGTCTATTGTATCTCACTACTAGTAGACTCGACATTATGTTTAGTGTTTGCTCGTGTCTAAGATTTCAATCACGTACCTGACATTATGCTTGATGTTTGCTTGTATGTAAGATTTCAATCATGTCTCAGGGAATCACACTTAACAGTTGTAAGAATGATATTTAGATACCTTATTGGAATAATATATATAGGTCTCTTCTATCCTAAAAACACTTCATTTAACCTATTACGTTATTTAGATACAGATTTTGCTAAGAGCAAAGATAATAGAAAAAAAAAAACATAAGTGAGACTTGTCACTTTTTAAGACAATCACTTGTGTCTTGGTTTTTCAGAAAGTAAAACCTTATAACTCTATCTACAACTGAAGCTAGGTTTATACGAGTTGGAAGTTGTTGTACACAAATGAGCTCAAATGTATATATAGGAGTGTTAGCGCAAGCATCAAAGAAACCCCGGTTGTCCGCTCCCTCGAGATGGGATAGGAACACCATCTTTCGGATTTGGGTGCATGTGAATGCAGAAAGGAATCGCCAGCTTTGTTTTAGGTTGATAACAAGAAAACCTGATATAACCCATGGAGAATACATATAAAGGAAATAACAAAGAAATTAAGAAATTATAATGCTTCAGTCCTAGTTACATTTTAAATACGTTGACATGGGTCAAAAAGTAAAGAAAACTAGTCTATAATGAACAAGAGAATTCTAAATCCGAAAGCTAAGGTACGAGAAAGGAAAGGGTTAGGCATCTATCCCGCCCAATCCAAATGGACTAGCCTCTAATGTTCATCCACAAGACATATATTGCATGACATAAAATAAAAGAGAAAAAGGGTAGAGAGAGATAATGATAATGATTTTATGAATGAATAAAATAAGTAAAATACATTAAGTAAATAAGATAAAAGGAAAATAGTAGGCTTGGGCCTATGAGACATCCTATGTATCCGTTTAGATAAAAGAATAAGAACCAATGTAGTTCTCCAATTCAATTAATTTTATCAAGAGTGATATGATAAATTAAATTATGAAAAGAAAAACAAAAAAGAAAGGTTTTAAGGAGTGTACCTAATTATTTGCAGCTAATCAGACAAGTCTTTGGCTTGAACTCTTTGAATTGAATTGTCAATTATGCATTACCTTGTCTTAAATGGAGTAAAACTCTTGCTTATGTAGAACAAGGCTTAAAAAACATAGAGAAAGAAATATAAAAGAGAAAGAATTATTGTAGCAGCACTTTAGCTGGTAGCCAAAAAGCTTTAGTTATAGGAAAAGTAAAAAGGTTTGATCCAAGAGTCCACAATGAATCTTACGGATGGAGAGTTACTAGATTAATGCTTAATGTGCAAGCAAACAAAATTAGGACTGTTTCTTATACACAAATAAAGACAAATTTCTTAAAATAAGGGAGGTTACTAAGGCAACCTCTATTGAAACAAGGAAGTGATGAAAATAAGGTAAGTTTTTTGTGCACACCTTTATTTACTTTTTATGCCTTAGTGACATTTTTGTAATTATCATGTCCCTAAATTCTCCATCGAATTATGGGCAAGTCCTTAAGGGCTAAAATTACTAAATTAACCCTATATGAGTAAAAGTGGCATTGAGATTACATGTATGCTTTTAAATGACCAAAATAACCTATAAAGGATAATATTATGCTAAAATTACTAAAGTTCCCTCTAAATGGCAAAATGGCACAAACATTACAGAAATACCCCTAGAAGGTGAGAAACCTCTAGAATTTATCAAACTACCCCTAAAGGGTAACGAAACGCTAGAAATTACCAAAGTATCCTTGATGATCAAAAATGTATGAGATGACCAAAGTAATCTCAAAGGCCCTAATGTACCAAATGACCAAGATATTCTTAGTGGGCATAATAACCGAAATGTCCCTAATTGACGAAATAACCAAAATGCCCTTAATAAGGATAATGACCGAAATGCCCTTAATGTGCTAAATGGCCAAAATTTCCCTAATGGGCAAAATGACTGAAATGCCCTTAATGAACATAATGTCTGAAATGCCCTTGATGGGCATAATGATTAAAATGCCCCTAGTGGGCAAAATGACCAAAATGCCCTCGGTGGGCATATTAACCAAAATGTTCTTAGTGGGTAAAATGTGAAATTACTAAAGTATACCTAGGTGGGATATATTGTAGTAACTTTTCAAAAATGGCAAAACTAATCCTATACAATCAAGGGTCTCAAAATGAGGTGTCTACACTATTATTTTCATAATTTGTTGTCACATCATTAATCTTTCTTTATGTTTATTTTTGAAAAAATTACACTTTAGGTAAACTTCCAGGCATAATTTACATCTTGATATTAAAGTTTTTTTGAATTTACACTTATGGTAAGGCAATAAAAAGTATATTATAGAAAGGGTAAAGAGATTTACACTTAAGATAATTCGTGGTGAAATGACAAAAGACCTTCTGCCACATGGATGCCATATTAGCACTAGTTTACTATTTTTTTTTTTTGGTAGTTAAAAGCTCCAAAATGATTTCATATGTACAAAAATTTCTTCTTTTATATGGAACACATATCTTATGGTTCATTATGTACCATCATTTATTTATAATGTAATACCTTTTATTCCTTATGTATTACCATTTTGTTCAATGGGACACATTCCATATAATAAATCACTATATACCACTATTTTGTACAAAAATGTATCAATATTAATGCAATAATGTAGAATTGTTTTTGTACAAAAATGTACCAATAACAATACAGAAACTTGGAGTGTTCTCTAACATCCTCACAGACCCACGACTTTTGTCCACAAACATCGTCACATAAAATAATTAACCAAACTCAATGACCTAAGCTATTGAATCACTATTTTTTTTAGTTTCCTTACAATAACAAAAAATTATAACAAAACCCAGAACTATAAAATTATTCTTCAGTCTTCCATTTATTGGGCTTCATCATTGTTTCTCAATTGTAGGAAATGCTTTGGGCACAAACCAACAATGTGTCCAAATGCTAATAGTTAGCTTTATTATTTGTTCATGAACCAAAACAACATGACATGGGAAAAAAATTGCCTCAGAAAGTAAGAACTCACCAAATTGGCTTCATGGGAGAGCCGAATAAGGTAAGGCCAAGCAGAGGTGTATAATATAAAATGAATCATTCACCCAACTATCTTCTAGATCCATAAACCACTTGCAAGATCAAAACACCAAGTATATGTAGTTCAAGTTTTTCATTGTTAAGTTTCAACCATTCAAAACCCTAAACGATTCATTATCCAACCATCAAAATTAAATTATCTTCTCACTCACAGAATCACCAAATCAAAGCTACTTCCCTAGATTTTTTTGGGTACTTCTTTGAGAATTGGATTTCCAAATGATGTTTCACCAAAAATCGAGCCAAGGTTGGTTTGTAGGTCTGAGATACTGTTCCAGAACAAAAAAATAGAGTAACAAGCGAGAAGGAATTTGGAGAAGAGTAGAGATAGATGAGTTTTGCATTAAGGGGGTTGGTCTTAGAGAAAGAGTGTGTCTGCTTTCATAGAGGTTAAGAGATCGAGAAAGGGCGAGAGAAACCTTAGAGAGAGGGAGCGTCGGGACAGAGAAGATATAAAAGGAAAGAGGAATGATGTCACGACCCGAAACCCACCCTCTGCGGATCACCGGATCGCGATCGCCGCCCCGAGACCCGAGGGCCTCGAGACAAGGCTCGCATATACAGCGGTATCGAATAG
Source organism: Nyssa sinensis (assembly GCA_008638375.1). Taxonomy (NCBI): domain Eukaryota; kingdom Viridiplantae; phylum Streptophyta; class Magnoliopsida; order Cornales; family Nyssaceae; genus Nyssa; species Nyssa sinensis. The sequence continues at coordinate 16,144,820 of CM018043.1, forward strand.
ATGTGCAACATACGTTTTGCGGAAGCGTGAAAAACTTTTTCTTTTCTTTTCTCATTTTTAAATTATGCACATCCGTTCGGTACTGCTGCTCCATACATAGCATACATGGTTACACATTCAGAGTATAACTAAAAACTTAAAAACTTATAACATTAGATACAATACATGTTCGATTGCCCAGAGGGCTTATTACATGTCCTTACAATGTCTACTAATACAAAAGTACTATTAGAGTTCATAGATTATCAAAAGAAACTATTTAACCATATCTTCCCAAAATTAGCAGATTCGTCATCGTCGTCCTTAAGTCAAGACTGCTGCTAATTACTTGAAAGGGGGGTCCGAACAAAGTCCGGGTAAGCTAATCTAAGCTTGTGAGCAATTCCAGTATTCGTCATGGGATTTTTCAATTAGCAGTGGTTTAATACATAAGAGTTTGTAAAATAGTCACCGCCAATTGTTCGTATAATTGAATACAGAATATATGCATTCCTTGAAACATGTAGCTTTGAAATATTTAAAACATTCAAGCTAAACTTATACATATGAACTTTAAAACATACAACATGTCATGTATTTCTTAAATAGAGTATATAAAACTCAAACATATGCATATTGAAAATGAGAGTAAAAACCTGCTTCCATTTTCAAATCATTTGTCATCTTATCACTTCCATTAGTGGAATCCGTTTCGAACCGGAGTCCCATATTACTTATCTATGGAGATATCTCATTTGCCTGGGGGATTAGATCCTGCTATTTGGCATTTTACAGGGCAATTGAATTCCGTAGAACCCAAAATCCTGCCTATTTTATAGGGCAACTGAAAACTCAGAATCCTGTCTAAGTGCTTATGCACCATTCATCTTATAAAACATTTATCATGTGACTTGTCTCATAGATACTTTTCATAAATTCGTAATAAACATTCGTATACTTGAAATAAGCAAATTCAGAATATTTAACAATAATTGCATTTTAACTAGACATGCTGGAAAATATTTGAAGGAAAAACTGTTGTGGAAACCAATCACTGAGCATGTCACCATGAATTTCTAAAACAGAACAATTAAAAACTGAATCATGTAAATACTGAATTTGAAACTTCAAATGCTTCATATCTTCAAACTTAAAACCTCGTCAAATTCATGGAGTTAAATCTCCAATTCAAACACAGGGTTACTCACCTTGTACTTCTAGTCCTGCTCTATTTGGGCGCTTTTCCCTTGGCTTTCTTTAACCTTTGAAGCCATTCTTGCAACGTTTCCGTATCCTCTTGTTTCTTAAGCTTCCTCGCTGCTAGTTGCTCCTTGGTTATTGTTCTATAAACGAAGGGGTTAATACTGGCCACTTCATTGGTTTTTGAAATCCGAATACGATTTTGGATCATTTGAAGCTGCCTTTCCAGCCTCTCCCGAAAATCCTGCTGTTTTGGGTCACTTGCTAACTGGGCCCTTGTAATCATAGGAGTGACTTCCCGTTCTTGGCTCATTTTTGTGTTTAGTTAATTCTCTGTTTAAAAACATAATTTACCGTGTCAAGAAAAATAGATTTCTACAATCATACTCTTCTGGGAGTTCCATTAACTTTAATTTAAATTTATTTACTTAACATGTTTACGTATCGTGTCTTTTCGTATTTCATTTCTCGTACTTGCCTCAGTTTAGTACTTTGGCATTTCTTACATTTTTAGTCATCTGACAGATTCTATTTATCAAATTTTATGTCTTTTTATTTTAGACATTTCTTTTGGTCAAATAGACTCCAACATTGAGTCCGGGGTGCTGAAGAAAGTCAGTTTAGGCTTCCCAAGAATTTAATTCGGACTGTTATATGAAAAAGGACAAAATGGTCATTTTATCGTTTTACGTGTCATATCTGTCCGTACTTCGTTTCGTAATTTGGACTCCATTTTTGAGTCTGAGATGTCAAAGAAAGTTAATTTAGACATTCTCTGATTCTATTTGGCTTTAGGGGTACCAGGGGTATTTTGGTCATTTTACCCCTTTATGCGTCTTTATTTTTCGGGCTCCGTCTCGTAAAACGGACCCTACCATTAGTCTCAGAATGTCCAAAATAGTAAAAATACGCTATTCATAAGCTTAATTTGGACTTCATTTGCCCTATTTATGAGCCAAAGGTAAAATAGTAATTTAACCTTATTTATTAAATAATTAAATTAATAATTTAATTATTTAATTATTTTTCAGGGGCCTTAATGCATAAATTTTCCCTCAGTTGGGCCACAGTAGCATTTCTAAAAACTTCTGGGGCCAATCCGTAAATAGATAAAGTGTTGGTTTATTTTATTTTTAATTAATTAAATAAACCAAAGGGTTCGGTTCAATTTAAAATGAACCAGTCCGGTTCAGTCGCAAACCAACCGGTTTAGCCGGTCTGCTTACATGTGGCTGTCGTCATCATGACGTCAGCCCTAGATCTCTTTTAAATTAACCGACATTCCAAAACGACGCCGTTCTAATTAATCGGTGGCAAGCCCAGAGGCTGCCACCTGTCCGAGTCGACTCAGCCCCATTTTTAAAACGAGTTGACTCGTCTTCATCTTCCCTACGAGACCCCCTCTGAAAACCCTAATCTCCGAACCCATTTCTTCCTATTTCGTGCATTTCTACTTAGCCAACCTCCACTGTTTTGGTCCCAACTTATCCCTAAGAGATAAACGAGTAGATTGGCATTCGTTTTGGAGTTTAAAACCCTCACATATGTTCGGTTTTGAAGTGGATAATCCGAACTGTTATTTCGGTTGTTCATGCTCGTTTCTTAACCATTTTTGATGAGGTTTGGCTTGCTGTGATCCCCTCTTCATGGGGATTCAGTCTTCATTTAAAGAGATGGCTTAAATCATAAGTTTAGAGGTTTGGGGTGTGAACCCGTAACCTGCATCTTGACATTTGAGGGTTGATTTTTGAGCTTCAAGGTCGCGTACATAGGTTTTTAGTATGCTTGTAGGGTCTACTAGAGGTCCCTATACACCAAACAAGGTTTGGTTTCTCTCGGGTCAGACCTGCTTCATGCAAGGTCATCCATGGCGACTGCTCATGGGTTTCATGTTTTTAGGTGTTTTAAAGCTTAAATTTTCATGCTTGTTATGATTAGAATGTGTTCTAGACATCATATATATCAAATGGAAGCTTTAAATCAGTTTGTATGTAGAGAAATTCTAGAGAGAGAATTTTGACAGTTTTGAACATTCTCACCTTTTTGGTTGGGGTTTTCCTCCTTTTCTCTTTGATTTCCTTCCTCTTCTTCTCCTTCAGTTCCCTTCTTTTGGTTTCTTTCGTGAGAGATCAACATGCATTGCATGTTTGGCTTTTAAAGTAAGGGTAGCCGACCTCTCTCTCTCTCTTCATGTTCTCTCTCTCTCTACAGCTATCTCTCTCTCTCTCTACATTCTGAATTCTAGCCCTACACAGCTCTCCCATCTCATTAATTTTTACTTTTTCTTTTTCAACTTTGCATTTAATTTTCCATAAGATATTTATACATATATATATCCATATATATACATATACACATATATATACAAGACACACACACACACCAGCCGACACACACACACATGTTCACACTTGTTAACTTTTTACTTTTTAACTTTTTCATATTTCTTTCATTTAATATATATATATATATATATATACATATATATATACATTTAACTAATACATATAAATATCCATTTTCCTATAATTAATTAATTAATTTAATAATTAATTAATTATATATATAATTTTTTTCCTCGTAATACGTGTCATGTGACCCGGTATCCTGGGTCGGGATATTACAAATGACATGGCATGCCTACTTTATTTGAAATAAACTTTTTAACACTATACCTTAAATAAAATTTTTAAAAACTTTGGATGGTGTTTGGTACGTAAGAATGAAATAGTTAATTCATGAAATGTAAATGACATGGAATAGAAAATAAATTACTCAATTGGGTTAAGAAATATTTGAAATGATTTTTAATAAAATATCTATTATATAAAATAAATATTTCTAATTATACCAAACAAAATAAAAAAAATTAAAATAAATATTTCTAAAATACTTATGCCATCGTATCACGTGACATTCATATCTTAATGATTTAGGTTCGGGAGTCTTCGGTTGCGTTTGGTTACGTTTTTAAAAATAGATTTTTAATTTCAAAACGTGAGATACACGTTTGACAAGTTATTTATTTTAATTTTTTTAAATTTAAATTATCATGTGTAAATACATTTTCAGAGTTTTTAAAAAATTAATTACAAAATTTTTAAAAATATTTTTTAAAAAATTATATTTGAATTATTATTCAAGCACAGTCGAATCTTTTTTAAGTGTAATTTTTAGTTTATTTTTTTTTTTAAAGAGGCAAATAAGGTGAATGGGAAGGTGGGTCCCAATCAGCAAATAAAGATACGACCTGGAGTGACAGGTGGCTCAGCATTTCTACAATAGCTTACACCAATTTCCTCCACCAAAACGTCCAAAAACTTCTCTTTAAAACCTCATAATTTTCCATTCTACTTCCCTAAACAGAGTTGCAGATAAAAACGTTTCGCCTTACCGGTCTAGGGTTTTCAGTGATGGCTAAGAAGAGGAAGTCCGATGCCACACGGCTCGACGAGGTCGACCGAACCATGTACACCGCGTTCTGCAGCGGGGCGAACTCTCTGTCCCAGCTCTACACGCAAGCCATGAATCAGCAGAGGCTCTCCTTCCAAGCCGGTGAACGTCATGCGCTGGTTTGATTGTCTCTATTTCTCTCTTTTTTCTTTGGCGTTGTTTTGTAGGTTCCATTTAATGGATTTTATTTGATAAGATTGTACTGTTTGTTCACATCTTGGTTTTTCAATTGTTCTTCCATGGGTATTATATACCCGCTCATTTGGATATTTCTTTGCCCAATTGTTGCATTTCCTGAATTTATTGCGACGCTCTCCATCCTCGCCTCCTTTCTCTGTCTCTCTACATATTTTTGTCCATAAGCATGAATTTGAATGTTAATAAATGTAACTGTGCGTACACTTACGCTCAATATATAAATTAGAGTGTCGATATATATATATATATGTATATATATATATATATATTTATTTTGTTTACCTAATACGTTTTTCAGCGGACCGTGTTTCAGTGGTAATAGTTGGGGCTCAGGTTTATTGGGATTTGCAGTGGATGGTGAAATGATTATTCAAGGCTTGTTCTTTATGTGGTGCTGGAAGAGATGATTATAATCAGGCTTTAATTGCATGTGCTCTTTTTGAGCAATGGGTTATTGGAATTAATGGATGGAGTAACACAAGATAATAATAGTACGCCACCACACTTCTGATGTTTCCCAATGAATTCCACGATGAAGTGCCTTCATTTTAGGATATGAAAATGGGATTCTTTTTTTTTTTTATAAGAAAAGTGTATATATACACATATATTTATATAAATGCCCGAGGGGCAAACCCACTAATTACATGGTAAAGGCTACAAATTAACGTCTTAATGACCCCAAAAAAATCAACGGACCCTACATACAGAGGAAAAACTTATTTGGCCCAGAGAAATAACAATCTAAAAAATTTATCTTTGAAAACAAAGGGGGCGGGCCTCTTCAATCCCCTAAAAATGCCTCTCTCTCTCTCTCTCTCTCTCTCTCTCTTTCCAAATGCTATCGCTTTCCAAATGCTCCATAATAGGCAAGAAGGCACCATCCTCAAAACTCTATGCATCTCCCCCTTCCTCCACCCTTCCAACTCAAAAGCAAATCCTTCATTGTAACCAGAAGAACCCAATAGATAACAAACAGGGAGACAATTATGCATCGACAATCCATTGTAAACAATGGATGAGCAAGTGATCCATTGCAGTGTGGTCAAAGGTGCCTTATCGCCTAGGCAATCGGGTGAGGCGATTTTCAGTAATATCACCTTAACATGTTCTGGACCAGGCGTCTTCAAAGTGGCGACGCCTAGGCGATCACATTAAGCAAGGCGATCGGGCGATAGTCATTTTAATTGTAACGTATTTTAATTGTGTGTCTCTTATGTTTATAGTGTTTTATACACTTATTTAACAATTGTATAAGAGGCATTTCAATATAAAATAACATAGTTGTACTTTTGGAGGTATTATTGTCTGATCTATTATAGTGAAAAAGTATTATTGTCAAACATAAAACTAGCCTAATAAATAGTTAAATTATTTGAGATGTTGCAAAAAATTCAAAGTTTTTGAGAAAATAATACTTTTAACATATAAAAGTTTTAACTAAGGATTGACATTTTATCTTCTATAACCAGCCAACTATTATCATTCTTCACAAAATCTGTGCCTACCCACGTGAAACATCTTCCCTCCATCAACCAAATTGATAACCTATATGGGAAGTCTTCCCAAAATAGGTTTGATTTTAAGAGAATTAGTTTATATGTCTATGAGATTGGATCTATAATGTCTTCCATATTATTAGAACTAGCAAATAAGACTTATATAGATAACAAAACTTTGAATATTAATTTAGAAAAAATAGTACTAAAGCTTAAAATGATTATATTACTTATATACGTCATATGTGACTGTTAGATTATGTGTAATATATTTTTTGGTTCTTCTGAAGGCACTCTCTTTCCTTGGAAGCTCACTTGGCATTCAAAAGCTCTCCCAAAGCTTCCTTCTTCGCTTGGGAAGCTTCTTAGAAGACCATTTTAACTGCGGAAAACATGAAGAAGAGAAGTTTTATGTTGGCTAGCAGATGCTACTTTTGTAAGAATGACGAAGAAAGAGTGGATCACGCTCTCATTCACTATCAAGTCCCCTGGAGTTGTTAGAACCTTGTTCTTGCCATGTTTAGATTCTCATGGGTCATGTCAGGCTCCGTCAAAGACTTTTTGCTGGCGTAAGAAGGGTGCATCCTTCCTAAAGAAATTAAGAGAATTTGGAGACTGGCTTCCATCTGCCTCTTGTGGTGCCTTTGAAAAGAAAGAAACAATTGTGTCTTTGAAGATTGGGAGCTTCCTACTCCCTATCTTAAATATGCCTTTTTGCGTTTATTAATTTTTTTGGGCCAAAAGGGTTTTTCTTGTAAATGTTTCTTAAAGCTTCTTGGGGTTTTTGCCCTTCTTGGGCTACTTAATATATACTCTTTACTTATAAAAAAATATATATATATTTTTTGGTTATTTTTATTAGTTTGCCCTTATTTCACTCAGGCTGACACTTTTTTGTTGTCTCGTTTTTTCAGGCAATGTGAGACCTTAGTGCCTTAAGGGCGCATTTTGCCTTTAACTACACTGATCTATTGATTCTGCCTCGCTTTTGCACATAACACATCTATTTACCATGCAAAAGCCTCTTTTTTTTGTGAATTCTCAAGGGTCAAGATTTGCCCCCAAGCTGCCTCCCAAGTGAAAAAGCCACCTTAGATGCATTCTTTGAGTACCAAATAATCTTCCATGGGAAGTGTTGTTCACCTTTCCCCACCAAAGCTTTGTAGAAGGATTTCATTGTGAAAGTTTGGGAGTTGCTACCCGTCCTATGAATATTATCAGCACTATCCATATACACTCTACATCTACTCAAAAACTCAAAAAGATCGGTCACCTCCCCTACTTGCCAATCAAACAATTCCTCCGAAAAGTAGGAGTCCATACCATCTCCCCCCTCTCCCAAGAGATTGAGTTCGTCACCCACGCCCTTTATTAAGGGCCAAACTATACAGGTGCGGAAAGAACTCCTTCAACGCCCCTGCCCCACTCCAACCATCCACCTAAAACCTCACCTCCACACCATCCCCTACCTCAAACCTAATATATTTTTTGAAATCATCAATTCCATTATAAATGAACCTCCACAAACCACATTGCATCGTCCCCACCACCTCTTTAGAAAACCACACTCCCTCAATGAAACTTCCTCCCTTCCTCCAAACTACCCCATAAAAAATCCTTTTTAATCTTCTCAATCTTCCTTTCGATTGAAGCCAAAATAGGGAACAAGAACATGAAGTACGTCTGTAGGCTAGCGAGGGTACTCTTAATCAGTGTGATCCTTCCACTCTTAGAAAGGTAATGCCTCTTCCATCCCGCTAAGTGCCTTTGGAATCTCTCCACTACTATGTCCCACACTACACAAGATTGGTGATAGGCACCGAGAATCAAGCCTAAGGTAAGACAAGGGAAGGGCCTCCACTTTGCAGCCCAAAGACTAGGACAACTCCTCAACTCCCTGCACCTCCCCGGTTAGGGTTATTTTGCTTTTTCCCAAGTTTACTTGAAGCCTTGAAATTGCTTCAAAGCAAAGGAGGATACATCTAAGATACCACAATTGCCTTTTCTTTGCTTCACAAAAGATGATAGTGTCATCCACAAAGAGGAGATGTGAGACACCCATATTTTTAACTTCCTCATCCTCCACCCTGAATCCCTTCACAAAACCCACAACTTCCGCATTATACATCATGCTGCTAAGGGCTTCCATAGCTATAACAAACCAAAAAAGGGAGAGAGGATCTCCCTGCCCCAGACCCCCTAGATGTCTAGGAGAATTCCGCTGGACACCTGTTCACCACAATTGACATAGAGAGTAGAAATACATGTCATCATCCATTCCCTCCACCTCTCCCCAAACGCCATCATTCTCATCAAGGCTAGCAAGCAATTCCAATTCACGCGATTGGAAGCCTTCTCAATATCAAGCTTACAAATGAGCCCATTTCCCTTCCCTTTTCTCTTAAAATCAATACACTCATTGGCAATTAGCGCAACATCCAAAATCTGCCTACCCCTACAAATGCATTTTGATTGCTAGAAATAACATCGTCCACCACTTCTTTCAATCTCACAGTCAACACTTTAACCAGTAAATTGTAAACGCTTGATGCTAGTCTTATAGGCCAATAATCCTTAATATTCTCTCCACCCTCATTCGGAATTAGCGCTATAAAAGAAGCATTCAAGCTTCTATCAATTGTGCCTTAGTGATGAAAAAAAATTCATAAACAGCCAATATGTCACCTTTTATCACCTCCCAATAGTACTTGAAAAAGGCCATTGTGAATCCATTGGCCCCGGGCTTTGTCCCCATCACAAGTTCAAAGCCTGTAAAATCTCGTCTTCCAGTGAATGGTTTCTCAAGCCCAACGGCCACTTCACCATTAAGACTAGCCAGCTGCAGGTCCTCTATCCCCGGTCTCCAATTACAAGTTTCGGAAAACAGCCCCTTCTTAGAATTCCATAATCCCCTTCATAGTTCCTAATGTCCTACTCTTGTGATAAGGTCTGGTCCAAAATTCTGATTGAAGAAATCTTATTTCTTCTATTATGAGCATTAGTAGTCCTGTGAAAAAATTGTGTTCTCTGGTCTCCTTCCTTTAGCCACAAAACCCTGGACTTTTGGTGGCAAGAAGTCTCCTCAATTTTGAACATCGGCCCCAGTTCTCCTTTCAAACCCTCCTTGTGCACCTTATCCTCCTCAGGTAACTCAGAATCCTGTTCCTTCTTATCAACATTCTGAATTTCCTGCAATGTGTTATTAATCATCACTTGCAAATTCTCAACTCCTTATTCTATCTCCGCAAATCACCCTTCAGCATTTTCATCTGTTTTGCAAGAACATAACTTGGAGATCCAGAAACACTGCAATTCTGCCACCTTCTCTGTAAATCCCTCCACTCTTAAAACCACGTGCTCAAATTTAAAGGAACTTTTGCCTGAACTGAACCCACCACAGGACTAAAGAATTGGACAATGGTCTGAAACTTCCCTGGCCAAGCAAGACTGATATGTACCTGGGAAGTAGTCTTCCCAAGAGAAAGAGACTAGAAAACGATCTAACCTGGACTAAGCCTGAAGAACCCCCACCTCTGGCCAAGTGAATCTGGCTCCTTCTAGCGGCAAGTCCACCAGTTCACTTGCATTAATGAAATCGTTGAATTCTTTCATACTCCTTGAAAGCCTTCCACCTCCCCACTTTTTTGAAATCTGACCGCATAAAAGTTGCCTCCAATGCTCTGCGGGACCTGCCTAAGCTCCCCAATACCCTGCAACTCCCCCAGAGAACCCTTCTGTCATTAATCACCCTGCAATCCTTAGATTCCTGACTTTGCCCACCATACACTGCTTTGTACACTCAAATCTACAGGAGACAATTTCCCATGTACTTGATCTCTCTCGGATCCCACAGAATAATTATCCCACTAGCTATTCCACTTGCATTCAGAGTTGCCCATTCCACCTACAGAGATCCCCACAGACTGTTAATCATGCCTTTTGACATCTCTGCTAACTTAGTCGCCTGTAGACAAACCACAGAAGGCTTCCAACCTCTAATTAATCCCTTCACTACTGCTCTTTTGTCTGAGTCATTAAGACCACGCACATTCCATGAAATAGTCTTCAGCTTCATGATTCTGTTATTCTCAGTAACTCACTCCCTGCATCCTGTTCCTCCTCCAATCCCCTCCTACCATCATGGTTTACCAAAAATGACAAGTTTCTCATCTCCCTCTTTGGCCTTCCAGCAGGCATTTCCTTCAAAACCCTACCTTCCTACTTCTTTCCCTTTAGTCTTCCTTGGCTATTTCTGATCATTATCTCTGAGTACAATTTGGCCCTCCCCAAAACCCTTAGCTTCCACCTCATCCACCCAACGACTGATCCTTGTTTCATGATCCACTCCAAGCTGCAATAACAACATAGCTTGGCATTCGGATGCCATGCCTTGATCAGATGAGACTGCACTTCTTGAATCCTCCCATTCAAAGTCTTTCTGAAAATCACTTTCTGGCAGAGATCCCGCATCTCCAAATTCCTTAGCAGCCCTTCCATCTCCTTGACTGGTGAAATCCTGAGAAGATATATCTTCTTTGGCAATTTCCTCCCTTCCTATTTTTTTCCTCAGTCTCACCTTCTTCTTTGATTTCAATAAATCTCCAGATCACGATTCTACCTCTGATGTCCCCACTGACCCGACGATCCCCCTGAAAGATGACCATGATTTTCATTAAGAAGGCAAGACTGCTCTTGGGCCCTGCTAACAATCTGGTTTTTTTCCACCTGCTACCCAGTTGACCCTTGCTCAGCCTATTTGAAAGAATTAACTGGCCCGGCTCCATCGCCCCATCTTCTGGATGCCCTGAAGTATGGGCCTTCGCAACCCTTCTGGGCCTTTCCCAGCCCTCATCAGCTGTTTTTCCCTGGCCTCTTTTGGATGGGCCACCTTCATTAAATTGATAAGGCCCGCTTACAAGGCCTTGCCCACCATTTTTTCAAAACCCCTCAGCCCATAATCTTTGTTTTGGCCGAACTTCAAAGCATGTCTACCCATCAACCATCGAGCTTCTCCCATTTTAAAGTTTGAAGCTCCCCCTTTCTGATAAGGTGTTCCACTGGAGCCTGCCACCTGTCCCCTTCTCTGATTTCCTCTCTCTCCAACACCTGCATGCCCCAGCTGCGCTTGTATCCCAGTTGTCCCTGTCAAGGACTCGATCTCCATATTCCAGCGCCTGTTCTCATCACTGGTAAAATGAGATGTCACAAATTGAAGTCCCATCTCTGCCCATACTGGGATCTTAAGCTTCTAGTTCCTGACTTGAATTTTCACCATTGCCGGAATAGACCCCATGAAGGCTCTAACAAATACAGACGTCTTCCCATGGTGGTCTCAACCACACCCAAAATTCTCCACAGCACACCCCCATTGCTTTGAACACCTCCATTCCCCCATAAAATGCCGGCAAACCCATAAATCACACCCATTGTTCTCTGGCTTCATCAATTCTGATGCAACGACCCACCGATCCAACATCACAGGATTTCCTTCAAAGTACCACTCCTATTTCAACACCCTCGCTGCCTCTTCCTTAGAAAGGAACTCGAACATGAACAGAGAGCCGTGCATGTCAAGAACTATCAATCTGGTTGCAACTCCCCAATGACGATCTGCCCATTGCTGAAATCTTTGAAGTTAAGACTACATGGAAGATTTTATATATCTTCTTTTAGTCAGTTGCTGTGGGTCTAGGTGTGCCAACAGCTGAAAACCCACCATGTTTTATTCTTCATGTAGGTTGTCAAGCATTTGAGGTTATCTATGACATGCAGTGGGTGGTCCGAGTTCGATTAGTGATGCTAATGCTATTGAGGAGAATATTCCTCAAATCTTGGCTGCTTAGATGACTAACTATTGAACTTGATTACTTGGGTTATATACTATGGCATGTTTTGTGCCATATTTAACCATAGTATGCTGATGGATAGAAATTCCCTTTGTGATTGTTCAGGAATGTAGAAATAGGTCATGGAGAAGGATTATGTGGATTGGGTCATTAGTGGTGCTCATGATTTGGAATGTTGTTTGGTGTCATGTCTTTTATTTTTTTTCCCCAAAGCTTTATTTGGTAACAATTTTCAAGGAGTATGAGTGGTGGTTGTGAGGTTGTTCTCCAGTTTTCTTTTCTCTTTTCGTTTTTTTTTTTTTGTGTGTGTATTTTTGGTTCCTTGCTTGGATGTTGAAGGATAAATACTTCAGAGTCCTTTTTTCTTTCTTCTTTCTTTTTAGTTTTTTTTTTTTTTGGTGGCTTACTTAGATGTTGGTGAAAGATAAATGCTTCATAGTGATTCATTTAGAGCATCTCCAATGTTGAATGCCATTTCATCTATGCCAAATCTATATTTTGACATTACTACAGTACAAAAGTACTAAATTTTGGCAACTCTACTCCAATGCTAAAATACCATTTTTTTTAACACAAACTATTATCTTTCCCTAAAAAAGTTGGGTGGACCTCACCTCCGTTTGACATTTACTTGAAAAAGTAACGTGGTGCCGTAGACCCCACATTTGTTTGGCATATGCTAGTGTATTCCATGATATGGCATAAATTGGCACTAGCTACTCTTGAATAACTGCAACTTGATTAAGCATGGTAAAATCTTCGAACAACCAAAAAACTAGAAACAATCAAATCATAACCAAGTATATTGTGCAAGGGGGAGGGATGGATAGGTTTCCCTTTGTTTGGTGGGCAAGAGATAAGGGAAAGGAAGGGGGGAGGGAAGGCCCTTCCCTCCGGGCACATCATTTTCTTCCCTCCCAAAAGTGGGAGAAAAGGAGGGAAAGGACTCCTCTTTTAATTGTTTCCTTGATCTTGTTTTCCAATATAGAAGGGTATAATTGAAGAACCACATAAAATTCTCTTCTCTTTTATTTTTTTCTCTTTGAAAAAGTTTTTTTTTTTTTTTAAATAAAGAAGGATACATGGTAAAATCACATAAACAAACACCACAAAATTCTCCTCTTTTATTTTATTTTTTCCCCTTTGAAGAAGTTTTTTTTTTTAAATAAAAAAGGATACAATGGTAAAATCACATAAACAAACAATACATGGGAAAGGCTTATTCCATCCCCTAGGGATATTCTTTTCCTCTTACCTTTCTTTCCTTTTAATTTTCCATCCCTCTGAGGAGTTTCAGAAATTGCAGCCTGAAAAGAGATTTCAGTAAGTGTGTCCAAAATACCTGTACGAACTCAATTCATTATGTGTAAAAGGTTTAAAATATAATATTCTTTTACCAAAACCACTTGTAGTATACTAGAAACTTCCAAACAGAAACTTTGTTCACCCAGCTGTCATCACAAGATTGATAAGTCTGGCTGAGCTCGAGAAGCTCATTTAACATATTGAGCCAAGTATGAACAATTCAGTTCAAATTAAAGTCGAGCTTGGACCAAGTTGTTAAATGCAAACCAAATTAAATTGAGCTTAGGTCAAGTTTGATCAAGCCTCCATGATAATCGAGACAAGAGCAATATAGAACTTGGCTCAGTTTCCATTGCCATGATTGAAGCTTTGGCTATGCTTCACATTTGGGGATGCCCTTCAGGAGTGTTGGACGAGTGTCATGTCAACTGTCTTAAGTTAAGATGGCTCTTTTCGGAAAATTTCTGTGGTTCATAGGCTCTTTCTATGTCCAGCAATAAATTTTATTCAAAAATTTGTTGAGAATGACTTGTCCAAAAAAAAAAAAAAATTTGTTAAGAATGTGGGTCCTAGTAGCCAGGACAAGAACCTCACAATGAAACAACTCTGCTTTGCTGCTCCTCTGAACTAAGGGGGATATGTTCTTGGCATATGTCCCAACAACATCAACAGAGTGGCGATGGAAGCAAATATGAACGCTATATGAAGGCTACCTGTGGATGCCTTGTGCTGGAAAGGGCAAAGAGGTCAACTGGTACAGCATGAGCAATAAAGACTACCTTGTCATTGAAGTATCACACTAAATAAACGCAAGGGATTTTATCATTTTATGAAGAGCTATACAAAGAAACTAGGGAGTGGAGGTCTTCAATGGAGGATATGCCCTTCAATGTTTTGAGTGGAGAGGAAAGTAGGGAGCTGGAAAAATTATTTACGGAGGACAAGATAGCTGCAGCTCTGGAGTCCTGTGATGGGGACAAGGCGTCGGGTCTGGCCGGATTGTCCTTGGAATTTTTCCAGCATTGCTGGACAGTGGCGAGGGAAGACATTTGGCCAGCACTTTTTTCGAGCATGAGACATTTGAAAGGAGACTTAATGCTTCTTTCATTACCTTAGTGCTGAAAAGGATGGGGCTGAACACATAAAGGACTTTATGTCAATTAGTTTGGTTGGTGTGTCTACAAGATTGTGGCAAAGGTTCACTCCATGAGACTAAAGAGGGTATTAGACCTGGTGGTTTTAGATTGCTAAAATGTCTTTTATGTGAAGCTATGAACCACAAACACTCTATTTTGGCTCACGTATCAGTGTCGGGCATGGATATACTCAAATACTCTCTGGACACTTGTCGGATATGCTCAATAAGAGTGTCCCTTTTTTTAAGGGATTTTGGACACGTCCCGGACACAGCTTGGAACACATTAGGATACTTTTGAACACCTTTGGGGTCATTTTGTAATTCTTTTAAAACTTGGGGTCAGTTATGTTATATTAGAAAACTAATGGGTCATTTTTTTAATTCTAATTCTTATTATTCATGGTTAGCCTTCGCTTTGATTCTCTCTCTTTGATACACACTAGTTTTAAGACCTAGCCCTAGCAGTGAATGAGGGCGTCATCCACTAGTAGTCAACCTCCTTCGTCTTCTTCTTCTATTCTTCTTTGATCGTCCATTGCAATAGAACTCTAGGTAAGCTTATTCTTCTCTTCTATTTTTGTTCTTTTTTTCTCCTTTTCTTTCTACTTTCTTCTTGTCTAATCATCTCTCTTGGTTCTCACTCTCCAATCGTTTTTTCTTTTTCTTCCTGGATATCGTGGTCTTCGTTTTCCGACCTGCGATTGAGGGTTTTTCTTGTTTGATTGTCTCTCTCTAGGATACACACTAGTTTGAAGCCCTAGCCTTAGTAGCGAATGAAGCCTGTTAGATCACCAACTGCTTTAAAAGCTTAAGCTGTTAAAGAATGGGCTAACAATGTATATCAAACTCTCTCAACACCTCCCCTCATGTGCGACCTGGACTTGCGCGTGGAGAGACAAAGAAATCACATACAGAAGAGAATGCAAATGTAAATGGGGAATAAATGCAAATAGAGAGACTTGAACCCAAGACCTCCCACAAACAAGACTGATACCATGCTAGAACACCAATTGCTTTAAAAGCTGAAGTTGTTAGAAAATTGGTCAACAATGTATATCAAGCTCTCTCAACAAAACCATCATTGATTGTCCACTAGTAGTTTGACCTCCTTTGTTGTCCTTCCTCGTATGCTTCTCTTCTTCTCTAATCGTCCATCACAATAGAATCTCCAGGCATGTCTTTGCGAAATTTGAAAGACAAATCAAATATCAAGTCATTAACAGAAAGAGAGGGATCCTTCTGCTTTTCTTCTCTCTGATTTTACACTAGGGAATGAAGTTATTTGTGTTTAATGATGCTTTTAGTTTTGATTATATCTTTGTTTGTATCTCTCTTTGGATATTTGTGTTTACTGCTGAAAGGAAAAAAAAGAAAAAGAAACGATATCTCTTTGGATATTTGTGTGTTCTAATTATTTTAGGTTTGATTACAATGTGGTTTATATTTCATACATTTGATTGTTCATAGCTATTTTTTTTTTGTCCTATTATTGAGGCTTGTTGAATTAGGGATTTCATTTTCATATCTTAAAAATATTGTAGGGATTTGTGAATTTTTATGCCAATTTTGATTAAAAGAAGTTAGGTTTTTATTATATGGTCATATATATATTTTTTAAAATTAACATGTCCCCGACGTGTTTGTATCTTACTTTTTTTGAGAAATTCCATGTCCGCGTGTTGTGTCATATTGTATCGTATCGTATCATATTTGTGTCCCATGTTGGTGCTTCTTAGGGGGGAGGAAATAAAAAAATTGGATGCAATTTTGGTTGCTAAGGAATGTATTGATTCAAGGAGGAAAGAAGAGATGCTAAATGGCTTGGTGTGCAAGTTAGATATCGAGAAGGCATAATGATCATGTTAACTGGAATTTTTTGTTGTCATTATTTGAACAAATGGGGTTTTTGGAATAAGTGGAGGAGTTGGATGAGATGGTGTATTTCTTCCGTTTTGTTGTCAGTGTTGGTGAATGGTTCCCTTGCTGGCTTTTCAAGTCTTCAAGGGGGTTAAGGCAAGGAACCCTATGTGTTCGTGATTGTGATGCAAACTTTGAATCTGATGTTGGCCAAAACTGTGGGGGAGGTATGTTGGAAAGTTTTTGAATTGTGGATAATTCGGGGTGGGGGTGTTGTATAGAGATTTCTTACTTAATTTTTGCTGATAATACAATCATATTTTGTTGCAAGGAGGAAAATCGGCTCAAATTTTTGAGGTGTATTTTACTTTGCTTTGAGGTTGTTTCTGAATTAAGGGTGAACTTGTCCAAAAGTGGGATCATTCTAGTGGATGTGAGGCTGTAGAGCTTTTGGCGTCGAATATGGAATTTCGTATTGGTTCTTTCCAAGTAATGTATTTGGGCTTGCCATTGGGAGCTTTTTTGAAGGCTAAGGTGGTGTAGGATGTAATAGCATGGAATACTATAAGAGATTAGCATAATGGAAGAGTCTATTTATTAGGATTACTTTGATAAAAAGTACTCTTTCTAATCTTAACATATTATATGTCTCTCTCATGGTATTAAATATCGACCATTACGTAATCTGTTTTGAACCCTCTGATACACACCGATAATCTGTTTTGAACCCTCCGATACCGTTACGCACCGATATATCGATGTGTAAAAAATTCACAAGTGTAACAGTTGATACCGTTACGGACCGATGTGTAACAATATCGGTTAATACGTAATAATAATGGTACATTTTTCTATTTTTCTCTATTCTAACGGTTAAAAAACTCGTTTTTGACCATAGATCTAGTGATTTAAATTTATCAAATACAAGATTTGGAATTATGGATATAGTCAAAGTATTTAGTAAGTCTTAGAATTATATCTAATTATTTATTACCACAAACTTAAAAGTAAAATTTTATCTTATTAGATTTAGTAGATGTTGCTTAAAAATGAATGAATCGTATTACTAGGGCCCAGGCTACTTCTACAAAAAAAATTATTTCTTTGCTACTTTTGTTTTTGTATTAATGTTTTTGCTCTAAAATCATATAAAGGTATCTTGAGTTTTTTTTTTGGGTAAAAAATTTGAGTATTGTAACATAATTAATCATATTTATATTTTTTTGCCATTTTTTGCTAAATTGTGTGTTTATTTGACTTTAAGCCTATTAGTTACTAATTAATATTTACTTATAGTTTATTCTTTGTCTATGTTTATTTTATTTTTTATATTTGTTGAAATTACTTATAATTAAATTTTTAATTATTAGTTGTCATAGTTAGTCATAATAGATTGTACTTTCTTCTTACTTTGATATAAAACCAATATAAAGTGATATACAATAAGTAATTTTTTTTCATAAGAGTTATAAAAATGACTAAAATAATTAAAAATATTAAAAAGTAATAAATTGAAACAAAACCATGCATATCAGTAACTTTTAAGGGGCTTTTTAGTGATTACAAAAAATTTATGAGTGTGGCTTCCGATTCCCATTACATATCGACCGATACTCCCAATATTGTTACATTGCTAACGCAACTGTTACGTGTCTCGATACCTCGATTTAAAACCTCTCTTCCTATTGCCAACTTAGTGGTTTTTTTTTTTTTTTTGGGGGGGGGGGGGGGGGGGGGGTGTTCATTAGAGTTTCGATGGTTGAGGGGAGATTGGGTATTAAAGCGTGAGGTCCTTTAGCATTACATTTTTGGGAAAGTGATGGTGGTAGAGGTTTGCATTGGAAAGGGAAGCTCAAGGGGGGAAGGTGATAGCTCTTAAATAAGGGTGTGAAGGGCGAGGTTCGTTTTCGAAGTAGGTGATGGAGCCTTTCGATTGTGGTTTGTGGAGACTTATAAGATTTTCTCAAGTATATTCGATTTGAGGTGGGAGTGGAGACAAGGGTGACGTTTTGGGAGTATGTTTGGAGTAGCGACGTGTTCTTAAAAGACCAGTTCCCACAGCTATAGATGATTGCCTTGGATTGGGTAGCTCTAGTTGCGGATTATGTTTCTTGGTCAAAGATGGATATAGTTTGGGCTCCATGTTTAAAAGGAATCTTCAGGATTGAGAGTTGGAAGTTGTTCATCTGATAGGGCTCTTTAATTGCTTTAGGGTCAAGAATGACGAGGAGGATTCTTTAGTATGGACCTTGAATACTCCAATGGTTTTTTCAATTCGCTCACTCTACAGCACAATGGAAGGAGGGAGGGGAATGAAGTTCCTGCCGAGGATAATTTTATATTATGGAGTTCCAGTTAAGGTGGCTGCTTTCGCTTGGAGTGCCACGTGGGAAGTAGTATTGATCATGGATAATCTGCAAAGGATGGGATTTAGTTTGGCAAAGTAGGTGTTGCATGTGCAAGGAGGTGGTAGAAACATTAAATCATCTCCTCCATTGTAGGGTGGCTAATGATGCATCGAATCTCATCCTCTCTCTTTTTGGATGTTTGTGGTATATGTCGTTTACAGTGAAAGGTCTCCTTTCTAGCATAGTTATCAAAATTGCAATCCGGATCATACGATCCAAAATAACTAAATTGATCCAATTCATATAAAATTGCAGATGTAACAGGATCATACAAGATTGTAGGATCGCAATAGGATTGTTTTCACTTTGTGGACAAAAGAATCACCCAAATGGCTGATTATTTAATGATTCAACACTAAATTTTAACAAGTATTGCTACATTTAGCTTTTTATATTAGATAATTTTTTAGCTTATTTCTTTAAAACGTTAATTTGTATTATTTTAGGATTTTAAAACTTACATTTTATAAGCAAATACAAATAAAAAATTGTAGATGCATATACTTCTATATGGTATCATAATATTCTACTTTGTTTATTTATTTTAGGCTTTTTTATTATTGATTTTTAACAGCTCTTTACTTTTACCTAAATACTTGGCCATTTTTTTGAGAATTTTGTGGGATCTTATTATCCTACGATCCGATTGTATGAACCCCAAAACGATGCAACGTAGGATCCTGATTTTAATAACCTTGCTTTCTTGTGGGGAAGGGTGTAGGGTAAGGAAGGACTTGAAGAAGATTTAGAGAGTGGCCCTACTGTAATAACCTTGCTTTCTTGTGGGGAAGGGTGTAGGGTAAGGAAGGACTTGAAGAAGATTTAGAGAGTGGCCCTACTGTGCCTCCTATGGTGTTTGTGGAGGGAGAGGAATAGGAGGATTTGTAAGGGGATAGATCTTTTTTCTTTTAGGTTCAAGGATAATTTTTTGAAATTGTTACATTTTTGGGTCAAGGAAGCCTATCCTATGTATGAAGGTTCTTTTGTAAATTTTTTGGGAGAACTACTACTTTAATTTTTGTGCCGACTGCTCTTTGTATTTCGGATTTGCCCTCCTTAGCGTTTTTAAAATAATTTATACTTACAAAAAAATGCAAGGAAGGAAGAATGTGTGTGTGTTTTTTTTTTTCCATATATTATTTGGGAAACAATGAATAGCTAATCCTAATGAATAAGAATATCACATCAGGTTACCAAAAAGAAAAAAGAAAAAGCACATAACATCAACATATATAATCCATATACAATTAAAATAGTACACATCAGCTTTATTGTGTGTATGTGTATGCATTTCAAGTTACATTGCCTATCGGGGCATTATTCACGCTTCTGCTTTGTAAGTTTCTAGCTTTTTGCCATTGATTCATGCAGTGCAGAATCAAATACTATGAAAGGGCAAATAGCACAGAGCACAGACACTTCCACGGCGCCATGTCTGTCAGAACGCTTACATATATTGAACACCCCCGAGACATCGTGGACCTTGGAATATGACTTTTTTTTATATCTAGAACATTACACCCTCAAGGCATCTTGGACCTTGGAATATGACTCTTTATTTATTATAGAGATAAAGTATAACCATAAAGAAACATCAGATTAAAGTTTTGTACAGAATTTATTTAAAAAATTGGACCATATTTTAAAACAGAAGATGCATACAATTGTTATTGAAGGAGTGGGGATGGGGGGAGAGGAGGCATCTTAATTTTGTGCCTTATATGTATACACATACAGCCTCGTACACACGTGTATGCTTGACGTGACCTATTTTTTTAAGGATTTTAACATGGCAATGTGCTCGTATCATGTTGTCATTGTCCATGCAACACCATTGTAGGACCTCAAAAAGAATCAAATCAGGCATCATGCCCTTTCTGATTACAACTGGAGGCATGGTTCATTGTCTGCAGTTATCTCTCCTGCAACTCTGGCTCTTGCTTTGTCTAGATTAGTGCTGTAGATAAGATCTATTAAATTTGTTATTCTGATACTTCCATCAGTCTTAGATGTTCAATAATGGATACGATCCAGCTGTTTCTGAGTTGTACTCAATCAGGTGCTAGGCAAGGATCAAAATTCCATTTTTTTCCATCGAAACAACCGAAATGCTTATGCTTCTCAATGACCGAAATGAAATACTAGTGGAATATCGAAATTCACAAGTTTCCATGGAAACAATTGTTTCTGTGCAAACATACTGAAACTAGTGGAAACATTTCTTTTATATCAGCAATAGAAGTTGGTAAAAGATAATATTCATTTGTTTTTCAAATGAATGAGATTGAAGGATTAAGGGCCAAAATTACAAGAAGATATTTTCTTTTTTTTTCCCCTCCAAAAACAACAGATAAGGAAAAGTAGTAGCGGAAATAAAATGTAGATAAAAAGTTTAGTTTAATACTTGGTTACTAATTATAATTTTAAATTGCTATTTGTTTTAGTTGTTATTTTATATTTGACTTGTTTCAAATTGTGTAATTCATGGATATTACACAATATATATCTATTATGTTATGATACTTATCAAACCAAAAAAACAATCTATTATGTTATGGTATTGTATTTGATTTTAATAATTTTACATATTTTATAACAAATATATAATAATTTCATATTACATAAATATTAATGCTAAATCTTTTATATTGTTTTTTAATAACTAAAGAGTTATTTGGTATTAATGACTAATTTACATATTTTGTTTTGTCAATTTCATCCTACTGCCCTAGTATCTTCTTGTGTGGATGAACATGTAACCTAAAATATTTCTCATTAATTAATTATAATATTTATCTTTACACATTCATATATTTTACTTTATGTTTCCAAGTGTTTCTACACGTTTTAATTTTTTTCATCATTTTCACTATGTTTCTGAAATGTTTATATTTTTTGGGTGTTCGAAACAAAACTATGAAATGAAATTTTGATCCTTGGTGCCGGGCCTTATCATTTTATACTCATTGTTTGTTTTGGTAGGTATAATGTGTTGGACTTAAGTTTTGCCTCCATATTCTGTTATCTAATCCTCACCCTCCTTTCTTGGGTTGCAGGAGAAACTATACAGTTGGATTCGTAGACAAGAAGAAGATGGATCAAGAATGACTATCGTTGATATAATTGCTTACATTCAGGTTCTTAGTTTGCAATTTTTTATGATGGTTGTTCTGTGGTTTCTCACTCTCATGGTTTAATTCAAACTGTAGAATTACTTTCTTTCTTATTTTCATTTTATTTGTTGCTTCTGTGCTCTATAATGATCAAACTATGCTGTTTTTATGTGTGCTCTATTTAATTTCTGTTTTGCATTTCACAAATCTGCAGCAATGGCTCTAGTAAGTTGGTTTAGCTGCAAATGCATTGATTAATAAGAAAAATAAGTCGATTTTTTTTTGGATATACAGGATATGTAGGAATTTTTTCCCCTGTACGTGGGGCAGATTAATTCAAATTTACCAAAGGCATGTTGTAACAGGATAATGTCTCTTGAAGAAATGCCTTTCTAACGAAGGCATCTTTTGAAGAGACACCTTTCAATTATCACAGATGGCATCTATTGAAAAGATGCCTCCAACCGCAGCAATGCCCAACACTAAGGTGTCTTTTTGAAAGACACTTTCACGGTGAATGATCTTTTGAAAATCTGTGTTCCTTTGATATTATGGTGTCCGTTGCATTATTTTTGGGCTTGTTTTGAGTCCAATCATGGAAGGATTCTTAAAGAAGTATTTTCCCTAAAATTTTGGTTGATCAAACCTCTAGAGAAGCTGATAAGAAGAGTTCTGGTTTTGTCGAAATACTTGTCATGTTTTGGTATACTTTGGGGCCTTTCGGCTCTTTAAAAAAAATCTTCAACAAATCTGTTATATTCCCAAGTGTTTTGGGACTTCTGAGACCATTGGAAAGGAGTCCAGTTTGGTTTGGGATTTCTTCTTTTATTTTAGCCTTTGAAAGGTGACACCTTTATAGTTAAGAGTTCTTTTACCTGGTTGAAAGAGATGCCTTTTATTCACGTTTCATTAGAAGAGGTGCATTCCTTTCGTTCATGTTTAATGAGAAACTAAGAAGCATGGATACGGACACGGGATACGATATGACACAGATACGTTATTTCTCAAAAAAAGTAGGACATGGATACGTTAGGGACACATTGAATATATATAATTTTTTATATTTTTATATGACCATATAATAAAAATTTAATATTATTTCAATTAAAATTGACATAAAACACAAATTTAAAAAATATTATTAAGATATTAAAATAACAAAGCCATTAAATAAAAATGAAAGAACTTCATTTAATCATCAACATTCATGATTCAAGTGTCCGGATCTCGGTGTCAGTGTTCGACACGTGAGCCAAAATAAAGTATTCATGCTTCATTGATGAGAAAGGTATCTCTTAATGAAACATGAATGAGAAAGGAGTCTCTTGAAACACCAAGGGACACCTTTCTCATTCACATTTTATTAGAAAGATGGGAGATTCCTTCTGCCGGTTACATGGTTATGGTAAATAGGGTTGAAATTACTCCATTTCGGTATAAAAGAGTAATAAAATATACTTGTGTACGGAAAAAAAACTTAGATATGTTGGCCTATGTTTTATGATTCATACTTTGTATTGTGTATTTTGACCTCTCAGTTGTGGGAGTCTCTCGTGCATTGGGACGTTGTATTATGTATTTTAGTTATCATGATTAGAAAGGTTTATGTTAGTGAGTTTTCTGCTGATAATTAGATCTTCTTGCTTCCCGTCCAGCCCATCAGTTGTGATAGTAAAACTAATTGGAGTGACCAAATGAGTCAGGAATGTGATTGTGTATATTCTTGTTAATAAATTTGCTAACCCAATATTCCTCATGTTGTTAAAGATATATATGAAGTATAATAATTGGAACTGGAGTAAATAAATTTGTTTTTTTTTTTTGGATAGGCGAGTAGAAATAAATGTTAGTAATGTGAAACATTTTGTTTTTACCTTTGAATGTAGTTTTAAACATGAAAAAGATGGCTGATTCATTGGCACAAAATCATAATAGGCAATGTCGCACTTTAATTTCAGAACTTGTAGTGGGGTCATGTTTAAGCAGCAAATGTAAACCAAGTTGTTTCGGTTGGTCCTTGTCATAAAATAAAATTTGTACTTCAATATATTCCTTCCTTTGATATGTTCGATGTGGTTCCTTGAGCAGAACCGCTTCATGGACCATTTTGCATGATTTTAAACATCTATGAATTGTCACGAACGCTTAACTGGAATTAGATCAGAATTCTATGTCTTATGATTGGATATTAAAAAGTGATTGCCGCAGAATTGACAATACCTCATTTGTTATAAAGTAAAATTCTTCTCTGTGTCTCTCATTGCTTTGATATAACTCACCTGAATTTAGAAGTTAGATGCCCTTCTTAACGATAGGAAAAAAAAAAAAAAAAGGAGAGGTTAGATTCCCTTCTTAGGTTGGTAGTTCAGTGAATTTCATTTTCGGGAGTTCAGGGAGATTCACTTGCTTTCCTAAAGAACTGCTTCATGGGCATTTTATCGTGATTTATGCTCAACTATCCACACAAACTCAACCATCAACTTCACTATTCTTTTTTCATCCTCGAAGCACCCTTTTTTCCCGCATGTTTTCCCATTTATCCACACCTCATGATAATTAGGTTGTCATACAAACAATTGAATTTTACCAATAAGAAGAATACACATGTCTGAATTTTGAGTTCTACAGTGAATCTTTCTGGTTGTTTTGTTTGGGTCACAAGGTCCTAGGAGCATGTGATTACTTTGTTGATAAGGAACTATTCCCATCCAAAAAAGTACTCTCATATGTAGGGATATGCCATTACTTTGGAATGAGAGAAAGGAGACACGTTTCCTAGGTAAGAGTGTCGGCGTCGGACACATCTTGGACATGGACACATTCCCGTTCCAGACGTGTGGAAAAGAAGTATCAAAATTTTTTTTTCAAATTTCCGATACGTTCCCAACATACTGGGACATGTCCGGGATACGATTATAGGGATCGAAGAGGAGAAGATGAAGGAAATTTTTAGAGTAATAAAAAAAAAAGAAAGAAATTATTAAGAAGGAGAGAATCTCAGTAAAAAGGCTAAAGAAAGAGAAAGGAAAAGAGGGACAGTAGCCTGCTTATTTTGCATGGCAAATTGGAGTGATTCATGCCATGGTAGATGCCGGGAACGGTACACCCTTCTTTTTTGTCGTCGTTGTCAGACGTCTCCTATCAATGATCTCTCTCTCTCTCCCCCCTCCCACCTCTTTGTTTCATAGAGTTGCTCCCCCCAACAATCTAGCCTACCTATTTTGCACGGCAAATTGGAGTGATTCATGCCATGGCAGATGTCAGGAACAGTACACCCTTCTTCGTTGTCATCAGAGCTCTCTCTCCCTCTCCCCCCATCGATCTCTATTTCCCCTTCTCCCCCCTTCGTGTTGTGTGAGTTCTCCTGTTTTGTTGATCCCCACACCCCCCCTCCCCCCCCCCCAAACAAAAAAAAACCAGGTTTTAGTTTTGACTTGTCGATTTTTCACCAACACGCGTCAGTGGATGAGGATCTAAACTAATTTTATTAATATTAGTTATACAATGAGGATAAGTCTCCTTAACCCGAAAGTATTAACAAATGTAGAGTCCTATCTAGGCTATCTTTGAACCTAACAAGGGAATTGACCTCCCCTTAAACAATTCTACTATTTCTTTCTTGCCAAAGACACCAAAAAATACAAGACGGAACTAATTTCCGTGTTCTACTTGCAACACAAAAAACACAAGTACCAGTCTAACTCTTGATTAGATCTTCAACGGACTGTGGCATAACCCATTGATGTCCAAAAACGACTAGGAATAGATTCCACACATCATTGGCAAATGGACAATGAAGAAAAAGATGATTAATAGTCTCTTCCTCCATTAAGCACATGGAACACCTATTAACCAAATAAATACCCTTTTTTTTCAAGTTATCCAATGTCAATATTGCTGCTCGCACCACCGTTCACACAAAAAGGGCCACCCTCGAAGGAGCTTTGGTACGCCAAATAGCTTTCCAAGGAAACTCCTCCCTACCCTTACCAGATAAGTGCCAATAGAACGTTTTAACTCAGAACTCCCCTTAAGCACCTCCCTTCCACTCCATAGTCTCTTCCTTCAAACCATCTAACCAGACATCATGAAGAATGGCTAAGAGAGATGTAGCCTCCTTTATTTCCCAATGATGCATGTTTCGTCCAAAACAAGGAGTCAAGTCCAACCATTTTCACCAAATTCCACATAATCGCTAATTAAAGTTTCTTTATTTGAAACTGATAATATTTACTTACAGAACAAGAAAAAAGAAAAAGAATTGAAAATTAATTGTAGTCAAACTGTCAAAGTGAAGCCGAATCAATCGCTTATAGTGTAACAGTGGAGAGGCATTGCTGGTGAAGAGCCAAATTTTAAATTATCAGTGTCTATAGTGAAGCAATCAGATTCTTGAGAGAAGATGAAAGGTGAGTTTCACAGTATTATCACTGAGTTTGGGAATGGGAATAGCACTACCAGCTCTGAATCTTTTAGATGCCTACAGTCTAGGATAATTTAGAAAGAACAGATAATGTTTACTCTTAGAAGAAGAAAAGAAAAAAGAATTGAAAAATAATTGTAGTCAAAAGTGAAGCCGAATTGATCACTTATGTGTGACAGTGGAGAGGCATTTCTGGTGAAGAGGCGAAATTTTAAATTAAGGATCAGTGTCTATAGTAAAGCAATCAGATTCTTGAGAGAAGATGAAGGGTGAGTTTTGCAATATTAATTATCATTGATTTTGGGAATGGGAATAGCATAGTTGTAAGTTCCTCAGTGAAATGTTATTCTAAACATTATTTGTCAATTGAAATATAAAGAATATCTGAAGTATGGCACTAAGCAGTACATTGAGGGTAAGTATTTTCCAAATCGTATCTGAGGGAGGAATACCATAGAGCAGGGACGGCAAAGTAACTGATTTAAACTTAACGCTTATCTTGCTTATTAAACTCTTAGAAGCATGAAGTAGGAGTGGGTATTGGGATAAATTTCAAGGAGTTTTGAATGTTGAATGTTCTATGAATCAAAATGTATGCAGTTTAGGATGTTTGCCCAAATCGGAGATAAGTCTTTCGATGTTATTCAAGAAGTGGATGCGGTGGGAGAACACTTTCAAATCATCGAAAGGGGCCCAGGCGCAGTCTGAAGATTATGGGTACTAAGATGTGAGTTGGAATGGATTTGCAACATTCTGGAGGCCTTTTCATCAGGAGGAAGACGGGTCGTGTTTCTAGTAGGGCTACACGGACGCAACGGAAGCCTTTTCTTATGGAAAGGCTCAAACCGGAGGGGGAATTTCATAAGGATGGAGGGTCGATCACAGAAAGGAATTCATTCGGTTTTTCTGCTTGAGGATCATCTGAAAAGGGGCTGGTTGTTATATGCACATGCATTTAGATCTTTAGGCTTAACGAAACAAGAAGGAGCTTCCATAAGTAAAGGTTCTTACCTGGATGTCTGCAGAATCGAGGAATGGCTCTCGGACCCTGTTAGGGTGGAAGCACAACCAGCAGATGCTCGAGATGACATCGTGGTCCACACGAACTCATGCGGAAGCCGCTTCAACTACCTCCGGCGTTGCCTAATTGGTAGGTTCGGCGATTTGGATTCTCCTATTCCAGACAGACGTAAGGTTCAAAGCTGGGCCCTAAGACAGTGGAGGATCCAAGCCGGTCTGAAGGTCCTTGATCTGAACGGTGCTTGGTTCCTCTTCGAACTGTCGTCAGAAATAGAGGCTATCAGGATCCTGAATCGCAGAAACTGGGTTTTTGAAGGTTTGCCTGTGATTCTGAAACCTTGGTCCCCCGATGAGATGCTGCTCGGAAAGGGATGACGAAGGCCTCACATGGCTGCGGCTGATGGGCTTGCCGGCCTTTTTATGGAGCAAGGAAGTTTTCCAAGCGTTGGGGGACAGATGTGGACACTTCGTTAAAGTGGATGAGGAAACAGCCAACTGCCGGCATCTGCGGTGGGCGATGATGATGGTCAGATGTCGACCGGCGGACATCCCAGCATTCTTTAGCATAAAATGTGCAAGTTGGTCCTTCGCGATCCTGGTATGGTCGGAAGATGGTCCGAGGTGTATCGGCGATAATCCCAGGCGGTCGGAAGTTACAGAGACCAACGGAAGAGATGGAAGGGGAGCTCTGGGAGCTCATGCGCTGGCGGGAAGGGATGGAAGGACAGCACTGGCTGCGCACGCATTGACGACGCGTCCAATCATCAGACGTCAACATGACAGGGGGCTCAACCCAATCGACAGCCAACTGCATGTCAGAAGGCCCTGTGCAGACGTCAGCTGTCAGTCTGATGGCAGGCTAGGCAGTGATCGCAGATGGCACCCCCTTCGCGTCGGATCAAGAGATTTGAAATTCAAAAATCTCTTGGTTGATCGTCGATTGATCGAAGTTAGGAAGCCTCTAGATCATTTGAGAATTGGGGGCGTAGTGGCTGTGGGCTATCTAAAGCCACTTCTTTTGGGCCGCATGTTTCAGGCCCACCTCAACAGAACTGGGAAATCAGAAGAAGATTGGGTCAAGCATCAAGGACTAGGGGCTTTCACTAGAGACCGGACTAAAGGCTTTGGGGCCCAAACGAAGGAAAGATTTAAAAGATGGGCTGGGGCGGCCTAGATGGTTGCAACTGTGCCTAGCTCAGGGCGAAGTGCTGGGAACGGCCTCATCTCCAATTTTAGATCTCATCCTTTGGGCCAAACATCCGGAAGCCACAAGGGCTGGAATATCATGGCCCAACCCGATGTTTTGGGGCGCCACTCTGATAAGCATAAGCATTTGGATCCTTCAAAAGACAAGAGGAGCCCAAGTCAGTGTACAAACTTGTTGCAAGTTATAAGAAGGCCTCCTCCAACCCATCAACTACAACAGTGGCAGTAAGTGGACGGCGTGACAACGAAAGGATACGAGGTAACGCAACTGAAACAAGTGCGGAGGAAGAAAGGGAAGCTGCGAAAGGAAAGAAAAAGGGGACGGAAAGAAAGGAGATTCTGGTAACACAAGAAGATGACACTTCAGAAGGGCAAGCCTCAGATCACAGTAGCATATTGGATGAGCTGGAGTTCGTCCAGTATATGGAAAGTAGCTTCTGTAAGGAAGTTCTCCAAATTGACATGGTTGCAGGAAGCTCTTTCATTGCAGAAGCGGAGCTGGATCCAGTTCCGGACATGCTGATTTCTCTAGTGGACCAAAGGGGGGGGAAATGGAATTGCAACAGCAGGTTACTATAGAAAATACGGATGACTATAATCCATTGGCAGTTGTTCTACCGGAGGGGTATCAGGCTGGTTCGGTACAGAATGAAGAGGAGAGTTCATTTGTCCTTTACTGCCATCAACAGAGACTTTCAGACGGGTGGGTTATCAGGAAATTGGGTAAAGTCAGCAAGTTGCTAGGGGTCCCCTGTGCTGGTTTTGAGGATCGATTGATGGATTTATTCAGAGACATAGTTATGTGTAATGCTCGGCCATCCTCTAGCAATGCCTCGGAGAAAGATAGGGAAGATAAATCAGCCAAAAGACTAAAACGAGTTATGAAAGAACTGTCTTGTTCGGTCAACTATGGGGGCAGCAAATCAACGATGGCCTTGTTAGAAGGCTCCGACAGGTTTTAACTTCTCCTTGTTCTATGATTGTAAAAATCTTGTCTTGGAATGTGAGGGGGTTAAACGACCCAGACAAGCGAGCCGTTATCAAAGGCTTATTGCACGAATGGAAGCCAACTATAATTTGCCTTCAGGAATCCAAAGTGGAAAGTATTACAAGGGGTTTTGTTCGATCCGTGTGGGGATCCCGATGGATCAAATGGGCTGCTTTGAATGCTCGGTGCCATGTAGGGGGCATTTTGGTGGCTTGGGACTCCAAGTTGGTTACCAGTATTGAGCAAAGAGTGGGAGATTTTTCTATCTCATGCAAGTTTAGAATGGTTCACAATTCTCTGGAGTGGGGCTTTTGTGGTGTTGATGAGTGCACAAAAGTGCACTCTAAATGTCCTATTAGTTGATTAAAATTGCTAGAAATATGAATAGAAATGTTGGGCTTCAATTGATTTTATTAAATTTAATTTCTATTTACATTGAGATATATTTGAGCATTATTTTATAATATTTTAAATCTCAAATATTGCATTTTTGTTGGTGAGAGATAGTTTTCAATTGCGCTTTACACTTAATATTTTTGGAATAATTTTTAGCTTTTTGACAGATTCGACCATTGAGTTTCAATCGAGATTTGAGTTTCATAATGAGAAAATGGTTTTCATGAAGTTTTTAGAGGACGTCTTGGGATTTTCAAAAAGGTCTGGTTTGCAAAAATCGGAGTTCGTTTGGGCATCCAAACATTGTTTCGAAATTAGGTCTGGAAAGCTGCTCCAAATTCTGTCCGTCTAGCCAACTTCAAGAGGCCATAACTCGAGCTTCCAAAGTCCAAATCAGGTGATTTTTGGGCCTAAAATTATCTACTCATCCGGGGCTACAACTTTTGTGAAGAACGCGAGTCAAGATTCAGTCGTTATCTAATAGGAAAATGGGCTTGAACATTACTGCTGTAGGCTTGTGCGGCTGCAGGAAAAGAAAAAAATAATAAAGAAAAGTCAAAGGGGCTGATGTGGTACGGCTAGGGAAGAAACAAAAGCAAAAAGGAAAGAAAAAAAGTGTGGGTCAGTGAGGGCTTGTCCAAGCGGCTGACCAACAAAAGAAAAAAAAACAACCATAGCAAAAGGAAAAGAGGCACGGCTGGAGTTCAAAATAATGCAAAGGAGAGTGGGCCATGGGTTCTGTGTGGAGATTTAAAGACAGGAACAAAGCAGTGGACCAAGCCAAGGCTTGGCTTGGCCAGGCACGGTTAATTGAAGCAGGGCCGCTCGGACTGCTTCTTCAAAAGTAAGCGCACAAGCCCACTAGCAGCCGCACAACGCCTCACCTTCATTCAGCTTAATGGACAAAGTATTCAAATTTAACGAACGGTGGAGTGTCGGGAATCCCCTGCACATATTCAGTATTTTAATTATTTTTAATTCACTGATAACTCAATTGAGAAATTAAATTCTAAAAATCTCAATCGGAAGATTTAAAATTATGTACCAAAATTAGACTGAAAATAACCCTTTGAAAAATCATTCATCATCTTTAAATCACTCAAATTATTATTCACATTGATAAAATACAACGACGACAATATACCCAACGAGCAATACTGCAGCACAGAATTGAATCAATATAAATATTTAATAGTTCCAAAAATAATCAAAACATTAATCCATTCAATAGAAAAAGCATGACTGAATCTATAAACAGACTGAACCCTTTAATTATTCCTTTAATTAATTATTCGGAGAATAAAATCTAACAATTAATTATGAATGATCATCAAAGCATTTAACAAGTGAAAACCCCGTACAGGAATCAAAAATAAATTAAAATAACCATCTATTATGCAAGTTCATCCCTAACCCCACTTGAAAATTTAGTTACCCATGTAAAGGACGGACAACATAAATTTTATGGAGAAAATCTGAGCCATGGAATAGCTGCACTGATTCTTCCCTGTTCTGTCCAGCAGCCGAAGCCCCCTCACTCTTTTTTCTCTTCTGCCGCAGGCTCTCCCCTTAGGTTTTTTTTTCTCCCCTTCTTTATATTCAGCCGCCTCAAATTAGCCCTACACGCTATAGCGCCTGGGCCTCCCTAGCCACACCCAGCCAGCAGCCGCTCGGATTGCTTCTTAAAAAGTCAGCACACAAGCCCACTAGCAGCCGCACAAGGCCTCACCTTCATTCAGCTACTTGGGCCCTGCTTCAATTAACCGCGCCTGGCCAAGCCAAGCCTTGGCTTGGTCCACTGCTTTGTTCCTGTCTTTAAATCTCCACACACAGCCCATGGCCCACTCTCCTTTCCATTATTTTGAACTCCAGCCGTGCCTCTTTTCCTTTTGCTATGGTTGTTTTTTTTTTCTTTTGTTGGTCAGCCGCTTGGACAAGCCCTCACTGGCCCACACTTTTTTTCTTTCTTTTTGCTTTTGTTTCTTCCCCAGCCGTACCACATCAGCCCCTTTGACTTTTCTTTATTATTTTTTTTCTTTTCCTGCAGCCACACAAGCCTACAGCAGTAATGTTCAAGCCCATTTTCCTATTGGATAACGACTGAATCTTGACTCGCGTTCTTCACAAAAGTTGTAGCCCCGGATGAGTAGATAATTTTAGGCCCAAAAATCACCTGATTTGGACTTCGGAAGCTCGAGTTATGGCCTCTTGAAGTTGGCTGGACGAACAGAATTTGGAGCAGCTTTCCAGACCTGATTTCGAAACAATGTTTGGAGGCCCAAACGAACTCCGATTTTTGCAAACCAGACCTTTTTGAAAATCCCAAGACGTCCTCTAAAAACTTCATGAAGACCATTTTCTCATTATGAAACTCTAACGTCATCCAAATCTCGATTGAAACTCAATGGTCGAATCTGCCAAAAAGCTAAAAATTATTCCAAAAATATTAAGTGTAAAGCGCAATTAAAAACTATCTCTCGCCAACAAAAATGCAGTATTTGAGATTTAAAATATTATAAAATAATGCTCAAATATATCTCAATGTAAATGGAAATTAAATTTAATAAAATCAATTGAAGTCCAACATTTCTATTCATATTTCTAGCAATTTTAATCAACTAATAGGACATTTAGAGTGCACTTTTGCGCACTCATCACACCCCCCAACTTGCTCATTGCTAGTCCCTAGCAATTTCCATGAAATACGACAAAAGAGACCAAAGATTATTACACACAGAAGGCTTCTAATCACACTTTTTAAATTCGCAAATCAAGGAAATTTTAAGGAATTCAAAAATCCTATAACAATCAATCCACTTATAGCACTTCACAGAGTGTGTGTGTATGTTCCAAACCGTATCCATCTAACCACAAGCCATGACACATGCAACACCAAGAACATTTCAAGCAAAAGGTTCAACTCCATATCTCACGAGTATAAAAGTGTTTCATGTAGGGGTTCTCTCTCTGTAGTTGACAAGGGGTGTACATGCTCAATGAAGAATTAGGCAACTATGAACAAGCAACAAGCAAACATTGATCTTATGATAGGCGCACTAACAAATGAGACTTCCACCACTCTTTCCACGAGCTTACTTAAGATTAGAACGACCGACTATAAAAAGGGTTGTAACGTGGCTCGGGCTAGAGGCTATATGAAGAAAAGAAAAAAAATGGATTCAAAAACTTTCAAGTACATACTAAGAGAATTTCATTACGAACCATAGCAAACCAAACTTTCCACTTTATGTACTCCTCAACTTTTCAAATCTCTGAATAATAAAACGTCTCCTTCTTCTTCTTCTTTCTCTTTTTTCTTTTTCTTCACTTTTTTTTTTTCTTTTTCAATTTTTTTTTTTTTTTTTTTTTTTTTGCAGATTGACTTTGATGCTCACCCAACTAAACACTTTGCACTGTACTCTTTCCTTTTTCTTTTTCTTCATTTTTTAATTCAACACAAAAGACAAGAAATGCAAATTCCACACCTAGTACACACTTGGAAGCAAAAAGGGTAGGAAAATCAATATATAGGCTATACTCCAATGTGGAGAGGTATGGATGATGTGGGCACATGAAAAAGAACTATATGTGTTTGTTGGCTCAAATTTAGCTACTAAGGGTCTATGATGAGAAGGGTCAGCTTGAAAGGCTCAAACGTTAATCCTAAGTTGACCTTCGTCATATCTCAAGTATATCCGCCGTCATACCACCAACCATATAATGATAATCTCAAAAGAAGTGCCCAATTCAATAGATCAATGAACGCTCATCACAAAATGAATTTACAGACTCTCAATTCTCTCCAAAACTCACATGAATACTTAAGCAAAAGAGTTCTCTAGCTACATGTGTCAAACCACCATCTTACCACAAAGTTTGGATAAGTGCATTAAAAGTTCTGTGAATGCCTTAGTAGAATGATTATGGTGGATTCATGAATTCACAAAAATAGTTATGAATGAAAATGAGTACTCATGTGAAAAGATGCATTTGTGATGCAAATTTTTTAAAAAAATTTGGACACATGAAAATATGCCACAACAGTTTAAATGCTGAATTTGCAACCACCACCACCCCCCAACTTAAATGAAACATTGTCCTCAATGTTTAACAATCAAAATCGAATGGAAGGTACTAAAAAGGAGAGAATACACCTGATTGTGACGTGGGCAGCTCGCTAAGCACCAAAGATGGCAATCCGAACTAATAAAATAAAATTAACCTACAAAAATAAAAACAAAAAGAAAAAGAACGAAAATAAAATAAAACAAAATAAAATAAAATAAAAAAACATACCTGTATGGTGCTATCAAGGTTGATAAACCGGGTCCATAAGTGGAATGTCTTCCACTTCCGGAACTTGCTTATCAATCAAAACTTTAAGGCGCTGACCATTTACTTTAAAAACCCGACCATCCTTAGGATCCTCTATTTCGACTTCCCCATGTCCAAAAACATTTTTCACTATAAAGGGGCCTGTCCATCTAGACTTGAGTTTTCCTGGGTGCTTATGGAGTCTAGAGTCATATAAAAATACTCGATCATCAGGCTTAAAAGTTTTTCTTAAAATATTTTTATCATGAAATGCTTTCATTTTAGCCTTATAGATTCTAGAGTTCTCATAAGCATCATTTCTCAACTCTTCTAACTCGGTCAATTGCAATTTTCTTAGCTTACCTGCTTCTCCTATGTCAAAATTGAAATGCTTTACGGCCCAATAGGCTCGATGCTTGAGCTCCACAGGTAAGTGACAAGGCTTTCCAAAAACAAGCCTATAAGGTGACATGCCTAAGGGTGTTTTGAAAGCTATACGGATAAGCCCAAAGTGCATCAACTAATCTCAAAGACCAATCTTTGCGATCCGGGTTAACCGTTTTTTCTAAAATTTGCTTAATTTCCCTATTTGCAAGTTCTACCTGTCCACTGGTTTGGGAATGATAAGCAGTAGAGACTTTATGTACCACCCCATATTTTTTCATCAAGGCCTCAAAAGAACGGTTGCAAAAATGTGTTCCTCGGTCACTAATGATAGCACGCGGTGTACCAAACCTAGACAACACATTCTCTTTCAGAAATTTAATCACCGTCTTGTTATCATTACACCTGCAAGCTGCGGCCTTTACCCATTTTGAGACATAATCTACTGCCACAATAATATATAGATATCCAAAAGAAGGAGGAAATGGTCCCATGAAATCAATGCCCCAACAATCAAAAATTTCAATCACTAAAATCGGGTTTAAGGGCATCATGTTACGACGGGTCATAACTCCTAACTTTTGACACTGTTCACATGATCGACAATAGATGTTAGCATCTTTAAACAAGGTAGGCCAATAAAATCCACACTACAGAATTTTTGCAGCGGTTTTGTTCATTGAAAAGTGGCCCCCACAAGCTTGGGTGTGACAAAATTCTAAAACACTAGTAATCTCTTCATCAGGGATGCATCGCCTTAAAATTTGGTCAGGGCAGTATTTGAAAAGAAAAGGGTCATCCCAATAGAAATTACGTACCTCAGTCATGAACTTCCTCTTGTCTTGAGCGCTCCAATCCACTGGTATTTCACCTGCAACCAAATAATTCACAATATGAGCAAACCATGGTAAAGAAGTAATAGAAAGTAAATGCTCATCAGGAAAATCATTTCTGATTGCAGGTGGTCAGAAGTGTCCTCAAATGTGAGCCTCGAGAGATGGTCAGCCACTACGATTCTCCACTCCTTTCTTATCTTTGATGGTGATGTCAAATTCCTGCAAAAGTAAAATCCACCGTATTAATCGCGCCTTAGCATCAGGTACTTAAGGGCTGCATGATCTGTGAAAACAAGAATAGGAGAACCAATTAAATAAGCACGAAATTTGTCCAAAGCAAACACTACAGCTAGCAACTCTTTTTCAGTAGTAGAGTAATTCATTTGAGCACTATTTAGAGTTCTACTAGCATAGTAAATGACGAATGGCTTCTTCTCCCTTCGCTGTCCAAGAACAGCACCTACAACA
This sequence comes from Nyssa sinensis, assembly GCA_008638375.1. Lineage (NCBI taxonomy): Eukaryota > Viridiplantae > Streptophyta > Magnoliopsida > Cornales > Nyssaceae > Nyssa > Nyssa sinensis. The sequence goes on from CM018043.1 coordinate 16,180,851, forward strand.
TAATCACTAGCATTACACATAATCTCAAAAGGTAAAGTCCAATCAGGTGGCTGCATTATAGGTGCTGAAGTAAGCTTGCCAATTAGCGTTTTAAAGGCCTCTTGACATGCTTGTGTCCACTCAAATGGGGCATCTTTGGCTAGGAGGTCACATAGTGGTCTAGATATGCTGGAAAAGTTCTGTATGAACCTCCTATAAAAACCTGCATGACCAAGAAAAGATCTCACATCCTTGACTGTCTTAGGTGTAGGCAATTTAGAGATTAATTCAATCTTAGATTGATCAACCTCTATCCCTCTAAAAGAAATAATATGCCTTAAGACAATACCTGAAGGGACCATAAAATGACATTTTTCCCAATTCAAAACCAAGTCCTCACAACGGGTCAACACTTTCTCTAAATTCAATAAGCATGCATCAAAAAAGGATCCAAAAACAGTCACGTCATCCATAAACACCTCCATGCAATTTTCAACCATATCACTAAAAATACTCATCATGCAACATTGAAAAGTGGCAGGTGCATTACACAATCCAAATGGCATTCTACGAAAAGCAGAAGTACCAAAAGGACAAGTAAAAGTGGTTTTTTCCTGGTCTTCTAATGCAATTTCAATTTGATAATAACTAGAATAACTATCTAAGAAACAATAATAAGGATGACCAGCCACACGCTCAAGAATTTGATCAATAAAAGGGAGAGGAAAATAGTCTTTTCGAGTGGCGGCATTCAGTTTTCTATAATCAATACACATCCGCCATCCAGTCACAAGTCTTGTAGGGACTAACTCTCCTAGGTCATTTTTTATCACAGTGACACGTGACTTTTTCGGGATAACCTGTGTAGGACTAACCCATTTACTATCAGCAATAGAATATATAATGCCTGCGTCTAATAGTTTCAAAACTTCATTTTTTACCACTTCCTTCATAGTGGGATTAAGCCTACGCTGAGGGTCTCTACGAGGGTTAGTTCCTTCCTCTAAATTAATTTTATGCGAACAAAGCAGGGAACTAACACCTTTTATGTCAGCTATGCTCCAACCTATGGCCAGCCTATGCCTATTCAGGGTCTGAATTAATTTCTCGCCTTAGGACTCAGATAATTCAGATGAAATAATAATAGGAAAAGTGTCACCTGAACCAAGGAAAGCATGCTTTAAATCCTTAGGCAAAGGCTTCAATTCAACTTTTGGGGACACCACACTTGAAGGAATCTGCTCTTCCCTTTTTGTAGGTAACTCTTCAAACTTTGGTTGCCACCCTCCGTGCTCCATAATCCTGAGTCTTGTCAAAAATAGCACAAATATCGACCACATCAGATGGATCAGCAATATAATCGAACTCAGAATTAACCAAAAAATGCTCAAGGGGATCAGAATCATGAGTTGGAGGAACTCCCCTATCAACGAGTGAATCAACGAGTGAATCAATCATTTACGTCTGGTGGCACTCGTCATCCTCTCCTAGCTGTTTTGCAACATGAAATATATTTACCTCAAGGGTCATGTTCCCAAAAGACAGCTTCATAAGTCCATTCCTGCAATTGATAAGAGCATTAGCTGTGGCAAGGAAAGGCCTACCTAAAATCAAAGGAATCTTAGAGGTAGAGTCAACAGCAGAGTTAGTGTCAAGGATTATGAAATCAATAGGATAATAAATTTATCAACTTGAATTAAAACATCCTTTACCACACCCCGTGGTGCTCTGACTGAACGGTCAGCCAATTGCAATACCACAGAGGTTGGTTTGATCTCTTCCAACCCCATCTGCAAGTAAATAGAACAAGGCATTAAATTCACACTTACTCCTAAATCAAGTAAAGCTTGTCCAAACTCGTGATTTCCAATGCTGCATGCAATGGTTGGACAGTCAGGATCCTTGTACTTGGGGGAGATCCTCTGCTCAATGAGAGCACTAATTTGCTCTGTCAGGAATGTTGTCTTCTTCACATGGTGCTTCCTCTTAACTGTACATAAATTTTTAAGAACTTTTGCATAAGTAGGAACTTGTTTAATCACATGCAAAAGAGGAAGATTGATTTTTACCTACCTGAGATTTTCGAGGATTTCATTATTAGGATCCAAAGTGCGCTTGGTTGATTTTAAAGCCTGAGGGAATGGTACCTTAACATAGCTCTTCGTCACCTCTGGTTCCTTGGGCAGCTCAGCATTGCTACTATCTTGTTCCTTTTCCACATCCTCTAATTTGTCCATGATTGGGATGTGTAAGGACTTACCACTTCGAGTCACAATGGCGTTTGCATCCTTCAGAGTCTCTTGTGCCATGTGTTGACCTTGGGGTGTGGACTGAACTTGGGAAGGGAATCGGCCTCGCTCATTCACACTCAAAGAGCTCATCAATTTAGACACCTGGCTCTTTATTTCCTTATTTTCTTCGATAACCTGCGTGATCAAAGATTCAAATTTTTGGTTAGTCTTACCCTGTGCTTCAATAAATGCCTGTAAAGTGTCTTCTAAAAAATTTCTAGAAGATGAAGATGCATGATATGGTGCATGATATGGTGCAGGGTATGATCTAGGAGATTGGGCAGGTGGTGGTGCATGTGGCTGGTTTTCAAATTTTCAGCTAAAATTGGGGTGATTTCGCCACCCTTGATTGTAAGTCTTAGAGTAGGGTGTGAAAGGCTTCTTGTACATACCTAGGGTATTACATTGGTCCTCATACATCCCTCTCATCTTAGCTGATGTGGGACACTCTTGGGCAAGGTGTTCTACCCCGCCACACACTGAACATGGTCTAAAAGGCTCTGCATGATTAGCCAAGTGTGTTGGCTTTACGTCTCTAGCCTTTAGCACCTCTAACTCTCTAGTGAGTGTCTCAACCTTAGCTTTCAAGTTATCCTCCTCCCTAAGATGGTAAATTCCCCCACTCTATTGGTTCCCTATAGGTCGTGACCTATTTGTGCTCTCAGCAGCACTAGGTCCTGTCCAAGTATGAGCTTTTTCAGCAAGCTCATTAAGGTACTCTATAGCCTCATCAAGATTTTTCTACAAGAGCTCACCATTACATATCATCTCTACAAATTGGCGCTCTCTAGGTGTAAGTCTCTCATAAAAATAGCTCACTACATGCCAACTCTCATACCCATGGTGAAGGCATATACTCAATAACTCCTTAAACCTCTCCCAAGACTGATACAAAGTCTCACTATCCTTTTGTGCAAAAGTAGAAATCTGTCTTTTTAAAGCATTGGTCTTGCGTTGGGAAAAGTATTTAGTGAAGAAAATCTGGGTCATCTCATTCCACGATCCAATTGACCATGGTTTCAGTGAGTATAGCCAACTCTTAGCTCTATCCTTCAAAGAGAAAGGAAAGAACTTAAGTCTCACAATATCTTGTGTTGCATTTTGACTATGGAAAGTCGCAACTACCTCTTCAAACTCCCTAATATGCACATATGGATTCTCATTTTCCAAACCATGAAATGTAGGGAGTAACTGTATCACCCCCGTTTTAACATCAATTGGACGAGCATTGGGTGGAAACATGATGCATGATGGTGTGGCTGTGCGTGTAGGGTGAAGGTAATCCTGAAGAGTCCTAGTGGGTTGATCCTCATATTCACTCATATTTGCAGAATTGGAAGTATTATCAAACAAAGAATTAGAAAAACAAGAAAAATTAGACTCTAAATCCAACTCTAACACAGGCCTATAAGCAAATCGGCCTAATGCGTCTCTATACCTATTATGCATGCAAGATGACAATAATAAAATAAATAAATAAAAAAAGAAATAAAATAAAATGAATAAATAAATAACTAGAAATAAAATAATAATAATAATGCAGCAAGTAAAAAGAAGGGAACGAAGTTACCGCCTTTACAAACTGGTGAAAAGAAAACTATCTACTGATTTTTCTACCGTCTCCCAGGCAACGGCGCCAAAATTTGATTACGCCCAAAGAATAACGTGGTAGTTGTAGTGTAGCTTTGGGGTGTCGATTTCACAGGGAGACTAAATTAAAAGAATAATAAACAGAATTTCTGAAACTACAGAAGTATTAGACGGTTAACGAGAAAATAAAATATGAAAAGTGATTTTGTTTGCAAATAAAAATTAAACAGACTGATTAATGGACAAAGTATTCAAATTTAATGAACGGTGGAGTGTCGGGAATCCCTTGCACATATTCGGTATTTTAACTATTTTTAATTCACTGATAACTCAATTGAGAAATTAAATTCCAAAAATCTCAATCGGAAGATTTAAAATTATGTACCAAAATTAGACTGAAAATAACCCTTTGAAAAATCATTCATCATCTTTAAATCACTCAAATTATTATTCACATTGATAAAATATAACGACGACAATATACCCAACGAGCAATATTGCAGCACAGAATTGAATCAATATAAATATTTAATAGTTCCAAAAATAATCAAAACATTAATCCATTCAATAGAAAAAGCATGACTGAATTTATAAACAGACTGAATCCTTTAATTATTCGGAGAATAAAATCCAACAATTAATTATGAATGATCATCAAAGCATTTAACAAGTGAAAACTCCGTACAGGAATCAAAAATAAATTAAAATAACCATCTATTATGCAAGTTCATCCCTAACCCCACTTGAAAATTTAGTTACCCATGTAAAGGACGGACAACATAAATTTTATGGAGAAAATTTGAGCCATGGAATAGTTGCGCTGATTCTTCCCTATTCTGTTCAGCAGCCGAAGCCCCCTCACTCTTTTTTCTCTTCCGCTGCAGGCTCTCCCCTTAGGTTTTTTTTCTCCCCTTCTTTATATTCAGCCGCCTCAGATTAGCCCTACACACTATAGCGCCTGGGCCTCCCTAACCGCACCCAGCCAGCAGCCGCTCGGACTGCTTCTTCAAAAGTCAGCGCACAAACCCACTAGCAGCCGCACAACGCCTCACCTTCATTCAGCTACCTAGGCCCTGCTTCAATTAACCGCGCCTGGCCAAGCCAAGCCTTGGCTTGGTCCACTGCTTTGTTCCTGTCTTTAAATCTCCACACACAGCCCATAGCCCACTCTCCTTTCCATTATTTTGAACTCCAGCCGTGCCTCTTTTCCTTTTGCTATGGTTGTTTTGTTTTTCTTTTGTTGGTCAGCCGCTTGGACAAGCCCTCAGGTGTGTATGGGCCAGTCGTAGATGGTGTTAGATGTTTATTTTGGGAGGAGCTGCAAGTTGTCCTCACCTCTTGGCAAATCCCCTGGTACGTTAGGGGGGATTTTAATGTAGTGCGGAGCCCTGACGAGAGGGTGGGGAATGGAAGGCTAACCTCGGCTATGAGAAGTTTCAATGAGTTTATAAACTCTCAAAGTCTTGTGGATTTACCGTTGGAGGGAGGGAGGTTCACCTAATCCAGAGGAGGCCAGCAGTCAGCCATGTCAAGATTGGATAGATTCCTGGTGTCGCATTAATTTGAGGACAATTTCCCAAGTATCTCCCAAAAGTGTCTCTCGCGGCTTTGCTCTGATCATCACCCGATTATGCTGTCTTGTGGTGGCTTTAGCGCAGGTAAAAGCCCTTTCAGATTTGAAAACATGTGGCTAGAAAGTGAAGGTTTTGTGGACCTGGTAAGAAACTGGTGGGAGTCTTATGCTGTGATTGTCTCCAAGTTATTGCATTGCTAGAAAGTTGAAACTTCTTAAAGAAGACCTCAAATTATGGAATCGAGAGGTCTTCGGTTCTATTCATGAAAGAAACCATTCTATTCTGAACAATCTGATGGAGCTTGATAAGGAAGAGCAAAAGGGATCCATTTCTGATGCAAAAAGGTGGAGAGAGAAGGCCTAAAGGGTCAAATTGGGCAGATTCTTAAGATGGAGGAAATTTCTTGGAGGCAAAAATCTCGGGCTGTCTGGCTTAAAGAGGGCGACCGTAACACAGTTTTTTCACGAGACGGCTTCAGCTCACTACAGAAAGAACAGAATATCCTCTATTGTTATTGATGACCAAGTTCTCACGGAGGAGCCAATTAGAAAAGGAATTGTCGATTTCTTTTCTACTCTCTACTCAGAGCCGCAAAGATAGAGACCGGGAGTAGAGGATATTGTCTTGAATAGTCTGAACAGGGAAGAAGCCTCTAACCTGGAGTCTCCATTCTTGGAGGATGAAGTGGAGAGAGCCTTAGAGGCGTGTAACGGGGATAAGGCTCCAGGCCCCAACGAGTTCACTATGCAAGGATCAAAATTTCATTTTTTTTCTATCGAAACGGCCGAAACGTTTCCGTTTCTTAGGGTACCGAAATGAAACACTAGTGGAATATCAAAATTCACCTGTTTTCATGGAAACAAAATTGTTTCCGTAGAAACATACCGAAACTAGTAGAAATATACCGAATCAAAGGAAAAATTTCTTTTATATCAACAATAATTCCAGAAGTTAGTAAAAAATAATATCTATTTATTTTTCAAGGATTAAGACTCAAAATTACAAAAAGATATTTCTATTATTTTTTCTAAAATAATAGAAAAGTAGTAGGGAAAATAAAGTGTAGAGAAATAACTATTTTAATACTAAGTTACTAATTATAATAGGTTTAAATCGCTATTTGTTTTACTTTTTATTTTATATGTAACTTGTGTCAAATTATCTAATTCGTGGATATTATATAGTATATATCTATTATGTCATTTATCATGAATATGATGTATATGCCGTAAACATGCACAAATATTCAATAAATAGGCATATTTGTATAAATAAATAAATTTTAAGTTATGTTTGCACATGTTTCCAATTTTTTCTCTGTTTCCATTATGTTTCCGAAACGTTTCCGAAATGTTTCCGTTTTCGGACAGATCGAAACTATACATCAAAACGATATTTTGATCCCTGTCACTATGGCCTTTTTTAAAAAATGTTGGACTGTGCTGAAAGTGGATGTGATGGCCGTGTTTGGAAGCTTCCATAGGGAGGGAGGTTTTGAACGAAGCCTCAATGCTTCTTTCATTGCTATCATCCCTAAAAAGGAAGGAGCAGCTAGCATTAAGGACTTTCGCCCCATAAGTCTGGTAAGTAGTGTTTATAAGCTAATTGCTAAGGTTCTCTCCCTAAGATTAAAGAAGGTTATGAGTAGTATCATTTCTTCTAGCCAAAATGCATTTGTGGAGGGTAGACAGATTCTGGATGCGGCTCTCATTGCTAACGAATGCGTCGACACTAGGATAAAGCAGAAAAGGAAAGGGTTGGTTTGCAAATTGAATATTGAGAAAGCTTTTGATTACGTTAACTGGAGCTTCATGTTGGGTATGTTGGCAAAAATGGGTTTTGGGAACAAGTGGAGCAAGTGGATCCATTCGTGCATATCTACTGTTTCCTTCTCGGTTCTCGTCAACGGGTCCCTTGCTGGCTTCTTCCGCTCGTCTAAAGGATTGAGACAAGGGGATCCCCTATCCCCCTTTCTCTTTGTGATTGCTATGGAGGCTTTGAGCCGCTTCATGTACCGGGTTAAGGAGGTTGGTCTCATCAAAGGCTTTCAGGGGGGGTAAGAAGGGGTGAATGTGCCATCGTTTCCCACCCTTTATTTGCTGATGATACCATCATCTTTTGCGACCCCACAGTGCGCTAGCTTCGCTTTATCAGATGCATTCTCATGTGTTTTGAAGCTGTGTCAGGCCTGAGGATCAATCTGGCTAAAAGCAGTATTTCTCCAGTTGAGGCAGTTCAAGGGCTGGATCTTTTGGCTAGCACTTTGGGCTGTAAAGTGGGAGGCTTCCCCTCAACTTACTTAGGCCTTCCATTGGGAGCTAATGCGAGATCTATTGGGGTGTGGGATCCCGTGGTTGATAGGTTTCATAGAAAGCTTTCAGGTTGGAAAGGCCAATTCCTTTCTAAGGGAGGAAAGCTCACTCTTATTAAAAGCTCTTTGGCCAATCTCTCCACCTATTTCATGTCCCTCTTTCCGATTCCGATGACAGTGAGTAGAAATTTGGAGAAGATTCAAAGGGACTTTCTTTGGGGGCACGAGCGAGATTGCAGGAAAATTCATCTTGTGGCGTGGGATAAAATCAAAAAGCTTCTGTCTCTAGGGGGTTTAGGGGTGAAGGATTTGAGAATCTTCAACATAGCTCTGTTAGTAAAATGGTTATGGAAGTTTGGTGATAGTAATAGGGAGCTTTGGAAGAAGATTATTGTGTCTAAGTATGGGAGTGATACTGGGGGCCGGTGCTCGGGCTGCGTTAATGGGCCGATGGGTTGCAGTCTATGGGGTTACATTAGAAGAAGATGGAGACCTTTTCAGGAGAGATGTGGGTTTGTCTTGGGAAAGGGAGATCTGGCGAAATTTTGGGATGATGTGTGGAGTGGGGCTATTCCGCTAAAGATGAAATTCCCTAGGTTGTATAGTTTGGCTACCAACAGTCGGCATTAGTGAGTATGCGGCGAGTATAGGGAATACGTTTGTTTGGACTCCATCTTTTAGAAGAGACTTCTTTGACTGGGAGTTTGAGGAGGTGGATTTATTTCTTAGTCACATCAACGATTTTCGGACAGTGGAAGGAAGAGAAGATAAGAGAATATGGATTCCGGAAAAGTCATTCTTTTTAGTGAGATCTCTTTACAAGAGTTTGTTTGTTCCCGAAAGCACTCTCTTCCCATGGAAGCTCACTTGGCGTTCAAAAGCTCCCCCAAAGCCTCCTTCTTCACTTGGGAAGCTTTTTGGAAGGCCATTTTAATGGCAGAAACTTAAAGAAGAGAGGTTTTCTAATGGCTAGTAGATGCTACCTTTGCAAGAATGATGAAGAGTGGATCACGCTCTCATTCATTGTCATATCTCATGGAGCTGTTGGAACCTAGTTCTTGTCATGTTTGGATTCTCTTGGGTCATGCCCGGCTCCGTCAAAGACCTTTTGTTAGCATGGGAAGGGTGTATCCTTTCTAAAGATATCAAAAGAATTTGGAGACTGGCCCCCATTTGCCTCTTGTGGTGCCTTTGGACAGAGAGAAACAATTGTGTTTTTAAAGATCGGAAGCTTCCCACTTCCTATCTTAAAGATTCTTTTTTGCGTTTATTATTTTTTTGGGCTAAAGAAGCTTTTCCTGTAAATGTTTCTTTTTTTGTTGACTTTTTGGGGTCTTTAAGGCCGCTGTAAATCTCTTAAGGGTTTTTGCCCTTTTGCCCGTCTTGGGCTTCTTAATATATACACCTTACTTATAAAAAAAAAAACATTATTTGTCAAAATGTTATTCTAAACATTATTTGTTATTGAGAAATTCTTCCTTTTCACTTGTGAAAAGAAAAAATGTTATTCGTTACTGAGATTGGGCTAAATATTACTTTGTCTGCTGGTTTATGAACGAACTGATAGGGTCACCAATAAATATTTGGTAGACGTTTCAGTAGTGGAAAGAAAACCATGACAAGATGGGGTTTTTTGATGTCCGTTCTTATGAAGCATGTCATGTCACATGAAACTTGTTGATCATGGGAGTTTTAGTGGAGTTATCACAGATTCACATTTATGGGCAAATATAATGCCTACTAATTTGGGAAGAAAATAGTTTAAGTTAAGCTGGTTATAATGAAAAGTAAAGAACATGCTATGTTGTTTATTCCGTTGAAATTGCTTGTCAAGTTGAATGACATAAGGAATTGTGAAGGCCAAAAATCATAGATCATCAGACAAGGTCTGGATTTTGAAGGCACAACTTCAAGTGGCTGTTGTAGGTGTCCAAATCATGGTTTTAAATAACGGCCGTTATGTTATGTATCGGTTTTTTAACTCTCCAATATCGATATTGGCCGATATATCATGTGACTAAATTTACAACCGTATTGGCCAATACCGTTATGTTTTGGCCGTTACGAGCCGTTACAAAACCATTATAGGACTATTACGGCTGTTTTATTCTTTTTTTCCAACTTTTTAGTTTTCTTTTACTTTTAAAATTTAAAAAAAAAATTTCTACCCAATTCTTATTATTTCTATTTTTATAAGATTTATATACAAGAGAGATACTAAACAAAATAATTCCAAAAAAAAAATTAAATAGATTACCAAAACATTTGGGTCAATACAAACTCGAAAAGTCCTCTTAGCCTCAAAATTTTTAAAATTTTTTTTATTTCATAACTAATCACATTAAATTGGTTTTTATGCATATAATTATTTTTTGTTATTATTTATATTATTTGTTTTAATGTTATTCAAATTAAATTATATTTCTTATTAGTTTAACTTTAAAAAATTCATATAAAATAATAAAATATCTTCTTAAGTGTTATTTATATGAAAATTATTTTTTAAGTGTTAGGAAATTTAAAATTAATTGTAAAAAATATTAAAATGTAATAATTATAGTCGAGATTTGCGTATTAGTGATTTTAAGATATTTGTTAGTGTTTGAAAAAAATTCACGGTTGCGATTTCCAATTTTCAATACAAATGACCCGATACTCTTGATTCTGTTACATTGCAACCGAGTCGTATCCCGCGACCGCAATTTAAATCCATTGTCCAAATTGGTGGTGAAAATTGAGAGTGAGTTTCGTTTAAACCCAAAAGGATACTATTTCGGTATCTCATAACAACTATTTCCAAACCCCTCTTAAGCCTGGGTTCGACCCTGACCTCTTAAGAATTTTTGGAAGGGCTTCAAAATTGCTTAAATGAACCTTAAACATCCGTTTGTTTGGGAATTTGTCTTTTTTGGGCGTAATTACCTTAAACTGCAGTTTAATAACAACTATTTCCATACCCCCCACTTTGGCTTGGGTCTGACACTGACCTTTGAGAATTTTTGGAAGGGCTCTGAAATTGCTTAAATGAACCTTAAACTGTAGTTACCCTTAAAATCATTGTCCACCATTTCATATCTGGGTGATCAATTTAAAATGAAAGCACAACATTGTTGACAACCTTTTGTTCATAGCGATTTTTGAAGGGAGCTAATTGTAGTGTTAGAAAAGCATGGTGTTCCACTTCATATTTTTTGGTGTACTTTGAGAGAAATAGTAAGATTTTTGAAGGGAGCTAACTTCTCTTAATAAATTAAAAGATAGGTTGTTGAAAATCTCTATACTTTTGGGTAATTGAATCTTACCCATCTTGTATTAGCTTTTCTTTTTCTTTTTCCTCTTTTTTTTTTTTTTTTGTTTTTTTTTGGGGGGGGGGGGGGGGGGGGGTTGTTAGGGGTTTAATCAAATGTATGAATATATATATATATATATATTTTTTTATTAATAAGAGGCCCTAGTAGGGAATGGAGCGGTTTTTTCCTGGTCCGCCCTACCCCACCCTGTGGGGTAACCCACCTCTCCCCCACCCCTAAAGGAACAAGTTTGGGAACTAAATAAACGGGTTTGGAGCAGGTTTGGAAAAAAAGATAGTAAAATCCAATAGAGTTTGGGACGGGTTTGGGAAAGGGATATTTAAACCTGCCCTCTCCGATTATAATATGAAATTACTTAAACATCTCTTCTTTGTTTTAAAATACCTAACCTACTATGAATTTATATATAATTGTGGAAAAATAGTAGTTAAAAATAAATATATTTTTTATTTATTATTCATTATTCATTTTAAATAAAAACAATCAATTTTAGTGTAATTGGGGTGGAATGGGGAAATTTTGAATTTATTATAATCAGGTCGGGGTGGGTATGGGATAACATGTTAGGCTTGGCGGGTTGGGGAAGGGTTTTTCTTACGTGGGGTGGGTTTGGGTTAGGGATCTCCCCATCTTGTACCTGCCCCCATGACATCCCTAGGCCCAAGAGGGGGTGAACCCAATACATACAAGGGAGAAAATCTTAGATTCCCCCAAAAATCAACTAAAGAATCTACATACAAAAGAAATGCTTCTTTGACCCAAAAAATAACAAAAGCAAAAAAAAAAAAATTATCTTAAAAGTAAAAGGGGGTTGTTCCATCTCAAAAAACCACCTATTCTTCTCTCCAAAGACTCCAAATCAAGCAAATCAGAGCCATTCTTCACACCAAGCACACTTCCTAATCCTCCCCCCCCCCCCCCCCCCCCTCCCTCCCTCTTCCAACTAAGAAGCAACTATCTAAATGTAGCTGGAAGCACCCATGTACAACCAAAATAGAAATGGTCCACCATCTCCACCTCATCTTTATGCATGCTATACCTATTAGTCAATTGGAAGATTCGAAACCCCCTCCTTTGAAGATTATCCACTGTCAATATAGCTTCCCATGTTGCCTCCCAAGCAAAAAAAAAAAAAAAGAAAGCTGCTTTGGTTGGAATGTGTGAATACCAAATCAACCTCCAAGGGAAATGCATTTTCCTTTAACGAGACTACACTGTGAATGCCCTCGGTCTGGTAAGCTGTCCAAATAAGAGTATTCTCATGTTCCACAGTCACTTTAAATCTGTTCAAGAGCTCTAAAAGACTCAACGCCTCCAAATCATAAAAGTTTCTCCTAAATCTTGAACCCCATGCCAGCTCACCACCCACCCAAGAGCAACAATCAACAACTCGAGCTTCCTTGTTGAGTATTGAACAAGTGAGGAAACCTATCCTTTAAAACCACATCCTTGCACCAAGCATCCACCCAAAACTTCACCCTCGTTTCTTCCCCTACCTCAAAGCGTACACTTTTGAAAATCAGCAATCCCTCTAAGATCATTTTCCAAAAACTACAACCCAAAGGCTCCACTACTTCCTTAGAAAACTAATCCCCATCCTCACACTGATACTTTGTAGACAACACCATCTTTCAAAGAGCTTGATCCTCCATCCCAAATCTCATAACCACTTACCCAATAAGTCTTTATTGAAAACCCTCAAAGTCATTGAAATATGGATTTTTTGTAGGTAATAAAACACGCACACCTATGTCCCAACCGGGACTTGAACCATGCACTTCCCATTCAAGAGTGGCATGAGATACCACTCAAGCTAATATTTGGTGGTATTGAGATAGCGATCTTAATTTTATCCCACTTCACAATGTGCATCTTTTTCTCTTTCTCTAACCCTCCCCATAGGAGATTCCTTTGAAATTTGTCCAATTTTCTCTCCACTGGATCTGAAATGGGGAATAATGGCATGTAGTAAGTCAAAAGATTAGCTAGGGTACTCTTTATAAGTGTGATCCTTCCACCCCCTAAAAGATATTGCCTTCTCTACCCTACCAAATGACTTTGAAAGGGCTTTGAATTTTTCTCTCTCTAGATCCCATACCTCACGTGATCTAGCTGAAGCTCCTAAAGGTAGTCCCAAATAAGTGAAAGGAAGAGGTCCTACCTTACACCTCAAAGACCAAGCCAAACCCTCCACCTCCCTTGTTGGAATTATCTCACTTTTGCTCAAATTAACATGCAACCTTAAGACAACCTCAAAAGTCAAAACAAAGACGAGTGTAACGAAGAAAGTGACACCTCCACTTGCCTTCCACCACTCTAAAACCCCTCAAAAGACCTTCGACCTCAGCTCTCGCCATCGTGAGACTAAAAGCCTCCATCACTAACACAAACAAGAACGGGGATAATGGATCCCCTCGTTTTGTGTCACCTCCTCCTTAAGAATCAAATTTATGAAGGATGATGCATTCAAACTTATCTAAAAAATGCCATAACTAAGAAAGTGGTTAAAAGCTGCCAAAACATCAGTTCTAAGCACTGCCAACAGTGCTTAAAAAAGGCCATCGTGAAACCATTGGGCACTAACGCTTTATTCCCATTGTAAGACTTTATGGCCAACACAGTTTCTTTTTCCTCAAAGGGTTTCTCCAGACTTATAGCTCCCTCCCCATTCAAACCAACCACTGGCAGACTTGCCAACCCCGGCCTCCACCGTCTTGGCTCACTATACAAATCTCTGTAGAAGTCTGTATTTCCTTATCTTACCTCCTCTCCTCAATATAACAATTGGTCTCCAATTTGAATGGATGAAATCATATTCCTCTTATGAGCTAAAGCTGCCCTATGAAAAAACTGTGTTATTCCTTCAGGCACAGCACCTGAGACATTTGTCTCCAACAAATCTCCTCTGCCTTTATCAATAAGCCAAGCTCACCTTTTAGCCCTTCTCTTCTTGTGGTCTTTTCCCCTTCAGATAAAGAGCAAGACTGCTCCTTTTTGTCCAGGTCTAAAATGATGTGCAAAATCCTGCTTTTTCCAATCTGAACATTCCCCAAAACCTGCTTATTCCACCTCTTCAAGTCTATTTTCAGCAACTTCAGGATCCTAGCTAAGATAAAACTGGAAGAGCCAGACATGTCATATCCCTCCCACCACTCTGCCACTATCTCTTCAAACCAACAGCTTTCAGCCACAGGCTTTCAAACCTGAATGGACTCCTTCCAGTATTGAAGCCTCCACAAGACTGCTACACTGGACAGTGATCAGAAATGGGTCTGGGGAGTAGCAATGAAATATGCCAGGAATGAAATCCTCCCAAGAAGTAGAAATCAAGAAACAATCCAACTTGGACATTGCTGAATATCCCCTCCCCCCGAACCAAGTGAATTTCCCCCCTTCTATAGGCATATCCACTAGATTCTTTGAATTTATAAGGTCTGTAAACTCCTATATACCTCTGTTCATTCTCCCCCTCCCCCCCCCCCCCCCCAATTTTTCAGATGGGAATCTTACCACATTGAAGTCCTGTCATATGCATCATGGGACCTGCCATCTTACGGCTACTGACTGAAACTCCCCCTCCAAATCCTCCTCTAACCCCCTCCGAGCTTCAGCCTGTGGTGGTAGCTCAAACAAAAACCAAACCCCATGCATATCCAAGACCCTTAGACCTGCTGTTACACCCCATTGCTGCACCCTCTACTGATCTGGGATATGAGAATGTAAATCCCCAAATCCCCCAATCAATCACCTCTGTAGATACTCAAAACATTCCACGCATGACCTAGGGTTGATCCTCACATCCTCCCATGCTCCCCTTTGGCCAAGTTCCATCGATAAAGGTGTTTCCAGCCATCTCTTCATCTTCCCAACCTCTTTGAACAGTGGTTCCTTGTCCCACTCAGTTTGAGATTGGGACAAACCAAGCTTCCAAAATGCTTTGGCTGCCAAAACAAACCTCCCACTTTGTCCACTTTAGGGAGATAAATACACTCCCCCCCTTCCCCAGTAGACATTTCCACCTTCATGACCTCACCCATGGCATTTGATTGCTGTCACAAGCGTAGGTTCCTTCCCTTCCCATGGAGTGCACCAGAGAAGCTTTGCTTACTCTTTCCTTTAGAATCCTCCTCCAAGATGGAATAGAGCCTCTCGACTCCATTCGAATCAACCAAAGCTGTCAAACTACATTCACTCCCCTCTCGATTATCTGGAACAGCTTGATCCGACCACCCCCTCTTGAAGAATCTCTAAAAATTTTCTCCGAGCTGCGTTATTGTCATCCTTCATAATAGATATTATAGATGAAAACATTAATGCCTCATACTTTACCTATAAAAAAATACATGGATTTGTTTGGTTGAACCTTTTATTTTTGGAATATGGCTCTTTCTTTTTTCAGTAATCATTATATAGAGCAAAAACATCTAGGATGGTAATTAAGAGTTGACATTATTTTAAAATTTGTTGCAAGAGTGTGTGGTAAGTGTAACAGGGGTTGAACTAGTTGCTTTTAGGTTAATTTGGTATTTTACTCGTACAATTTCTGTTTCAGTTCATTACATTTTTTGCTTTCTAAATTCTGAAATAAAATTCTTAGTACTTTTTAGTGCATACATTAGCTCTAGTTGCGAAGCAAGAAATTAACAGATATTCAGGGGCAATTTTTGTTTTCTACACATGTTCTTGTATGCATCGGCATTTAATGTGAGCGTGTAATGTTTGATTGGGGTAGAGTTGAAACAGAAATGTGTTAGTTCTAGCCAGCGTGGCATACACCACATTTGCTGAATGTCTTAATGTTTCTGGAAATAACGCCATTTATACTTCCTTATTTTTTTACACTTGCAAAAAATTGCTGATTTTCTTAATGTTTCTGGAAATAATGTGATTTATAGTTATACTTTATTATTTTTAATAGTTGTAAAAAAAAAAATGCTTTCTTATTTTTTTAATAGTTGATGTCAGAGTGGAAGGAGAACCCAATTCGAGTATTAGGCGAACTTTCACCTGCACTTGCAGCTGGCTTCTTTAACTTCAGAAAGATTGAGACCTTTAGACAAGCTTTCAAGCGGAAAAAGCAGTGATTTCATTTGTTTCCGTCCTTTAGTATAATCTCCTTGCTTGCCCTATCCAGTCATATGTTCCCCTTCGCGGTCAACGGCATTGGCTATTGGCCATTATGTACATCTATCTTCCCATCTTTGAATTCTTTCCATTCCTATTTGATTCCAGTTCTTTCATTCGGATTCTTTCTACATTTGGATCTTATATCACCAAAGAAAACTCTATTCTTCTGGCTAGTAGTATATCGTTATCAGTACGAGATGAAAAAAAAGGCCACTTTTCGAAAGAAATTGTTATTAATGCAATCTGGTCCCATCCTCTGGGAAACTTGGTTCCACTCGGTTCATTCCCATCCTTGACGTTCCATGTGCCACTCTGTTCCCTATCAATATTGATTCGAACAAAGTTCCTGCTCCAGAATACCGTTCGTAGTTTTTTTTTTCGTTTAAATTCTCAAATATTTTAGTGACTTCAATTTTTTTTTTGGAGGGAGGGGGGTGTTGGGGTGCTATTGTTCCTCTAAAAGCAGTAGTGAATGGATAGAAAAAATTTCACATCCCTGGATCATCCTTGTTAACTTCTCACTATTTTTTCTGATATTGTTGTAGAATGAGGTCGAGTATGGGACGGAGGAGCCCCCAGGGTCCCCCAGACTGCCATTCCAGCAGCAACAGTCTCAAACTGCAATGCAATTAACTAACTCAGGTGTCCCAGTTTCTTCTAATTCATTTGGTCCCGTGATTGCCGGGCAAGGACTTCGTTCAGGGCATTCTGATCATCAAGCTAAGAATTCTGTTTTTTCAAATGCTCTCTCCAGCCCTGTTCGTTGGAGCCTTCAGCACTATCATTTAGCACAGGGCAGCCCCTATTCAAACAATATTATGCCAACTGGAAATGGATCCCGGAATAACGAAAGCAATTATTCTCATCAACAAAACAGGGATTCCAACCCCCCCAGCTCCAACGACTCTTCAATGGACATGCATGCTGATAGTCCTTGTCAGGAATCTCCTTACTGAAGTCTCTTTTGTGATCGGAATCCCTGAAATTCACTGCCTTTGTCCAAGGAAAGAAGGCATGGTGTAGAAAATTATGCGTACAGAATTAACATTTGGAGGCCTTGGGTATTGTTGGGCTGCGCATAGAAAATGTATGACACTGAGGAAGATCACAACAGGAAAAGCTATCGATGCTCTTCTCGTCATTCTTTTTCGCTTGTCAGCATATATCTAAGGTTTGTTGTTGAGTGGGTTGTGAACATCTTATTGTAGGCCATGGGTTTCTCTTTATGTTGATAGTTATTCAGCATAACGTCTATTGTGAATTCTGGATGATGTTTTTGCTCATTAATATATGTCCCTCGGTAAAGACTTCTATTATACACACACACACACACACACACACACACAGTGGAAGCAATAAATGTAATTTTTCCATTTAACCGAAGAGTCAAAGTGACCACAAGCTATTGGCTTGGGTGGTGTCTCGAAGTGTTAGGTTCAAGTCTCATTTGGTACATGAGTGCATGTATTACCTATCAAATCGTCGTTGTCAGGCGTGGTCATCGATTTTGGCTAGCTTGTTTAAGTTGGTTGGGTTGTGAACCATATATATGACTTGTGATTTTATGGACGAGGGTATAAACAGGAGCTGAATAATGCTAGGCCAGCTCTCTTATTCTCGGTATTCTGCAATTAAATTAATATATACAGCATGGAATACATGTACCTAATAGATTTACTTATTTTGAACTTCATGGTGGGTGGTAATCGATATGAACTTTCCAAGAAACACTTAAAAAAGATAGGTCTAGGCTAGCCATGTTGCCCGTTTTAATGAAGAAATCCATCCAATGGCAATGCTTTATTAACCCAATGACCATGACTCGTCTGCTTGCTTGTGCTCTGAGTTCAGTATTACCCATAATGTCGATTTGTTATTATTTGAGAAATGCTAGCGACTGTCAAATCTGGAAGCTGCATGTGTTATACGGGTGCGATGCAATGTAACATCTTATTGGTTTTTCTTACCTTTTATTATGGTTCATATTATAATAACGGCATTACTTATAGTCCCTTGGGTTACTATTGATATTACATATTTTCTTTTTCTCCCCTTTTACCTGTTAAATTTGTAGATTTTAAAATTTTGGTCCCATTTTTTTTTTTTTTTTTTATGTTATATACTTTTTCACATTTTCCACAATAACCCATTATATGATATTATTTGTTGGCACTTTGAAATTCCAGTAACTACACAAACATTACATGCATATATAATAATTGTGTAATTATCTTAAAATTCTCCAACAGTCTAAAGTTGCAGTGATTAAAGGTTTTACTCTACAATTATGTTATTGCTTTGGTGTGGTGGTATAAAAAGATCACTGAGCATGAAAATGATCCACGATAGCTAATCGACATCATGTGAATTTGGATGCAAGATGTAATATGCATATAAACAATTGTACTAGTGTGGAGTGTTTCTCTATGACTTTCCTGAGATTCGAATGTTTCTGATGTAAGGAAATATTTTGTTCCCTGTGGTAAAACCTTCAACACCATCTGTGCTGTATTGCTCTCACATAAGGGCCACATGATACGTAGGGTTGAGACTTTGAAGAGATGATTTGGGTTTAAAACATGTACATAGGGTTGAGACTTTGAAGATATGATTTTGGGTTTAAAACATTTACTATGTATATATACTTCTTGTCCATATATTTATTTTAGAGGGAGGTGAATAGGGTATGTTACAAATATTAGTTTATTTTACAAACTTTAAAAATGCAAGTTGTAAATCTATATCTATCTATATCTATATCTATATCTATCTATACTACCTATAAATGTATGGATCCACTTAAGTGTTTTCTTCAAAAATGTTTTACACTTGTTCACCAAAATGTCCCTATTAAATTAAATAGTTTTTATTGAGTTTATCAAAATAGTCTCATTAAATTAATTAAATAATAAATTAACCAACACGTCTTTGATTTAAAATTAAAGGACCCGGTCTGTCTACCAAACCAAGAAAACTGATCAAAAGAAATCCAAAAGCCAAAGCAATGTGAGAAAATAGAGTCAGGAATACAGGAGAGGAATGTTGATCGATCGTATGCAAATAATTTGGTGTTTCCCATTGCAGAGGCTGTTGGGATTTCAACTGAGCAGTCAGCATTAAAGAAAGAATTTGAAGAATTCAAGAGTGAAATTGAAATTGTACAGCTGAAAAAGGACCGGGCAGAAGCTATACAAATGGATCAAATAATTGCATTGCTAGAAAGAGCATATGCTGCTTCATCTCCAAAGGAGAAAGAAATTATGTATTTCACTATTAAATTAAACAATTTTGATTGAGTTTATCAAAATATTCTCATTAAATTAATTAAATAATAAATTAACTAACACATCTTTCATCTAAAATTAGAGGAACCGTTTTGTCTACCAAACCAAGAAAACTGATCAAAAGAAATCCAAAAGCCAAAGCAATGTGAGAAATAAAGTCAGGAACAGGAGAGGAATGTTGATGATCGTATGCAAATAATTTGCTGGTTTCCATTGCAGAGGTTGTTGGGATTTCAACTGAGCAGTCAGCATTAAAGAAAGAATTTGAAGAATTCAAGAGTGAAATTGAAATTGTACAGCTGAAAAAGGACCAAGCAGAAGCTATACAAATGGATCAAATAATTTCATTGCTAGAAAGAGCATATGCTACTTCATTTCCAAAGGAGAAAGAAGTGCGATTGGAACCTCTCCAGTCATTTTATTGCCCAATCACCAGGGAAGTTATGGTGGACCCGGTGGAGACTTCTTTGGGGCACACATTTGAGAGAAGTGCGACAGAGAAATGGTTTGCTGATGGGAATAACTTGTGCCCCCTGACCCTGACCCTGACCCAGACCCTGACCCCTTTAGATACATCAACTCTACGGCCTAACAAAACTCTGCGGCAATCAATTGAAGAATGGAAGGATAGAAGTACCGTGATCACAATTGCTTCCATGAAACCAAAACTCATGGGGTATTTGAGAAAGATCTTTAGGTGGCTCAAGCACAGGTTACCAGGCTAATAATAGGGACGGCAGTGGTAACTAATTTATCCAACCTTGTCGTTTCAATGACTCTCCCACCCCTATTTTCTCGGCTTTGGAAAGGTTAGCTCTTTCTTTATAATATTATTACCTTTTGTAATTCTGATGGTTTATTTCTATAATTGAATTCCATATATTCTACTTGGCTGCTAAGAAACTAAGGAAAAGAAAAGAAATTTTAAATTTTGTAATCATTTGTTGGCATTTGGCTCTGTTTTAATGATATGGAACATGAGGGGAAAAAAGAATTTTAAAATTATGTCATCATGTCTTACCAAAAACATTGACTAAACAAAACTAGGCCAATAGGTCTTTTAGGTTTAGGCTCTTGAGTTTAGAGTGATGCCATTCAAATATTAATTTATGTTGCTATAATTGTTTTTTTGAATTATTAGTTTGGAGAATGTATGCTTTTTTTTTTTCTCTAGATTATTAGATAATTACATTAGATTATTTATTTGCGTTTTTTACATTATGTGCATTGATCATTTCTCTTGATTGATTTTGTGCCTTTTGTTGCATTGATCGTTTCTCTTGAACAATTATTTTAGTATAATAAATTATTTATTTTCTTCAACTTCTATTTAATTGGATTTTTTTATTTATTTTCTTCTCCTATGTTTTCTTGTTCTATATATCTGCTCCTTTTTTCCTTGAAATTTGTTTTTTCTTTTTGCACATTTCTTTTTCTTATAGGATATTTGACCTCATTTTTCTTTTTTCTTATTTTTTTATTTATTTATCATGGGAGGTGATAATTATAAATCCAAAATTAAATAATTTTTTTTTTTCAAATTGGGACTCAAAAGCTAATTATAAAGAGAATGTGTTATGATTGTAGGTTATGGTTCTAGATCAAATAAAGTTTGTGTAAGTTCTTTTTTATTTTTCCTATTTATTATCTTTTAATGTTTGTTCTATATAATTTCTTTTCATTATTTTTATTTATTTTATTTATGTTAACTGCATTATTTTTTAGTTGGATATTTTTTAACAAATTGCATAATTTTTTTTCCACAATTCTTTTCTTTTAAGATTTTAAACTCTTGAACTGTCTTTTCTATTTATTTTTTTCCTTCTAACTTTATGTTTTACACAGCTATAATGACTGTGGCCATTATTTTTCCTTCATCAACATTTCTTAAATGAATTAGGCAACAAGCCACAATACACAAATAAAAAATAAAGGTATAAAACAAAGTTTTCATTTAAAACAAATAAAAGAGTTTCAATAAAAATAGAATTCCTAAATAAGATTCTTTTATACTATAAATTTAGAATTCATCTAGCAGGATATAGAATATCCTAAAGAAGATAAATTTTAAAAGCCCAGATCAATACATATATGTGATAATATCAATGATAGAATTTTCAAGTACCCTTTTCACCATATTCGCACCAAAACGGATGCCATGATTAGTATATTTCCTAATCCAAATACACAATCAAGCTCTTTTAACAAATTATCTACCAATTATATATAAAATGCAAATAATGTAATCAAAATCATTAAAAGAATCAAAATATTACAAAAAATTGAATGATTATAACTAATCAAATATGTGATTCCTTTCTCCCTATTCACCGGACTTACATGTGTTTTTGTGACAGAATTAAAATTTGGATTGAATAAAAATGATACTATCACCAAATGGTGTATTGGTCACCTAAAACCAATACATATATGTGACACAAAATATGAAGTTAGATTGAGATTTAAATAAATAAATAAATAAAAAAAAACCTTATATTGTGAGATCCGAGACCTTGATCCTATCCAACTCTTCCTATTTTGCTTTCGCTGTTGTTGTAGCACAAGCCTCTGCTGCAGCGGAGCACTCTTTGTTTTTTTAAAAAAAATATTTAGAATTCTTAAATTTTCTTATGAATCCTTCATGACTTAGAATTCTTGGATTTATTTTTTTTAATATAATTCTATTTTTTAAGGTATCCTCTAATTTAATTTTATTGAATTTCCTTTTTCCTTTATAATTGCTTTCTTGTTTTAAGTTTCTTTTTTAAGGTATCTTATTACCAATAATTCTTTTCTGAAATTGTCCTCTAATTCACAATTCTTAAATTTATTTTTTTACTTGCTATGTAATACTTTTTTAAAAACAAAATTCTTTTTAAATGAATCTTATTACCTAGAATACTATTATAATTGAGGACTGACCAAATAAAAACATAATTATGATTAATTTTTTAATTTTAATTTTAATTTTCTTCCACTCCATTTTTTCTTTTATTTAATTATTTCTTCATTTTGAACAATTATTTTAGTATAATAAATTATTTATTTTCTTCAACTTCTATTTAATTAGATTTTTTTATTTATTTTCTTCTCCCATGTTTTTTTCTTCTATTTATCTACTCCTTTTTTCCTTGATTTTTTTTTTTTTTGCACATTTCTTCTTTTTTTTTTTTTGTAGGATATTTGACCTAATTTTTCTTTTTTCTTATTTTTTTATTTATTTATCATGGGAGGTGATAATTATAAATCCTAAATTAAATATTTTTTTTTCAAAATTGGGACTAAAAAGCTAATTATAAAGAGAATGTGTTATGATTGTAGGTTATGGTTCTAGATCAAATAAAGTTAGTGTAAGTTCTTTTTTATTTTTCCTATTTATTATCTTCTAATTTTTTTTCTATATAATTTCTTTTCTTTATTTTTTTTTTTTTTATGTTAACCGCATTATTTTTTAGTTGGATATTTTTTAACAAATTGCATAATTTCTTACACAATTCTTTTCTTTTAAGATTTTAAACTCTTGAACAGTCTTTTCTATTTATTTTTTCCCTTCTAATTTTATATTTTACACAGCTATAATGACTGTGGCCATTATTTTTCCTTCATCAACATTTCTTTAATGAATTAGGCAATAAGCCACATTACACAAATAAAAAATAAAGATATAAAACGAAGTTTTCATTTAAACCAAATAAAAGGGTTCCAATAAAAGTAGCATTCCTAGATAAGATTTTTTTTATACTATAAATTTAGAATTCATCTAGCAGGTTATAGAATATCTTGTACAGGATAAATTTTAAAAGCCCAGATCAATACATATATGTGATAATATCAATTATAGAATTTTCAAGTACTCTTTTCACCATATTCTCACCAAAACTGTTCAAGTACCCTTTTTCACCATATTCTCACCAAAACAAATGCCATGATCAGTATATTTCCTAATCCAAATACATTTGCTTTCCAGAATTCCTGTAGGAAACACAATCAAACTCTTTTAACAATCCTCTGCTGCAGTGGAGCACTGTAATTCCCCTTCTTAAGGGCATGAATCCAACCATTGACAAATTTTTAAATAATTGCAAAATGAAGTTTAGTTATACATCATTATAACTTAGGAATATTCCAAAATGAAGTTTAGTTATAATGAAGTAAAATCTTGCATAGTTTGGTATACCCCTCAAACCGTGTTTGACAGCTTTGTTTGGGAACAGGATGAATAATAAAACTGGTAACTAGAGGCGATTTCTTGCCCATGTTGTTCTTTCGCATCAATTTCATTATTTACAATTTTTATTTGCTTTCTTTTTCCTGCAATTTATTGGTTACTAATCCTTGGTTTCATTAACCTAAATTGGTCAAACCAGAGCTCATCATGGTTTTGGTTGTGTTGGAGAGTGGGCAAATATGGAACTTCAATAAGCTGAGTAGTTTGTTCTTTTTGCTTTAGTTGATAGAGAAATTGAGGAATGATTATAGTTGGGCATTTGTGTAACACGGAACTAGAGGGAAACGACAAAAAAACATTGCCTCTAAATTTTGATCTATCTAATGCTAAAAGCATAAAATAGATGGACTAAAAATATTCAGATGTGAGGAAATTTTACTAGAACTTTTGTTAAGTTATGGCAACTTTAACCTAATTGATAGTGGGAACCTTTAACCTCATTGATAGTAGCCACTTATCCTTCTTCAAGCACTGAACCTCCAAGTCTTCCAATTGTATAATTTTCCTCTACATAGGCACAGAAAGAAGCATTAAGCCTCACACCGGCCACTTTCTTTGCTTATGGCTATGTCCAGGCAAATCAATGGGAGTAAGAGCTAGAAGGCTAGAATGTTACGTACATATTGCATGGAGAATGTCTTTTGAAGCTTCTTTAGTCTTTTTGCTATCTTGAGTTTCTTGATGAAAGTAAGGCAGTGGACCTAAATATTGCAGAGTATATTTGACAGGCATTTTTCTCTCCCAAAGGGAAATTTTTGCAAGCTCACAATCCCAAAAAACAACTTGGTTATACCATAAAATTGAGGGCTGCTTATAGTCTTAAAAGGCAATAATTTAAGAATTACTAATCACCCGACTTGTACATTAAGAAATAGGAAGTATTTTTAAAGTTTTCTTTTTCTTTATTACACCCGTATGTGAGTGCATGAACAGAAAAGACATGGGTCATGAATCATTGCTGCTAAGTCAAATATTTTTTTCCTGATATATCATGTAGAGTTTTGTTTTCCTTTCTCTTCCAAGCATGTATCTTTCATTAGAGGCCTTGGAGTTTACAAATCATATGCACCAAATCAAGAAATGAAAAACAGTAGTAATTCAATTTTTTTTTGCCTAATATATCATGTAGAGTTTTGTTTTCCTCTGTTCCAAACAAACTGATAAACTTCCAAATGTGTCTATCATTAGAGGCCTTGGAGTTTTCAAATCATATGCACCAAATCAAGAAGTGAAAATCAACAGTAAGTCAAAAACGATGCTTGGACAGTCGTCGGCCATGGAAGCTTCACCCAAGCTTTTTAGCGGGCTAAAGGACCTAAAATAAATGGGATAGACTAAGTTAGGGCATTATAATCCATAATCAACCGAAAGCAGAGAGAAAAAAAGGTTAGAAATCCATGAAATAGAAAAATAAAAAATTAGGGTTCTCAGCATGAACAATGACTTCACGTTAAAGAAGACGATGAACAGTATGAGTCGTCGGGTCGAACTTTCAAGTTCGGGTCGGAACCCGCCCAACTGTACAACCTTGTGAAAGACTCTTTTTATGACCCGTAAAACTATTTGGGTTGGAAACTTGAAAGAAAGATCGTCTCTATTTTCATAACAAAGTGGTCGACCAATTCTTTATATTATTATTTTATTCTTGATTGCTAATATTTAATCGACCCTTGTTGTAAATGAGATTCTTTTTTTCTATTTTAGTTTAAAAGTTCATAGTAATTTCTTTTTCTTCCTTTTATTTCTTTTTATATGCAAACCCAAAATTGGCTGAACACGTATATAGCAAAATAAAATAAAATCATTATGATTTTATCATCTCAAACCAATTGATAATATGAATCATATGACAAACATGTTGTTTAAGATATCAACTTCAACTTTACATGCGAAGTTGATATTACATTTTCAATACTATAACATATTTAAGACTGATTCAAGCCTAATTGAACTCAATCTCATGGCAATGAAGGACAGCTACAAGTGGATGTAAATATTTTGAACTGAGCTTTAGTAAAATGAAAAATTGTTTAGTTGAATTAGATTAATTGATGTAGATTTTTAAGTTATTTATATATATATATGTGTGTGTGTGTGTGTGTGTGGATTAGGTAGCTTTGTGAAAATCTAACACCGCTTGTTGATACTTTTTAACATAAAATAACCCAATCAAAAACCCATGGAATTAAGTATTTCACATACAATAGGGCTACTTCTGAAAGTGAATATATTCATCAGCTTTCATAATAGAGACTAGAGGTACTTGGAATTTTCAAAAAAGACTCACTAGGGGTTTCCGAACAAAAATCCCAAAGAGAGGAGAAAAACCAATAGCAAGCACACACACACACACACACACACATACAATTAGATAAAAAAATTCCAACAGTGAAGTCTACTTAGGCCAATTTAGCCTCTAGCTTGGTCTAATTAGGGAAATTGTGACTATAGCCTATAGGAACTTCAATAAGCTGAGTAGTTTGTTCTTTTTGTTTTATTAGATAGAGAAATTGAGGAATGATTATAGTTGTGCATTTGTGTAACACGGAACTAAAAGGAAAAGACAAAAAAACATTGCCTCTAAATTTTGATCTATCTAATGCTAAAAGCATAAAATAGATGGACTGAAAATATTCAGATGCGAGAAAATTTTACTAGAAATTTTGTTAAGCTATGGCAACTTTAACCTAATTGATAGTGAGAACCTTTAACCTCATTGATAGTAGCCACTTATCCTTCTTCAAGCACTGAACGTCCAAGTCTTCCAATTGTGTAATTTGCCTCTATATAGGCACAGAAAGAAGCATTAAGCCTCACACCTGCCACTTTCCTTGCTTATGGCTATGGCCAGGTAAATCAATAGGAATAAGAGCTGAAAGCCTAGAACCTTATGTACATATTGCATGGAGAACGTATCTTGAAGCTTCTTTAGTCTTTGTGTTGTCTTGAGGTTCTTGATGAAAGTGAGGCAGTGGACTTAAATATTGCAGAGTATATTTGATAGGCATTTTTCTCTCCCTAAGGAAAATTTTCGCATGCTCACAATCCCAAAAAATAACTTGGTTATATCATAAAATTGAGGGTTGCTTATAGTCTCATAAGGCAATAATTTAAGAATTACTAATCAGTCAACTTGTACATTAACAAATAAGAAGTATTTTAAAGTTTTCTTTTTTCTTTATTCAAGTCATGATTTGAGTTGACACTTTATTGATGTCTTTTCTTTAGATCACCCTATGAAAGACTCTTTTTATGACTTGCAGAACTATTCGGGTTGGAAACTTGAAAGGAAGATCGTCTTTGTTTTCGTAACAAAGTGGTCGACCAATTCTTTATATTATTATTTTATTCTTGATTGCTTGTATTTAATCAACCATTATAGCAAAATAAAATAAAACCATTGTGATTTTATCATCTCAAACCAATTGTCAATATGAATCATATGACAAACATGTTGTTTAAGATATCAACTTCAACTTTAGATGCGAGGTTGCTAAATGAACCCAATCTCATGGCAATGAAGGACAGCTACAATAACATTATGAAACATTGTATCAAATTTTCATGGAATTTCTTTTACCAAATACAAGCCCTTAATCAAGTTTGATTTTTATCCTGTTGCTTAAATTTTCACAAACAAGTTAGCCTTAGAATTTGAAGATTCTTTATAGTAAATTTGATAAGCCTCATAATAATTAAGTCATCGTAGTAATTTTTTATTGCTTAATCTATGATTTCTACAAACTACCAAATCTTCTCATTGCGGATTAAGGTGCCTTCTTATTCTTAATGAATGAAAGGGGTATAACATGCGTAAATGTAATCATTTTCCTCACTTTTAAGAACATCTCTTTTATTTTTTGAAGTAAAACAAATTTCTTCTTTCAAAATTGTCAACTCGATTATCATCATAAATTAATGTGAAATATTTCATTTTAATATTTTCAGAATCCTATAGATAGTAATTTATATTTTATTCACAAATATTTTACAATTAGTAATTGGTGTTTTCAAATATAAATTTTTTTCCTTTAAAATTCTTTTTAAATAATATTATTAAAATATTTAAATTATTAACGAGCCTTTTCACGTGCAACGCATGTGCTTCCCTACTAGTGCACAAATAAATAAACAAAAGAGAAAGAGTAAACACAATAGTTTTACGATGTTTGAAAAACTTTATACGTTCTCGACTCATGTATCCTACTTGAGTTTTTCAACTATTGTGACCTTACAGGTGGAAACCAAACATTTACAATGCGAAAAGTGCAACCCTCTTATCCCAATAAAATATACCCCTTTGCCCCACTAGATAGCACCTACTCATAACTCTCACTACAATGAAATTATATAACGATGTTTACCAAATAGCACTCTCTTCTAGAGTAGTTTTGGTGCAATAAGATGTTCACTCTATAGATATAAGCTCTGAGTATTTAAAATGAGTATAAATTCCAGATCTAGATTTTGAAGATGTTAGATTTAAAGTCATTTTTTCCCTTCTCATCTTTTCAAAATTTGAATTTGTGATTGCCAAATTGACAGAATCAGTCGACTAAATCATCAACCAGTCGATTACAATAAGGACTAGTTGACTGATTAGGTCAACTAATTTGTCCAGAGGCCTTGAGGTTCATTTAGGTGAGAACAATCAGTCGACTAGTTCTTTGGATCAGTCGACTAGTTCTATTTGTACACTGTTTTACCTTTGAGAAATGGTCGACAGATTTTTCCTTTAGGTCGATTGATTTAGACAGTATGTTCAAGCAATACATCAAAATGATTACTTAGTCGACTGGTTTTGTTTGTACACTAATTAGCCTTTAAAAGATAGCTTATTGATTCTTCCTTTGAGGTTGACTGATTTAAACAGTAAGTTTTACGGTGTTTTGAAAAATATCACACAGTCGACTAGTTTGATCAGTGTAAAAATAAGTTTTTAAGAATCAGTCGACTAGTTTCATGAATTGGTCGACTGGTTTAGACAATGAGTGTCTTCTAGCTTATTTTTCTTAAGTGTACTTTTATCAAAACCTTTTGATCTTTCAAAACTTAAGGTATGACAATGTTTTGTTTTGAAAAATCATTTGAGATTAGTTCTTAGATGATCATTTTAAATAGTAAGAACTTACAACTAATGATCAATCTAATCCTAAGTCACTCAAAACACAAAATAAGGAAATTGAAAGTCTTCACTTAACTTATTTTGAATCATTGGGCTTGAGTGTGTCCATTTGCTTAAATCATCATTAGAGCATTTCACTTGAATTGATCTTTGCTTTAGAGCATATTCTTGAGTGAAATCTTTTAGCTTAATGAACTTTGTCATTTCTTGATCAACAATCTTCTTGGACCTAAATGACCTATTTGCATTGTTACTTGGATAAAACATTAATTTATTAGATAATATTTTGTGATCAACCAAATTACTAAAATTCCCTTAGTTGAAAACCTTTAGGGCTAACAAAACATGAAATAAAGAAATACTATAAGGAGTGTTTGATTGTGACTTGTCAGTTGTAATAAAAGGTCTTAGCTATGTTTTGTGTAAACAAGGTTAAGGATGAAATGTGAGACTTTTAAAGAAATGTAAAAGTTCTGTTGATAATTTAGAGCATGTCATAAGTGTATGTATCTAATTTCTCTACTTTTCTTGATGAATATATTTATTGTAAATTAGTAATTAACAATATTATTATATTAAGAAATTAAAGACAAGATATGAAAAAGACTTACATAATGTAGAGTAGCTTTATGTAGGAGTCCATCCAATCATACTCTGCTTTCATCCCTTTGATTGGAAGAAGGAAAAAAATTTTAAAAAAAGAAAAAAAAGAAGAAAGAATAGAATTTTGAATTTTGTGATTTTGTTATTGTTATTGTTTCAATAAAATTGAGAGAATAAGATTTAACAAAGCATCGGTTACAAGATTTTATTATATAATGTTTGTGAATTTGGAAAACTTTTGTTTAGATTGGTCAAGTGACAGCTACGTACAATGAGATTTGTCTATGTTTCTAATGGCAGTGATCTTGATGTGCATTGCACGCATTGTGGTTGAACAAAGAATGTACTGGCCTTGCCTTCTCAAAAATCTTCATGCTGATGAAATGGTCACCAAGACTGGAGTCTGTCTCAATAAATGAAATTCAAGTTGTTGGAGTATAGCCTAAAAAATAAAAGATATGGAATTAAAGTCTAAATATGAAAAGGGCAAAATAGAAAGTGAGCTAGTTGAAGAAAGTGAGCCAATTGACAGTTGAGATTTTTCTATTACTATTTTCATCTCTATATAAGTACATGTAAAGCACTTGTATCATCATTCATTTCAGTTAATTTTCAATACAAGTTACAATAGTTTTTTCTCTTCTTCTTCTCTGTTTTCTAGTTCTTTGCTTTTCCATTTTCCTTTTGTCAAGTTCTCAACATGGTATCAGATTAGAATTTCCGCAAACAACTTCACGATCTTTCTCTCTACATCTTGATCTTTCTCTTTATGCACTACACAATCTTTTAGTGAATCGATTCTCTCTCAAAATCTTGTAAACCCTTTCTTTTCACAGTTTCGTCAAATCTGTGTTTTCTTTTCAATTCTTGAAATGGCTTTTGACAGTTCCACAACTTCTCGACAAAATCCCAATCCATTAGATGATTCTTCCAGCCCTTATTACCTTCATCCCAGTGATAACCCAAGTGTTCTTCTAGTTTCGGAGATTTTCGATGGAAACAATTATGTTGCCTGGAGCCGATCAATTGTTATAGCTTTGACAGATGGTTCTAAAGGTAATTCATATCCTATCTCATCTTTCTTATCTGCTAGTAGACTATCTAATTCCCATAGAGCTTTTCTTGCTTCAATTTCAAATTGTCCAAAACCTAAATCTTATAAACAAGCTGCACAACTTCCTGAATGGCAAAAAGTTATGAAAAATGAGATTGATGCTTTAGAGTTAAACAAAACTTGGACCCTTGTTACTTTACCTAAAAATAAACAGACTATTAGTTGTAAATGGGTATTTAGAGTAAAGTATAAATCTGATGGAAGCATAGAAAGGCACAAGGCTAGATTAGTGGCAAAAGGCTATAATCAACAAAAGGGTTTGGATTTTTTTGATACTTTTTCTCATGTGGCAAAGATGACTTCTATTAGACTAATACTTGCTGTAGCTGCAATTAAGAACTGGCCGCTTCATCAATTGGATGTAAACAATGCATTCTTACATGGTGATTTACAAGAAGAAGTTTATATGGAGCTGCCCCCTGGAATGCCTAATCTAGAAAATAAGGTCTGTCATCTTTTGAAAAGCATTTATGGCCTCAAGCAAGCATCTAGAAAATGGTTTGAAAAATTGTCTACTGCCCTCATTAGCTATGGTTTCACTCAAGGAACTTCTGACTGCTCTCTTTTCATAAAGAAATCCACAACATCCTTTAAGGCATTGTTAGTATATGTTGATGATGTGCTGCTAGCTAGTGATAACTTACAGGATATTCAACTCCTAAAAGAATTTTTGCATGATCAATTCACTATAAAAGACTTGGGGCCACTGAAATATTTCCTTGGCTTAGAAATAGCAAGATCTAAAACAAGCATTTCTCTTTGCCAAAGGAAATATGCACTAGAAATTCTTCAAGACATAGGAACAATTGGTGCAAATCCTGCTGCCTTTCCAATGGAGACCAATTTAAAACTCACAGCCATTGATTCTACTTTGTATGAAGATCCATCAGCCTATAGAAGACTCATTAGGAGGCTCCTATACCTAACACTTACAAGACCAGACCTTACATACTCAGTTCAAGTCCTCAGCCCATTCCTTGTTAAACCTGCTGTCAGTCATTATCTAGCAGTAGTTAGAGTATTAAGGTACTTGAAAGCCACTCCAGGTCAGGGCTTATTCTTCTCAACATCATCAAAATTGCAACTCAAGGCTTTTTCCGACAGTGATTGGGCAGGGTGCATAGATACAAGGAGAAGTGTCACAGGGTTTGTAGTATTTTTGGGAGACTCATTGGTCTCATGGAAGTCCAAAAAGCAAGTTACTATAAGTCGATCCTCTGCTGAAGCAGAATATCGAGCCCTTGCAGACACAACATGTGAAGTCCAATGGCTGGTTTATGCACTGCAAGATTTACTAATCACTCATTCCCAACCAATTTTGATGTACACTGATAGCAAGTCTGCTATGTCCATAGCCTCAAACTCAGTTTAGCATGAAAGAACCAAACATATGCAAATTGACTGTCACCTAGTTCGTGAAAAGCTGCAGCAAAACCTCATCAAACTATTTTACATTCCATCTAGACTACAGTTGGCAGACATACTTACAAAACCACTTGTGTAACACCCCGACTTTGCATAATTAATAATTAGTTATTAATTATTAATTAATACCGGCTTATAAAATGATCTAGGGAATTAATCATAATCCCGACGGTCGCCATAGACCGATAAAATAATTAAATATGTCTGGAGGAAAAGGGTAAAATGCCCGAACCCAATTACTGATTAATTCGGTAAAATAATGCCGTTTTAACACTTACGGAACCCGAATTAGTTAACCCCGAAAATCCCGAATGATTAATAAATGACATGGAACCTCTGACACTGAAGCGAACTGAATTATGAAGCTCTCGGAAGAAACCGCATCGAAAAAGGAGCTACGGAGTGAAAGTTATGTAGCAAACATTGAAAATTGAATTACTGTGCAACCAAACGTGGCCTTAACCGAAAATATGGAAAAAATGGCCAAATGGGAGGCCAAGGGAATTGAACCCTTGACCTTTGAGTGGAAAGAACTCTTATCCAGAAAGTTAACCATGTAGGCTGCCAATGTTTTGTGCTTAGTTGTACAACAGAAATGTATATAACCTAAAATCTGGTTGGGCCACCTCCCAAACTGGCCAATGGCCAAGCATGCAACACATCATCTCTGCATCACCCCTATGCACCCTAACCCATCATCACCCTACTTCAGCCATGATCACCTCTCACCCAAGCAGATTACATGCAACCAAATGATTGCAAATCAAGCAATCAAATACACATGGCTCTATATGGGATATATGTGTGTATGAAATCTGAATGTGAGGATTGTTTGATACTGATACAGAGAAGGTGATAAGGTGAGAACTGATTTGTTAAGAGAGAGAGAGATTCCAAGCCATTTGTGAGAAGCCGTGTGTGTGAAACATGGTGTATATGCATGTCCATGGGAGATGCATCAAGAGGAAGGGACGGAGGGGACTGCGTATTGCATGACCGACTGAGGCAACAAGCAAGGATCAGATCCGAGCCATAGATAACAAGGGAACCACTGTACAGAGGTAACAAACCGAGAGAAAAACACCTACTTTCTGATTTACAATTTTGTTTAGTTTTGTGTATTTTAGAACTGCCATTAGATGCACGACATAGATGCCATGAAATCTGGGTTGATTATGAACATCTTGGACCAACCAAACTGCCCCAAATCACAGAAATCGTGTAAACCACCATGGATGACCTTGCTTGAAGCAGGTCTGAAACGATGTTCACAAAACTCGTTTTGATTGCTTTGAACTTGAACTACGTACTACCAGAATCTCAAAAAACTGACCTGCGCGACCATAAAACCTAGGAATCGACCACCAAATCACAAATGATCGATTCGGGTTAAAACCCAAACTTGTGAAAACCTAGAGTAAAACGGGATTTAGGTGTAGGGACTGAAACCCCATGACCTGTAGGTCACAACGCGAGAAATCCCGTGAGGTTTGGACCAGAAATGAAGCTATATGGTCGACTTGCAGGTCTGCACAATAATGGAGTGGACCGAGCTCTATGCGTGGATTCGATCCATGAAACCGATGCCAAAGTGTTGGCATGACGACCAGGAACCATTTGGGATCAAAACAGATTGAAGAATGTACTTGAAACTCCACGAAATTGGAGAAAACCGTGACTGCAACTAGGGCGACACTGTTGGAAGAAACGGGGAAGATGGAGTCGACTCGGCCGAGTTGGCCGAGTCATGCCCAACCGACTCATACACGTGGCAACGCATGAGCGTGCCACTGCTTAATTGAAACTACACCGTTTTGGGCTTGCCTGATTTGTTTTAAATCGAATTCGGCCTGTTTGGGTACGGTGATAACAAATTAAAATTGGGAACTAGACAACCTAACCGTGGATAGGGGCCAAATTGGGGATAAAGGGGATATGTAATTCCGGTTCTCTGGCCTAACTGAACCGGTTGGTTTTGGAGGTTTTGGACTGGTTCAATTTTTGAACCCAAAAACCAAAGGGTTTGAACCCTAATTTAATGAAATTATATTTTGACCCTGAAACTTTCTGAAAATTACGGATCTGCCCCAAAAGTTTTGAATATTGCACAGTGGCCCAGATTTTGGGAAAATTATACATTTAAGCCCTTGCCAAATTAATTAAATAATAAAATAATTATTTAATTATTTTATTAAATAAGTAAAATTACGATTTTACCCCTGGACATTAATCATGTGAAACGGAGTCCAAATAAAGCAAATAAATAGTGTATTTTCACTATTTCAAGTATTCTGGACTCAATGGTACAGTCCAAATTGGAAAATTATGTACCGAAAAATACAGACACGTAGGTGTAAATTACTGTACTGCCCCTGATAGTACCCAAACCCAAATAAAAATAAAAGACAGTCTATTTTGACTATGTCGGGCGTTCTGAACTCAACGGTGAGGTCCGTTTAACGAACCGAAGTCCCGAAAAATACAGACACATAAAGTGTAAATGACCGTACTGCCCCTAATAATTCCTAGGGTCAATTTAACATAACAGATAGTCCAACTTAATTATGTCGGACACTCTGGACCCAATGGTGAGGTCCATTTTATGAACTGACGTGCCAAAAAATATGACACGTGAAATTACCAAATTACCCCTGATACTGTATGAAGCCCAAATGGAGTCCGATTGGGACGAAATTGATAGCGATAGAGCCCAGATACTGGTGAGACTGTAAACATGATTAAATAATGATTCGGAGTCAAAATCTTACGAAACGTAAAATGACCAAAATACCCCTGAGCACTATAAGTGCAAGATAAAGGTCAATCTGATCTGATAAATTATCATAGGGATAATTATGAACACTGAAGGGCTAAGTAAGACTCCGGAACTATCAACGCGTAAAACGAGAAATGACTGACGTGTCCCGATGATCTAAAGCAGATACCAAATGAAGTCCAAAGGACTTAGAAAATTATATACATAATCTATGGGACATTCTGAGGACCACGACAGGGTCCGGGGTAAGAATGGCAAATTACCATTTTGCCCCTAAGGCTAAGTAAGCCCTTAACTGATAGCGATTCAAGTCTAAAAGACTTAGAACTTCATGTATACGATATATGGGATATTCTAAGAACCACGACTGGGTCCGGGATAAGAATGGCAAAATTACCATTTTGCCCCTATGGTTAAAATAAGAACCTAACTGATACCGATTGAAGTCCAAAGGACGTAGAACTTTGTACTTAAGATATAAAGACTATTCCGGAGACCACGACAGGGTCCGGGACCAGAATGATAAAATGACCATTTTGCCCCTAAGGCTGAAGAAGTAACTGACTGATAACGATTGAAGTCTAAATGACTTGGGTTATAATCCTGATGACTGCTGAGCCTAATTTGAGAATAAAATAGCCCCGGATGAAACCCGATGAGAGGACGATAGGCTACTAGGCTATCTTAGGTAAACCGATAGATACCTAAGATGACAAATGAGACCTGAATGGATGAGTTCTGATCTGTATATGATTGATGATTATTGTTCAGGATATACATGGAGATGCCTGACGTATCTGGAGGTTATCGGATTGTTTGCGCAAGGAGATAACCGTAACAGTTTGTGAGTAACTTGGAACTTCTGACTTGGTGTATAAGTACACCGTCTAGTTACTGTATTTTGATTTACTGTACTGTTTTGTATACTGTACTGTCTGAATGCATACTTTTTAAACTGCATTACACGTAACATGATTTTGTACTGTCCTGCTCTCCTGTTCAGTTCGGGTCTGTCTTGTTCTGTTGTATGGTCTGTCCTGGTTTTATTCTGTACTGTTGCGTCTTACGAGTAAACCTGACTCCTGAATTGGTGTATAAGTTCTGTCTAGATACTGTATTTTGAAGCACTGTACTGTTTTGAACGTTATACTGTTTAAAAAAAAAAAAGCATATATTTAAAGTAGCATATGCCTTGTCCTGATTGATATTGTACCAGTTTGTTCCGTCCTGTTCAATTCCAATATGTCTTGTTCTGATAGATGTATTGTTCCGTTTGTTCCGACATGTTCAGTTCCGATATGTCTTCATCCGATTGATATATTGTTTCATTTTGTTCCGTCATATTCAGTTTCGATATGACTTGTCCTGATTGATATTGTTTCGTTTGTTTCCGTCATATTCAGTTTCGATATGACTTGTCCTGGTTGATATTGTTTCGTTTGTTTCCGTCATGTTCAGTTCCGATATGACTTGTCCTGATTGATATTGTTTCGTTGTTCCGACATGTTCAGTTCCGATATGTCTTCATCCGATTGATATATTGTTTCATTTTGTTCCGTCATATTCAGTTTCGATATGACTTGTCCTGATTGATATTGTTTCGTTTGTTTCCGTCATATTCAGTTTCGATATGACTTGTCCTGATTGATATTGTTTCGTTTGTTTCCGTCATGTTCAGTTCCGATATGACTTGTCCTGATTGATATTGTTTCGTTGTTTCCGTCATGTTCAGTTCCGATAGACTTGTCTGATTGATATTGTTTCGTTTGTTTCCGTCATGTTCAGTTCCGATATGACTTGTCCTGATTGATATTGTTTCGTTTTGTTCCGTCATGTTCAGTTCCGATATGACTTGTCCTGATTGGTATTGTTTCGTTTTGTTCCGTCATGTTCAGTTCCGATATGGCTTGTCCTGATTGATATTGTACCGTTTTGATCCGCCATGTTCAGTTTCGATATGTCTTGTTCTGATTGATGTATTGCTCGGCTTTGTTCCGTTACGATCCGTCCTGTTATGCCTCTGTCCTTGATTATGCCGGTGACTTGAACTGGTGTTTTGTTCCGTCTGATCTCATTATGTACCGTCCGTTAATAATCTGTCTGTGTTGATTGATATATCGTCCAGTTCCGTTATGATCTGTCCGAATTCTTGACTTGGTATATAAGTTACTGCATAGATACTGTATTTTGATGCACTGTACGGTTTTAAAAGTTATACTATCTGAATGCATGTTTTTAAATGCAAATTTTTATACTGTATTGAACGCGGCATGATTTTGTCCCGTCCTTCTATTATTTTGTTCGGTCTGTCTTGTTCCGTTTTATGGTCTATCTGATTTTGTTCTGCTATGATGTGTCTGACTCTGGGTACCATTTTGATTATGAGCGGTCTGGCATAAGTAGGCTTGATTACGCGCCTAACTGATATATTATTGTTATGCCTTGTTATGTTCCGCCCAGTACTGATCTGTTCTGATAATTGAATTAATTGCCTATACTCTCATTGATATTGGCATCATGCACTGTTCCGTCTATTCTGATTTGTTGTTCCGTTTAGTTCAGTTCTGCTTTATTCTACTAAAACTGCATTTAAAGTAGATTTATAAAACTGCTATTTCAGAAACAACTGTACTACCCTTGTGCTTTGTAAACAAGAAATGGTTTTGAAACCCTTGACAGGGAACCTGTGTTACTCATTGGGCTTTTCGAAGCTCACCCCATTCCCTAACATTTTTCAGGAATGATATATGTTGGATCTAATGGCACTGATTTGTGGAGACTGGATTACTGAGGATTGAATCTGTTCAATCAGGTGAGTGATGTACTACGACTGACTTGACTGATATGTACTGAATATAGTATGGCTCATGGATTTAGATGGTACTCTAGAGATTATAGTTCTGTTCTGTTGTTATATGTCGGATTATAGATATGCTCTGAGGTTAGAATTGTTAGCTGTTGGATTTTAGACTTGCTCTGTGTGATACATATCCTACGGTGGATACATGAGTTGCATTCCCTGGACAAAAAAAAAAGTTTTAAATTCCGCTGCATCTGACCCTACAGTCGGAGTGCAATTCACTGGAAAGTTCAGAAATTGCCTTTGGTTGGTCGCGTGGCGACTAACTGGCATCACGTCCTCGACATCCGTGTAGGGTGGGGTTCGGGATGTGACAACTTGGTTCTTTACCTTTTCATCATACTCTTCGCAAGATAAACATCCTTAACATTCATGTTCATCTTGAGGGGGGGTGTTGGAGTATAATCTCAAAAATAGAAGATATGGAATTAAAGTCTAAATATGAAAAGGGCAAAATAGAAAGTGAGCCAGTTGAAGAAAGTGAGCCAGTTGATAGTTGAGATTTTTCTATTACTATTTTCATCTCTATATAAGTACATGTAAAGCACTTGTATCATCATTCATTTCAGTTAATTTTCAATACAAGTTACAATAGTTTTTTCTCTTCTTCTTCTTTGTTTTCTAGTTCTCTGCTTTTCCATTTTCCTTTTGTCAAGTTCTCAACACAAGTTTTGCTGCTAAGGTTGGTTAAAGCATGTAAAAAAAAAAAAAAAGGAGGAAAAAATTTGTATATCGACCTTTGCCATGATAGGTGTGTTAGCATGGCAGGTCATTCAAAACTAATAAAAATATATATTTTTCTGTTGTGAGAAGGATCGCATGAGGACTTCCCTGGTTCCTTCCTCTGGTGTGGGGTTTGTATTCCTTCTTTCTATGCTTTGCAAAGTACGTTCATGGCTATCATGGATGAAGAACGCTTAGAGGAGTAATTATCAAAGCTTTAGAAAGTCCATAATTAAATTATACAAAATTAATAAAATCAAATTAGTGGAGGCATACAAATTGTGAGCCACTTGAGTTTTATAAAACATTGGTTCCTAGGAGTGCATGAACTACTGGCCATAAATTAAAATAAAATTTTTGGTCCCTAGTGGCATTAGTGAATATAAAAAATTGATTCCTAGTAATATTGAGACTATTGATCACAAGAGTGGTTCCTAGTAGGTGTAAGATTATTGGTCATATTAGATTGCACTGGTTCCTAGTAAATTGAAGATTGTTGATCATATTTTGTGGTTCCTAATAGCTAGTGGAATAGTGGAGGTATAGCACTTGGTCAAGAATATCAAATTATAGTGAGTCCTAATAGTTCTAAGACTATTGGTCATAATAAAGTTGAATCGTTAAAATAGTGGGGGTGCAACACTTGGCCATTTAGAATCAAATTATAAAAGTGGCTCCTAATAGTGGTTATTGGTCATAGAGTATGTGATTCCTAGTAGTAAGACTATTGGTCACCAAGTGCGGTTGGTGTTGAATGATTGGACCAAATTGATTTGGTAAGCTTGAAACATACAAGCTATTGTCTTAATAAAAATGGATCACATGTGTCCCTGTTGTCTCAATTAAGGACCATGTCTTTTTTTACAGGTCCTCGTTGCCTCGATTAAAAATGAACCATTAGGGTCCTTATTGCTACATAATGGGCCTTTATATCAAAGACTTGGACATTTTTATTTGATAAGTCCATGAAACTAATTGTCTCGAAAAAATAAATAGGACTAGCTCTAAAGGGCTAGATCTACATTTGAGAAACGATAGGAGGCTATATCCATATTTGTCGAGGGGGATGAGTATAAGCCCGCAAGGAAGTCACCTAGAGAGCTAACCCAACTTTGTGATTGGGAACCCCATACAGAAGGTTGCATGGGTAAAAATAATCCATACTGCGTGACTTATATATCAAGCAATTTTTTTTATTCTGCGATGACTCTTGGAAGGGGTTTTCCCTAAATGAGCCTGAGGCGGGAAATGTCCTATGAGGTATTGGTCACATATACCCTTAGATGACTCACCTAAGTGGAAACTGTCGTGAGGCCACGATTGTGGGGATT
Organism: Nyssa sinensis; assembly: GCA_008638375.1. NCBI lineage: Eukaryota > Viridiplantae > Streptophyta > Magnoliopsida > Cornales > Nyssaceae > Nyssa > Nyssa sinensis. The sequence continues at coordinate 16,220,503 of CM018043.1, forward strand.
GGGCTATCCTCTAAAACTCTTATGAAAATCAAGATAGTGTGCATGCCCATTAATAACGCAAACCCGAACCATGAGTCTTACATCGATACTATGTGTGTGACTTGGTAAAGTCTAGTTCAAATGGTCTAATTCAATGTTTAGTCTATTATGATCCTTTAGATGAAAACAGTTAACACTAAGTGAGGTTAGGGGTGTCAATTGTTTACACGACACGACAGCACAACTCGAATACAACACTAAGTTAATAGGTTTGGGTTGAACATAAATAGGTTTGGGTCATAAACGGGTTGACATGTATAACACAATTAACAAACATGCCGTATTTGGGTTTTAGTAGTATTAACCCGTTTAACACGACTTAATACGCTTAATTATAAAAATAGGATAAATTACACAAACATCCCTTGTGGTTTACCCGATTTTCACTTAACCATACTTTAAAAGTGAACAAACACATCCCCATGGTTTTGAAAATTGAAAAATGCACCTCCATTTCAAGGGGTGCATTGCAATTTCAAAACCATATGAGGTGTGCTTGTTCACTTTCAAAGTATAGAGGGGTTAAGTGAAAATTAGGTAAACCACGAGGAGTGTCCATGCAATTTATCCTTAAAAAAAATCATAAGTGAATGTAATTCATCTCACATCAAAAGTTTATCAAGGTTCAGAAATTTTATTATGTATAAAATAGGTTTCTACCTTGATTTAACCCATGTCCAAAGTTTACTAAACTTAAAAATTATCTATACATATTAAAAGATAGGTAACTTTTTTGTTTAAAAATAAAAAAATTAAATTAAACGGGTTAAGCGTGTTAGCACATGTAACCTGTTTAATAAATGGGTTGGGTTTAAGTTTTGAAACTTGGCACAATTAGTTAATAGTATCGGGTTAGGATTGACATATATTTTTGAATACGTATGCCTTGACATGACCTAAACACGGCAGGATAACGTGAATTAACACTCCTAAGTGAGGTTCAAGTCTGAAAGACACCTAAACACATTGCATAGTATAACACTACCCAAACTTTCTATAGACATGTATGTGCTTTATAAAATTTAAATTATATTATACTTTATTTTTATTAAAAGTAGGAGATTGTTAGAATTTTAACAAAAATAAGATAAAATAATGACTCGGGTGTGTAATAAAATAATAATTTATAATTTATTGGGTCATATAAATTTGAGTGTTACAACACATTTTATTATGGTTTATTAAATTCATTATTCTTACTTATTAAAATATTAAATTGGGCGATGAGTTACAATATATATTTTATGACTAAATTAATATAGGTCTAATGAGTTCCCAAAATCAAGGGTTTCTATATACTATATATAAGAGGCACTTTAACCCATTTAGAATAGACAACTAGAGTAGTGTGATTATAAGAAAAATCTAAAGTTCAAAGAAGTCTATTCTCTCTATTCTTCTACTTTCTTTCATCTATTTTGCTTATTGAATTTTATGAGTAATGCGATACAAGACTTCGACCCCTCGCCTTATGAGGAAGTTGATCTATTTTTAACATGTTTCAATTGAATTGGTGATTTAAGGTGTAATGTTTTTATTTTTATTATTTTATTTTATACAATAATTGTGTAATTATTTTCAAATTCCCCAAAAGTGAGTTCCCACAATTGTGGTAACATCACCACACTCATCATACATGTTGGAAATTATGGTATCCAAAAATACTTATGTCCCACATTGGGTAAAAGACAAATATTTCCTTGATATGTATGCACTCACCTTATTAGACAACTTAAAAGCACACCAGATTGTAGCAAGCCTGATGGAAATCGAGCTAACATTTACGAAATTATACTGCAATCAAAATATTATAAATTTTTATTCTTTGTTAGTCCTTTTCCTTTTTATTTCTCGGCTCAAGCAATGTAAATATAAAGCTCGACTTCATTGTCTCACACACCCCAATTGAGATTCTTCTAAAAGCATTGTTCAGTTTTGTGGGATAATCCTGAGAGCCTTTTTGCAATAGGTTTTGAAAGTGCATTCACACTATTCAGTTCTCTCTCCTTTGTTGGTATATAGCTTCTATTAATTGCAGCTTCTTACCTCAGTCCCATTGGAGATTTTGGCGTTGTTTCATTTAAGTTATTATTTTTGTTCCATTCCATTGTTGTTTCTATCTTATTTTATCAAATATCGGAGAATCATGAAAGATTGTTCACTTAGTCCAAGGACTTGCAAGTGTATGTTCACTGACTATTGTATCTTGGAGGAGTGGAGCGCTGCTAACCTACTACACCGAGGTTCTTCCTCCGATGGATGAAATCACTCTAAAAGGCAGTGTTGTCACACGCCTCAACTGCTAAGTCATCTTTTCCTTTTCTTGTCTTACTTTCAATCCTATGGTTTCTGTCTTTATATTCTATTCTTGCCTTAAGACATCGAAATAGTAATCCCAAGTAGCCCTAAAACCTTGACACTTTTACAACAATCTTAAGAGTGATTTTAAAATGGATACTCCTTTGATCACCTTAAAACTTGTTCCTGACACTTCTAAGATCGACTCATTTATTGAGACATTCTTTAGGCGTTGGAAAGAAAGAATTAACTCTGCCTTAGATATAATAAACATGGTTGAATACTTAACCAAACACAGACCTATGGAGAGAACTAAAAAGAGAATTAGATGATTGTGAAATGGAAACAAAATATGTAGGCACACTATACTTAGCACACTTTCGAATGAATTATCTGACATTTATTACACTTTTAAAACTACTTCTGAAATTTGAGAAAACTTAACCAAGACATTGGCCTACCAGACACATTCATGACTGAATGCCTAATTGAAAAATTGGCTGAATCTTAGAAAGACTATAAAAATAATATGAAACATAAAAGGAAACAAATTGAACTTAAAGACGTACTTGTAAACATTTAAATTAGAGAAAATAATTATCTAAAAGACAAAGCTAGTAAGGCCAAAGAAAACCTCGTTGACAAGAAACCTAATAATAATAGGTTCAACAACAAACCCAACAACAATAACAACGAACCTAATAATAGGCCAACAAACATATCATCAAACCTGAGAATAGAAATAAAGTTTGAAACTCAATCTTAAAAAAGAAAGGAGGTTGTTTCACCTGTGGGAAGCCTGGGCACCATGCTTACTAATGTAGGCACAAGAGAAGGAAGACAACCCTGCCCAAGCTAACTTGGCTAAGGTGGATGACATAATTGCTACAATCATTTCTGAAGTGAATATGATGGCTAATACAAAGGACTGGGTGGTAAACTCTAGAGCTACCAGGTATATATGAAAATAAAAGTATTTTTACCTCCAACACTCTTATGGGGGAAGGAAAAGAACATGTCTACATGAGAGATTCAAAGCCTTCTCCAATCATTGGCAAAGGGAAGGTTCTTCTCAAATTGACTTCTAGAAAGATCATTTCGCTTAGTGATGTGCTGCATGTTCCAAACGTCAAGTGAAATCTTATGTCTGAAGTGAACATATCTTCTCAACTTTAGACTATGAACTTATTATGTAAACAAATAATAGTATAAACACGATAAATAAGTTATCATGTTATATTTAGATAAATGAGACTGTTTCAAACATAATATCACAAAAACACTTCTTCCAACCATTGGTTTTTAGGGCATACTACTAACATCTTCTCCTTCGGAGAGTCGTGGATTTCTTTGAATGCTTCCCTTTCTTCTCTCACTACATTTACATAGGGAGCTCTTTTTTAGCTGTTATTTCACTCCAACATGAAAATGAAAATTAGGAGACCTATATAACATAAGGTAGATTGACCTCTCTTGAGGTTAGGTAAAATTACACGTACTTCTCCCATAGTTTGAAAAATTACAATGGCATCCCTTCTGGTTTAAAGTCGGTAACAGAAACCTCTCCTCTATTAGTCAACTATTAGTTGACTAAATGGATTATGTTGATGTCATCAACCATATTTTTCTAAATATCAACTTTACCCTTTTCACTTCCCTTCAGTCACTATACCAGTACCTTTCACCACTCGAGCTTCGCTTCTATGCACAGCAACCCAAACCTCCGTCTCCATTCTTGTTAACACCAATCGGAACCCACACATCTACAAAACAACCCTCAACAATAAATTATTCACATCACTTAATTTCAATCCACATAAATAACACCCTATGTTGGTTTTTCTGTTAGTTTATATATATGGTATATAAATCCATATCTCCATTTCTACAGTCCCGTAAGTGATTCTCAAATGCATTTTCAGGCCACCAAATCAAGAATCAAAGAATCACAACTTACCCACAAGCATTAAACCTTGCCGGACTGATATCCATACCCATTCTCTCACGAATTTGCTTTTTGAGATGGAGAGCTAGGTATTTCAATGGAAGAATTTAAAAAATGGATTTATTTCATTATACAGATTTTGCATAACAAAGTCATATCTAAATTGAAAAATATGAAAAGGGTCAATCTCCACAACAACTAAAAGGAATAAAAACATTCTCGACTCTCAAAATTACTTAGATCTTGTACAACGCTTGAGTGGGGATTGTTCCCATTAATGAAGTCCCAAATCCTTTGTTGAGATCAAAAAGTCTAGATGTAGTCCGGATGTAGCTTCGAATTCAGGTGTAATAAGTCACGTAAGCGAACGCTTCGAAGTATCCAAAAAGTGAACTATTCAAAGGTATCAATTGCAATAGTAGAGGCAACCCCTTGGTGGATCAATAAACTTAGGAGTCAGAGCCGCCATTCCCAATGGGGTTATTTCTCGAGTGCACTGATAAAAATTGAAATTTGTGTAATTGTTGATGAGGCTCCATGTTGTGAATGAACTTGATTGGTTTGGAATGCAATTGCTTTTGATTATTAGCGTTGTTGAATCTGAATGAACTTGATTCTTGATTGGAATATTTTTTATTTTAATATATTTGATTTTAATAATATAAAATACAAGGATAATAAGGTCATTTTAGTTTATTTATTAACACTGTCAAGAGACAAACCCAGTGTAATTTTTCAAACTACAAAAAAAGTACATGTGTAATATTGATATATGTCGGAGGAGGTCCGTGTAATTTATCCTATCACATATAAACACAATAGATGGTGTTTAATTTGATGAATTTTGTAAAAATATCTTTGATAGGTCGTGACTACACGCACATATGAACTTTGCCAAAATCCTTTGCATAATTTTGCATCGTTATCCATCATAACAAATGCATTAATAATTAATGAATATGTCATAAAAAAAAATCAGAGAAATATATTCTAATAGAAGAAAGAAATTTCACTCACAATAATCTCGACTTTCCATTTTCCTTCCTTTCAACCTTTTGTTATGGCCGAGCTGATAGTGGGATATTTCTTCCATTGTTAGGAGGTGAAGACTAATGTGGGGGTTGACTCGCCATTTGATATTGCCTCCTCCTCCTCGAATGGCATGTGTATAATAACTCTCATTTTATATCTTGACATTTTGTATCCCACAAAATAAATAACAAGCACCAATAAAAACAAGTAACAAAAGAAACACTCAATTGTATCCAGTAGATGGAGCTCCATTTGAAATTAGATTTAAACCAAAAGTAGAGGATTTTTGGGGTTATCAAATGAAACTTGAAACAAAAAATAATAAACACAAAATTCAATCCAACCAATACCCAAAGATAACTCAATTCAAGCAATACCTAAAGAGCCAAAATGTCAAAATCCTAGATAATATATTGTCAAAAAATAACATAGTGAAATGGGGTATAAAACTAAAAATTTCCTCAAACTAATTACCAATTAATCTATCCTCCCTACACATTCAATTTCTTTCCCATATTCAAAAACTAAAAACATCTGAAATTCCAAGAAGCACAAGGTTTCAAGAAATAGTGAATGTCAATACACAATTAGAATCTACCTGGCCTATTTCAAGAAGCACAAGCTTTCTTCAAACCTTTCTACCTAACGTTATGAAGCTTGCATCGATAAGATCAAAGGCAATGCTACAACCAAACAAATCACAAAATCAAAATATATAATCTAAGCTTACCTTTTGCAAAAGCAATGGCAAATTTTCAATTACAAAAGCTATACACTGGTTAATGATTAGGGCTCAAAGAAAGAGGGTGGAGAACCGTGGTTACATTGATTAGGGTTTGCAACAGTTGATGATAAGGGCTTGCACTGTTAGTGAATGAGACGTTCACTTCAGTCAACTGGTAAAAGAGAGAGTGAGGGTTAGCTAAGACTTGTCTGTCGTCGATTGGGTTATAAATGTGATGAGAGTACACAAGTAAATTTTGTGCAAAGAGGATAGAGAATCGTCAATGAACTAAAAGAGAGGTGAGGGTGGATAAATAAGGTTGTGGCGATTAGGGCTTACACCATTAGTGAGGGGATTACTGCTTGCACTGTCAATGAAGGAAACATAGTGTTTGGCCGACTAATGAAAGAGAAAATGGGGGTCAAATGAGAGTTGGGTTAGATGAGAATAAGGATTGGATCAATGGGCAAATTAGTCAATTTTTTTGCCAATAAAGAGAAGTTGATCACAAAAATTTTTAAAGAGAAAAAATTAATGTTTCTCAATTTTGCTGATATTTCAATAATTTTGCTATAGTTACATTACATTCATCAAAATCCAAAACGATATTGACAAATATTAAATATGATGCAAAAAAGATTGAATCATAATTATTCCCGAACACAAAGACATAATTTTATGTTAAAAATAAATAAACAAAGGCATAATTTTTTTTATATATATATTTTCCAACCCATTGGAGCTTATCATATGAAAATGGGACTCCTAAGTACCTAATATCCAAAATAATAATAATAGTAATAGAAAATTCTTATTCACACTCTTATTTATTTTTGGACTTTAAAATATTAATGGGTTAATTAGCTCTGAGTCCCTAAACAGATTGCTATATTATTTTAAGATTCGTGAATATTTTTAATTCAATGTGAAGGACTTGATTGTTTTTATTTTTTAGCTCAGATCCATACCTGATGACATTTCACTTGTAATTTTTTTAATAATGACACTAATATCCCAATAGCACATCCGTCCAAAATAGAAACTTCCAAATAACACACCCGTTTAAAATTAGAAACTCCCAAATTAATGAAACCCTTACACGGCTCTCTCTTCTTGGTCGAAAATCGTAATCCTCTATTGTTGATTCAGTAAAGATGAATAAAATTCTCACTCAACCACTTATCTCTCTTCTCTCACTCTCTCATTCCTCCATATCTCTACACATCATTTATCCCTCTAACTTTTCCCTAACCCAATTGTCACCGCCAACTACATCTACGAATAATTTATTGTAATCTCCAATAAATTGGTGAGTGGTTTAATATATATATATATATATATATATAGAGAGAGAGAGAGAGAGAGAGAGAGAGAGATGGAGAAAAATAGAATTCTTGTTAATAATAATTAAGTTTGCAATGACGAGAAGGGTTGTTCTATGGTGTGCCGAAGATAACAGCGGTGGTAGTTCTCTGTGATGGCTTGGTAGTGATAGAGGGTGATTTTATGGTGATAGTGAGGTATTGAGGTTAAACTAGATGTGCAATTTTAATTACTTTGTGAAATTTTATATTGGTTTCACTTACTGATTCTTTTTCACTTTTTTTTTGAATGGAGAGGCTCATTTTGCCAACCTCCTTGTAATCTAAGCCCCTCCTTCCAAGTGTAATTTGTGTTAAAGTATGTTTATTCATAAAGCAGGGCAAAGGTAAAATTTTACCTTTTCACTACACACTCTCTCTCTCTCACTCTCTCTCACTCTCTCACTTATTCTTTTTCACTTTTTTTTAGCAGGCCCATCTTGCCAGCCTCCTTGCAATCTAAGTCACTCATTCTAATTATAATTTGTGTTCAAGTGTGTTCATTCTAATTATAATTTCACACTCTCGCTGCTTTTATGTCTAAATTGAAATTTTTTTATTATAATTTTTACTACTTTAAAAGACTCTTTTTGACAACCAACACAAGTGTAAAATTTCACACTCTCACTTATAATTTGTGTTAAAAGTGTGTTTATTCATAAAGCAGCACAAAGGTAAAATTTTATCTTTTTACTAGCTCTCCCTCTTTTACTCTCACACAGATTCTTTTTCATGTTTTTTTAAACAGTAAAGCCATCTTGCCAACCTCCTTGCAATCTAAGTTACGTATTCCAATTATAATTTCACACTCAATGCTTTTATGTCTAAACTAAATTTTTTTGCTATAATTTTTACTACTTTGAAAGACTCTTTTTGACAAGCAGTGTGAGTGTAAAATTTTACACTCTCACTATTTTTATGTTTATAATGATTTTTTTTTTTTTGTAATTTTTTCTACTTTAAAAGACTCTTTATAACAAGCAGTGCAAGTGTAAAATTTCACATTCTCACTGCTTTGATGTCTAAACTGATTTTTTGTTGTTGTGATTTTTACTAATTTATAAGACCCCTTTTGACATCCAAAATGCAACTCAAAAAAATAAATAAAACTGGTAACAAGAAATCAATTCATAGCGAAATTGAAAATTGGCTACCTTCTTTAAAAATGTGAAATTTTACAGTTTAAGTAGCACTTTTTTTTCTTCAAATTTCACATTACATATGGATCTTATTTTTTAGATCTTGATTTTTAGAGTCTAAATATATAAATTTTATTGAAAATAGATTTATATATTTTGAGTTATTGAATTTTAAAATTTTAAAACGCTACTAGAAAGTTAGGCAGAAGTCAAGCACATTCAATTTTATTATTTTCAAAGAAAAACACTAAAAGACATATTTGTCTAATAAAAATAATAAACTTAATTGGTAATGAAGTTTGAACTTGAATTTAGTTGATAATTTTATTACTTTTTATATACCTAGGACTAAATGGCTCGATATTAATTTTAATAATTAAAATTTACTCTTTTTTTTTTTTTAACTCAAGTGATCAATTGAGAGCAGGGAAAGCGTAACCCTAAACTCTTGATGACATGAGAGGTGATACTTTAAAAAGAATGATTTAATTTCCACCAATAAAAAAAAAAAAGACATTATACCAAATTTTTCAATCTTTGACATTTGATTTCTTTCCGTACTTTGTTTTTTAAAATTACAAATCAAACAAGACGTCTTGATAGACGTGTTACATTATAGCTTGAGCTGTAATTGCGTAACCCATGGGCCTACTTATTAGGGGTGTTTGTGTGCGGTGTAAACCATATTCCGTAACATTAATCAAACCATATAAGAATAGTGGTTTACCATTTCCATCTTTTGAGGGGTCAACTTCATCATCTTATTTGCACTCCCCACTAATTATAATATTTTTTATATATATACAATGACGAAAAAAAGAATTAAATTCATATCAATAATATAAAAATAAGTACTTATACCACTCGAATAGGACTTTGGTCTTATTAATCACAAGGCTCTTACCCTTGTAATTTTAAACCATGTAAAACATATGCTAACAAGTGGTGATAGCACAAAATTATGTATCGTTAACAGTTATTTTGAATTTTTTAACTTAATTATTAGATAAAATTGGAAGTCACATTCTTTATAATAGGTTAACAATTCTTAGTAGGATAAATTATACTAATCTCTCATCAGGTTTATGACAATTATACAAACCTACCCTGAGGTTTTTCAAATTATACTGACCAACTTACTTTACAAAATAATATACAGATACATTCTTTCTGTCAATTTTTTTTTTTCAAAATGACGAAACAAGCTCATTTTATTTATTTATTTTTGTATTTTTCTAATTTTGACCAATTTATCCTAACTTTGTTTTAAAAAAATTTAATTTTTTTTATTTAAAAATAAATTTAAGATAAATAACTTATTTTTATTTTATATAAAAGTAAATTTAAAGCTTTTATCAATATTTATTTGAAAAATGAAAAAAAAAAAATTGGTCAAGATTAAAAAAATTGAAAAAAAAAATATGAAAGGGGTTTTGTCATTTTGAAGAAAAAATTTAACTAGAATGAGAAATTTGTATATTATTTTGTAAAGTAAGGAAGGTTAATATAATTTTAAAAACCTCAAAAAAAGTTAGTGTAATTATCATAAAACTCAGAAAAAGTCAATATAATTTATCCTGCTTAGTAATACCAAACTTGCTCCACAACCTAAACTATTTGTCAGACGAAATGTTATGTTGAGTTAATAAGATGGATCTAATTATACTTTAATACAATAATTTATTAGACAAAAAGTTATTAATTAGGGTGTCAATTCGTAATACTTGTCAATCCAAATTTAATATGATTAACTAATTGTGTTATTTTTTTTAAGGGCAAATTATATTAACTTGTCCCGAGTTTCTAACAATTTTATTGACTTTCTTTAAGGTTTCTGAAATTACACTAATTAATTTCTCATATTTTACCTGACAATATACAGATACCCTCCTCCAATCAAAATTTTTTCTTTAAAATAACAAAATTGCTTCTTCATGTCTTTTTTTCAATTTTTTAAATTTTGACCAAAATTTTCTAACTTTCTTTAAATTTTTTTATAATTTTATATAAAAATAAATTTATAGTAAATAACTTATTTTTATTTTATATAAAAATAAATTTAAGGTTTTAATCCATATTTATTTGAAAAATGAAAAAAATTGATCAAAATTTAAAAAATTGAAAAAAAAAAAAAAAAAACATGAAAGGGACAATTTTGTCATTTTGAAAGAAAAAAAATGATTGGAAGGAGGTATCTGTATATTATCATGTAAAATAGGAGAGATCAATGTAATTTCAAAAATCTCATGAGATGTCAGTGTAATTTACCTTTTTTAAAATTTAAACATGACTCATTTAATAAACAAGTAACACATAGAAGTAAATTACCTGTCTAGTGTAAAATAGTTCCAAAAATTGGTAGATTTGCAATATGGGATAAAATAAAGTGGAGACATATTTTATAAGTGAAAAGATTTTTCAAACTTTGATAGGCTTTTAAAGTGAAACAAATTACATTGGCGAAAGATTTTTATTTTGTAATTAAATGTTCAAGTCATATTAAATGGGTTAACATATTAAAATTCAAGCACAATCTATACATTAATTATATTAAATATGTTTATCCGTTTATGTTACAAATCTATTAATGCTCAAGTCAAATCTGTTAATATGTGTTGTGTTGTTGTATCGCGTCAAAAATTAACATACCTAACATACCAATTAAGGTCTTTTTTATATGACTTTTGCACTCATTTGCATATTTGTGTCCATAAAAATTGCTTTTAAACATGCTTAAGAATTTTGTATTGAAGTTACTTTCTTAGACGTACAAAAATGCGTTTGCATAAAGATTCCAAACATACATTAAACTAATTTATTTTTATACCTAAGTATAAACCTTATTCCTAAACTAAGACAACTTTGATTTTCTCCAAAAGCACACACATTGCTTAATACAAGAGTTTGATTAATGAGTAGCAATCACCCCATGCCTAATCATGATTAGTTAACAGGGTCAACCAATTTTTTCAAATGACTAAAAAGCCCCTTTATAGGTGACAGTACATGGATGGCGGTGCACCAGACAGGCATACTTAACCGACTCCTACCCGCCAAAACTGGGGGTGCAAAAATAGAATTTCACTTAAAACGGTTTCTCTCTATCCAAACACGTCCTTGAGAAAACAGTCCAAATCTTTGATAATGGATACCTTTCTTCAATCTTTTCTCCTTCGTTGCGGCGGAGAAAGCGGAGACCCCGAAAATGACCCTCTTACATATAGCATAATTCCAACTCATGCCGGCCAAAGGACAGCAACATCACCTGTCTTCTTTTGCTTCCTTTTTTCACGTATCATCATTTTCGATCTAAATGACTACATCACTAGCACTATCATCTCATTCTTTCAATAATGATATGTCATCTAGCTGCTACCGAGACTTAGATTTCCTGGAAAACATTAAGAGTATTCGGAGGTTCGCCGCAGTGAAGCAATGGGGTGTGTTCAGGCCAAGGGGGCGACGTACACGCCACCTCGAGGGCTTGAGAAGTTGAAAAACGATAATGGGTATGTCAAAGGAGGCAATGGAGGGAGACCCATTGGTCAGAAACAGCCGGGAAAGGATACCAACAAGTTAATGGTGGTGGGTGTTGTTAATGGTGGTGGTGAAGGAGGAGGAGAGAAGAAGATTAATGGAGAAGGACAGAAGGAAAAGAATGGTGGTGGTGGAAATGTTTCACAAAGGATTACAACGAAGAAGATTGGAGCAGATGAGATTGTGGATGGATGGCCAAAATGGCTTGTTGATAATATCCCTAGGGAGGTTTTGGCTGGTTTGGTTCCAAAGACTGCTGACTCATATGATAAACTAGCTAAGGTCAGAATAAAAATTATCTTCTTCTTTTATTTGGTATGATAGTGCTTTTCCTAACAGTGAGTTCTTCATTAACTGATTAGTGAAAGCTTCATCGACAATCGTTTTCTAAAATATGTCTTGTTTTCCTTTTCTTTTTTTAATGGGATCATATTATATTCCATAGAAATTTTGGGCAGAAAGTGTTTGCACATTTTCTTCAGTGTGGAGAGAAGCAAGCATGTTCATTTTCATAATTGTTTCTATTTAGATCCATTCTTGAATTGTGTTTATTGGCTGGGGAATTGTTTTTGCAGAAAGGAAGAATGTAAGAATTCATTCTATTATTGAATTGTGTTTACTGGCTGGGAATTGCTTTCGAAGAAACAGAGGATGTAATTACTTATTCTTTATATGTTCGCGTATTTTTCAGCTAAAATTTGGTCAATATATTTGGTAATTTTATGTTCTCTTGAGTCTTTCTTTACTGAGTATGTAATAATTGTGCTTTCCTATGATCTCAAGGAAAGCTCAAACTATAAAGAATTTGTTTTGGAATTCCTTTGGAGCTATATTTGTTGCTTTTGTTGGATTTATTGTTCTGAATTGGAAATCATCTAAATTGGATTTGGATTTTGTATTTTGCAGGTAGGCCAAGGAACATATAGCAATGTGTATAAAGCCCGAGAAAGGGAAACTGGAAAGATAGTAGCTTTAAAGAAGGTCCGGTTCGACACATCAGAGCCCGAGAGTGTGAAGTTTATGGCAAGAGAGATCATCATACTACAGAAGTTAGATCATCCCAATATCATTAAGCTTGAAGGACTTGCCACCTCAAGAATGCAATATAGTCTATATCTGGTCTTTGATTTCATGCAGTCAGACTTAAGCAGAATTATCTCCCACCCAGATGGGAGACTTACTGAACCACAGGTTTGATACTCTCCTCTTGGCACTTAAGTAACTGAACTGTGAATTTTTCTAGTAGCTATTGGCCTCGTAGTTACAAATTTTGGAATTGATAATTGCTAATGTCAATTCAAAATTAATTGATTGGGATAATCATGAAAAGTGGAAAGAAAAGTCCCAAATACTTGGACTTGGAAGGTTAATTGAAATTCAGTTGGAATCTTTTAAAGGCAAAAGAAGCCCATGTTGTCGCTTATGGTCAGTTGGAAGAACTTGGAAATTTCCAAAAATATATAGTGTGTGTGTGTGTAGTATGTACTGCATATTAAGCCCATGTTGTCACTCACGATCAGTTGGAAGAACGTGCAAATTTGCAAAAAATATAGTTTCTGCATGTGTGTACTGCATATGTGGGATTCTTAATGATTGTTAGTAAAGGATTATATTGGTTACGTGTGGCCAAAAAAAGAATTAAAGGTTGAGATGTTCAGACTCCACAGTAATAATGGTTATTTAATGCAGGTCAAGTGCTATATGCAGCAGCTGTTGTCTGGTCTCCAGCACTGCCATGAGAGGGGAATTTTACACAGGGACATAAAAGGATCCAACTTGCTGATAGACAAAAGTGGGATGCTAAAGATTGCAGATTTTGGGCTTGCAAATTTTTTTCAGCCTAAACAAAAACGCTCTCTTACAAGCCGAGTTGTAACACTCTGGTATAGAGCTCCAGAGCTACTGTTAGGTTCTACAGATTATGGAGTTGGCATTGATCTTTGGAGTGCAGGATGCCTGTTGGCTGAGATGTTTATTGGAAGGGCAATTATGCCTGGTAGGACAGAGGTAAATCGTGTTTAAAATTAGTTAAGCACTTGAAAGAATGTGTTTGGACACACATAACAAACAAATCATCTCATTTTTGTTTTTAACAACATTTAAAATGAGTTATTTCCCACCTTGTGGCATTTAAACTGAACACCTTTCTCAAATTACTCACAAAAAGCATTGAGGGTTGCAGGAAGTTATATTATTTAGTCTTGTTTCATTCTAAAACTGCCATTTCTGTGATGACCTAAACTTTGTTTATTTCATCACCTCGACTTTGTTTATTTTCATAAATATATAACATGTGTAATGATTTCAATTTCTTGCATTTTCAAAACTTTTCCTTGGACTTCTGTTAGAACATGCACATAATAATCTACTGTTTGTGGTTTATCCAGTTAATTAAGCTTTTTGCTCATTCAGGTTGAGCAGCTTCATAGGATTTTCAAGCTTTGTGGTTCGCCCTCAGAGGATTATTGGAAAAAAATGAAGCCACCAACAACCTTCCGACCACCACAACAGTATAAACCCAGTTTTCAGGAAGCCTTTGCAAATTTTCCTACCTCTTCATTTGGTATCTTGACCACACTTCTAGCTCTGGACCAGGCATATCGTGGCACTGCTGCTTCAGCTCTCCAAACTGAAGTGAGTTCAAAGAGCAAGTACTTAATTTTGTTAATAACTATAAGTATGTATGTATACATGATATTATGATATAGATGGATATTGATAAAATATTTCTAAATATTGCATAGTATTGCTGTGTTGAATTGAGTGCCTATTTTTTGCTTTAACATGGATTTATATAATTTTGCGGTTATTAATCCCAATAGGTGGGATCAGACATTGTTGAGTTGAATAGAGTTTTAATATGCAGCCACACATTTCTGCTTTTCCTAAACTTAGAAAATACCTATAATTTACCAATATTTTTTCCAATTCTCCTGTCAGAATTTCACGACTTTGCTTTATTTTAAGCCCTTAAAGAAGCTCTAAGATGTTCTTCTCATATTTCCAATGTTTCTAAGATACTTTACAAGACTTGAATCATCATGTGTATTGAGACATGAAAAACGCTGTCAGCTTTATTGCTGAAAACTTCTTTGTCTCTATTAGACAATGAATACATCCCATATTCTAGTGTATCTCACGCTTGTTCATGCCCCTCAGATTTCTTTTCCCGTCGCCTCACCTATTGAAGGCAGCATTAGTGATATTAAGATTTTAAGATGTAACTTGGCCTCTCAATTAAAAATGCAGGTCCATGAGAAAGAATTTCTGCTCAAAGGCTTGACAACAGAGGGGTTACTTGGTGAGGATAGAAGACTAGGTGGGGTTTGTTCTAAAAGAGTGTACAGAATACTAATGGCTCAATGTGGAAGCACGAAAACTGATGACGCTGAGGATGGTGCTGATTTATTCAGCCGTCAATCAACTTGAATAACTACCCTCCATTGTAATTCTTGATGATCACCACTAAATGGATGGATGGTAGAGGTGCGTACATAATTTATATGCTGCACTTTTGTACTTCCTTAACCAACTGAAACAAGCATGAAATAGAATGAAGATCAGTACGGACATCCTATTTCTCCAAACCTGAGAATTCCATACCACAAGAACTCCCTCTATTGTACCAATCGCCTCCAAATAAACCAATTGGCCCATCTTCCACCACCCTAAACTCCTAACAACCTCATTTGAAACCCTTTTCCATCTTAACCTCTTGTAAACACACAAGATCCAGCTTCCATTGACGCAATAACCCTTTTATCACCACACATTCGTCAAGTTCATTTGCACCTTGCACATCCCATAACACAAGTTGCAATCTCATGGAACAACAGTCAATGCCCCACTCCCACTCCCCCTCCCCACCTCCTTGAATCACAATGATAATTTTTTTAAGCCCTGCCCAAACACCCTCTTCCTCCCTCCCTCTATCAATGCAACCCTCATTTCCCTTTCAATTGCCTCAATTAATTTAAGGAAATCCTCTTCATTCTTGGCACATGAAACCCCCAACAATCTCCCCACTCCCTTCATCTTTCACAGCACCCAAGCAAAAATCTCAGCTTCTTTTCCTCCCTTATGATATCTATAGCACCAACATCAGATCCATCTGTTAGAAAATTGAACCCACAATCCTGATCTGCAGGCTTCTCAATAAACTATATCTACATTCCCTCATAATCTATACTTTCATTAGGACCTGCAGTAACTAAAGGCAGACAATCAATAGGAGTAAAATCCCTCTGGCCCTCCATTCCACACTACTAGCACCAGAAGCCCCATCAGTAGATACATCTGCCCACTGTACCAACCCAGACTTCAAAGTAACTCTTGTGCCCCCTTTTGTATTACCCTATCCATAGCTTCTTACACAATCTGACATTTCCAATCATCAAAGACATCCTCATCCCCTGAAACAAACATCAACTGGTTGTGGAAGCCTAGCTCTCCATGGCAGCCCACATAGACCTTATTTTGGAACAGAGCTTGAGAAGACTCCACACTATCATCAATTTCCAAACACATAATAACATTCCTTAGAACTTAAGGTGCACTAGAAACAAACCTTAAATTGAAACGTGACCCAGTTAAAGCATTCAATTAGGCTTGTCATTGGTGGCCCAACTAATGCTTTCAAAAACTCTGCACTTCCCAATTAGAACCCATCCATAATCTATGAATGCGCTTGGACTAATTCACCTGCATATTAGTCAACCCAGCACCAGTGGCATTAAAATTGGGCCTAATTCAGTCTGATCCCAACTGTAAATCAACTTTTGAATGTATCATTCTCTTAGGCTCATGAAGAGACCGAAGGCCCATCTTCAGCAACCCACAGGCCTAAATCATGAGAAGATTGGAATTACCTTCAAATCAATGCTTCATGGAGGTTTTCCCCTACTACGCTCCCCAACCCTAGTCTTACCTTTCACACGTGGCTTTCTCATCGTTGTCCCGTTTGCACCTCAAGGCCTAGTCAGCTCAACTAAACTAAACAAAGCCTTATCCTAATTATTGGGGTCCGCTACATGAATCATGTCTTGCCATTCTAGTTTATTTACGGCCATTCGCACGGTTAAACCACACATTATCATATATATTTTTAATATCTCTACCAAAGTTAATTTTGGTCTCCCCTGTCCCATAGCGTGACCCTCGATGTGAATCATGTTGCTCTCCTTTACTGGTGCATTTACCGGTGTTCGTTGTACATGACTATACCATAATTACATCAATCGAAAAAACAATGGCCATTTAGTTGACTTTCATATACTGGCTGGCCTTCAGTAGTGAAAGAGTGGATAGGAACAAATTCAAGCATATTAATTTTCTATAGGAAATACTAAGGAAGCTTAATCTTCTTTTTAACAGAGTTCTCAATAACACCATCTTTCCTTTTGAAGAATTGAGGATAAGAAGATTGCACAGGCTTTGTTATCTTGTGAGATCTTTCATAATTTGTGATCCATGATTTAGGGAGCAGCTCGGCAAGTTCTGTTTGAGGAATTTGCCTTGGAAGTTGAATATAAGAAGTATGATTGGGAGTGTCAATGTTGAGGAGAAGAGCTTCATCAATATTGGTTGGGATAGCCAAGTTAAAAGCATGATTTTGGACTCTATATGCCATCTAATAATGCAATCTGCATATGTGTTTTCACTTGAGAAGCACCAGTAATTTGGAGCTGGACTGTTAGAGCAAACAGAAGATGAGAATCATTGAGTGGCATATTGCCAGCATTAAAGGTTTTCTGGACAGTAGCAGATTGTGGGAAACCCTTTTCCAGCCATGGAAAGTAAAGGCTAAGAAGATTGCAGGAAACCCTTTTCCAACCATGGAAAGTAAGGGCTAAGCAGATTGCTCTAAAATGCAGATGCTAATACCCCTACATTCGCCAATGTCGTCGATTCTTCAGGGATAGTGAGAGTAACCATTTGTTCAGCTTCAGTAGCTGGAATTTGCTATTGATCAAATTGAGAAGCTTGAACATACTCTTTAATAGAAGTGGGACGAGGTGAAGAAAGGACTTGTTGGATAGCATTAGTAAAAGATGAAGAAGAAGGTTTGGTGAAGACTTTATAGGGATTCAAAAAAGGAATGGTAGTAAAAGGGACTTTACAATCATCATCCAAATATATCTCATAGAGATAGTATATTTTCGAGGAAATGCTTCTACGAGAAGTAGAAGAAATACCTAAAGGAGATGACATAGAAGATGAAAGAATTTGATCAGATATTGAAGTCATAAAACAAGATTAATTTTTCGTGTCTCCCTATCTAAGTTTTGATATTAGAATTATTTCCATACTCTTTTCTTTCTAAAAATACCAAAAAATTAAAACCTATTTGGCTGAAATTTAAACAAGACAACCAACTTAACAAGTTTTAAGGTACCTTTCTCAGCCAAACTAGATTAAACCATAATGAGAGTATTCTCCTTATTCTAGCTGTTGGATTTATGATGTGGAGGAGAGCATCCACAAAATGTGGCGACCACAGAGCATAATCTTCTTAAACAGCCAAGAATAGGAAATAATTATAGATCAAAACTTTAAGCTAAGGAAAACAGGAAATAATAACTCAAGCTGCAATGGCTCTAATACCAAGATTACAACCACACAGGAGAATGGATCAAAAGCATGAAACTACAGAACACAAGTGTAAGAATGCAATGAAGATAGAATACCTAGATATTATATCAGAGTAGATAGACAATAGAAGAGGAACAACAAGAGGGAGAGTGAAGAGGAATGAATGCTTCTAATCTGACAACCACCCCTTTATATAGGTGTAGGTAGAAACTATAAGACCACTCATCACATGATAATACAAGAAATAACCCTAGTTACAATATTGAAAGACAGAGACTCTATTTACAATACATCACATGATACTAAGGACACAATACTAGTTTTAAGACTTACACTTCAAATGCCACTAGAGACACAATACTGATTGCAAGACTTACACTTCACATGCACATCACATGACACAACGCATACCGAGAGAGCAAGAGAGAGTCCCACATCGCCTGCATAAAGATCCCTTGCCTAGTATATAAGCCTTGGCAGTTCCTCCACCTAACAGCTTAAGCTTTTGGGTTGGACTTGGGCCATGGCCCTTTGTGGGCTTAAGATGGTAGCAGAGCCTAGGTGGCTGGTACGCATGGTTGCAGAGCATGGTGGAGAGAGAGAGTCCCACATCGCCTGCATTAAGGTCCTATGCCTGGTATATAAGCCTCGACAATTCCTCCATCTAAGACTAATAGCTTAAGCTTTTGGGTTGGAATTTGGCTGTGGCCCCGTGTGGGCTTAAGGATGTTTTCTGTATCTGTTTGTTGTGATTTAAAATGGTTTGTCAAGGAAATCACAATAACAAACTCTGAAGTTTGCCTTTTGCTCTTTGGAACTTAAGAAGTTCAAGGCAACATAAAGGGCATGATCAGCTTCTAGGTTTATCTCCTTTCTGTGTCTGTTTATTGTGATCTTATAGGGTTTGTCAAGGAAATCACAATGACAAACTCTGATGTTTGCCTATTGCTATTTTGAACTAAAGTTCACAACCACAGCTTACATATCTGCTTTGTAGGTACACAAGAGTATAAACATTTGAGTTGATTAACTTGGTCTAAAAGTAGAAAATATTAAACAGCTAACAAATGAAGCCACATATAAATGTAACTGATGTTTAAAGAAATTTTCTTCTCTTCTCTTCCCTTTTCTTGTTTCCAATCCTGATTATACGAGTTACTCGTGTCCTGAATTTTCTTATGTTGTATTCTAATTATATGTAGTTCTTCCTGCTTACAGTTCTTTAGTTCGAGTCCATTAGCATGTGACCTTTCTGATCTACCTGCAATGAACACACAGGAGGATGAGCCAACTGAAGCCAATGACCTGAAGAAGTATGTTATCTCTTTAGAAACTGAAATTCCTTTTTTCTGTCAGAAGTCTAGATAGTACTACATGATGATAATTATGGTTTCATCTGTTTAGTAGCCAAGGGACTGAATAAAATTTAGAACAATAATTTGGTTAACATGCATACAAATCCACTAGAGTTTAAATCTACAGCAAAATAAAATGTATAATCACCAAATAATCTACAAGCCGATTTTCAAGTGTGAAGATATTATGACTGGAAATGCTTCTATAAAATTATTGTATAGTAACAAGGAGAAACACAAGTAGAAAAGGATAATGATATATGGTTGTTTGGTTACTATGAAAACAAAAACTACACATGCTAAAAAATTTGAGTATAAATAATATTGTTAAATTCACTTGTGACTTTTTTGCATCCTAGGGATAATGTTGCCAAGTATCAATGCTTTAACATTGGTGTCTTCGGATGTCCCACGAGGATTGAACTCAGTGTGATGTCAATACAATTTGAAAGCATATTTAACTCTCTTAAACAGAGCACTCAGTGGAAATGAAAGTATAAAGATAAAAGATTGGAAGAAAGAAATATACTATTTTATCTAAAAGGCGCATATTAGAACAAATAAGTTTATTTAAATACCACAAAAAACATGATGGACTAGTTTCTATAATCTGTAAACTTAGGTGGAATGTAGTAGTTTCCATGTATGTGCAAAACATCTAACTGTGCTATTCTTTCTTATAGGAAGCGGACTTCAAAAACAAAGCAACGGTCTCGAAAAAGTGGTGAAGGCCATGGAAGAAAGGAATCAATTTCTGAACAATCCAAAGAAGATTGTGGATCTATGACAGAGGTAAATTGCACTTTAAAATTAGTAAGTCCTATAAAGAAATGAATTTTGATTTAGTTTACCATTTTTACCTTGTGTGCAGAAGCATCTTTGAGAAAAAAATGACAAGTAATCTGTTTGGCACCAAGAATCATTTCAACCTTTTTTTTCTAATAGGCAAAAAAAAAAATCATTTCAACTTATAATTGTAATAATACAGTTTTCATTAATTTTCTCAGTCAAATAGCTCAATGATGTATAATCCAATAATATCGAGCTTTTGGTGTGAAGGAAAGAAAATGCCATTTATTCTTTTAGGAAGCTCAAAAGGATTATTTTTTAAATTGAAAAAGAACCATTTGGTTGAAGCCACTAACACTTTCACCTTGATTTGCACCCTGTCCCTAGATAATTGTACACCCCCTGGAATTAATTGAAATCATTCTATGGGTTATTAAAAGTGACTATTCTTGGAAAATATCTTCATACACACAATCGATGTTATCTTCCATGTTGAACTGTGCTTATCAATTTGTGGATCATGTTACAATTTGGGGTGTAAAGGACTTGGAATAAAATATGTGGCCAAGGTCCTTAATTCATCTTTATGTTTTCCTCTTTTAAAAGTGTACCTGGAATAGGCCATAGAGAATATTCCTTGAAGATGCTTTCTAAAACACTATTTCGTCACTGCAACTAATAACGTGTCTAAGGGAAGAGTGAAGTAAGACCTAATTTTTTCGTCATGCTAAAATATTTGATTCTCTTGTCTGAGACTAATTTTGAGATGATCATGTTTGGCTCATAAACAACTATGTGTTTTCTTCTTATTAGCAGGAGAAGTATGCAGAGCCAAACTTGCACAGCCAAGAGATGGGTAATAGTGCAAGCAGCACTTCCTCTAGTAGAAAACCAAGTAGGAATGAAAGCACACCTCCCTCCCCTTCCCCAGCTTTTCATTCTAATCGAAACCATTCTGCAAGAACTGAGGCACATCCTAATGCTATGAAGAACATCAAGAATTATCCCGTCTTAATGGCCTCTATAAGAGATGATGCCAGCCACATCAATATGGAAGAAAACAGATTGACTCTCAATCGCAGGTCCATTTCTACTGTTAATTTCAGGACTCTTGATATGGACAAGATATCAAAACTCTTTGGATTGGAAGATTAAATGGTACGCATATACAGACATTTCATGTTTCTAGTTTCATTTCAGTGTACCAGTCTTTACTTTATTTAACTGAGCTATAAAGAAATGAATACAGTTTTGTGATATCTGGCTGGTTTGCTGATGGAATCTCCTGCTGAAAATTGATCAGATAATTATATTTAGTTTTATATTATTCTTTCAATAGGTAGTTCACTTTGGTATAGCTAAGTAATTAACAAACAATGGCCCCAATGATATAGTTTTAAGGGTATTTATTCTTCTAGTTTCACTGGAACCTTCGTATTATCGTTAAGTACTTACCAACGTGATTGGATTAGGTTCTGTATTTGATATATCAATAGAACAAATGTGATTTATACAATTAAGTGCCCTTAATATGCTACCATTACAATAAAAAAAAAACTGCAAAACAAATTTGCCTGGTTACCTATTATATATCAAGTTGCATTTTTTCTTGAATCTTTGGACCCTCGGAAAGGGAGAAGAAAAAGAAATCACTAGGAATCCACTTGGATTTGGATTTGGATTAGAATATATCTCTGATAACATAACACAAAATAGATGCAAGAGACTTAAACAGAGGCCAATCAAAAGAATTGGCAAGTCGACAAGCATATCACATAATTTATTGCAAGTTCATGAATAATTTATTGGCTTATCACTTGGGCTTATTTGTGTCGCATAGAAAATGATTTTTACAAACATTATGATCCATCACAACTCAAAAGAGACCAATTAATTACCAGCCAAATTAATGCATAATCCATTATAGCTTGCATCAATTCGACAGAGTACATACAATTCAGTAACAAAAACACACTGACATCTTTCGGAAAATCTCCTTCACACTTACGATCATCCAGCAAAAGAGAGAGTGAATGGAAGCAAGAATGACTGGCATACAAACACATCAGGAGGAATCATAGTAGTTATCTGTGAACTTGCTCTTGATCCACTTGAAGCTGTTTCTTAACGATGATTTGAGCTTACCTTCCATTGCATACATATTGTAGGTTGCCACTCTTTTCCTCCTCTTGAACTCTGGATTGTCTGTTGAACCATTGAAGCTGTATGACTTGGTTCGATCCTCAAACCCGAACTGGATTTCCGAGTAGGAGCATGCGTGATCTGGAAATGATTTGCTCTTCTCCATGATCAGAAAAGCTCGAGGAGGAGGAGATACTCTTAGTTCCGTTATATATAGTGGAAGACAAGCAGAAAAGTCATTAGAGTTGTGTGTTACATGCAAAACATTGTTCACATTAGTGCGGTGTGCATGGGCCTTTGACGTGACTTGACGATCTGATGATAAAAAAGATTTGCCTCAAGATCCGTATACAGAACATAACACACACACACACACACACACACACATATATATATATATATATATAACAACAGAATTGAGTTAAGTGCAGATCTTATGACTATTAGCGGGGAGGGATAATGATCATGTGTCTGGCATAAGAAACTGGTGGATGAAAATGGTGGTTGAAGCAGTTGAGGTGCTGTCTACTCGGGGATGGGTTTTGAAAATGGAAGAAGAGCCCACCAAAAGCTAGTTCATGGGTTGGTGGGCCCCACCACAGCTAAGTTTAATTGGTCGGGCCCACAAAGTCCAATGGGCTCTGGAATAGACAACAATACATGGTTGAGTGCTAGCTCCACCTTCATGCGAAAGGCAATATATTATGGCCGTTTTCTGCTTTAATTTGTTTGGGGGGGCGGGGGGAGGGGGTGGGTTGTCTCCTCACGCTTGCTTTGCTTACCATTGGGATGGAACCTTTTAACTCTACCCTCTTGAAAATGTCATGCATATCTCCCCACAAACAAAATATTCCACTTTCCAACCCAGATGTGTGTTTGTGTGTGTGTGTGTGTGTGTGTGAGAGAGAGAGAGAGAGAGAGAGAGAGAGAGAGGTTTATGGGCTTGCTTGGGCTGCTTTAGAACCCTCTATACCGTGTAGCACTGTTAAAGTTTGTCTAGTAAAGCCCATCTCAGAGGGAACAAAAGCTACAATTAGGAACCCAGCCTAACTGAAGGGTTCCCGGAGTAATAATGGTTGTTTCATATGCTCAAGGAACTGGTTTGGAACCCTAGTGCTATTAGAATTGCAGATATCAATAATATGTGTAGGTATTGCATTGATTGCAAAACCTGATGAGACCACTGCATTTTCTGTTGTCTCATATTTGATGAACTCTATCAGAAACAATCTGTCCATCTCAGCAGAGAGCCACCAAATCACACAAAAATAATAATAATAATAGTCCATAGCTGAGGGAAAAGATGAGTAAAAAAAGAAATACATCCAAAAAGAAATATATCTGTTCATGAAAGAGTATGACCTTCAATCACTACATTATTGGATTTGACTCCATGAAGATTACAAGAGTGATATACTTTATTATTTGAGCGCACTCCAGCAAGTTTTGCCCAAGTTGCCTTACATCCACTAATTATGCCTGCATGGGCTATACCTCTAAATTTGCAGAGGCACGACCACACGCTATTGCTGGTGTTTAGTCGTATTCGGCAAAGTATGCTGACCACCAACTAGTCAGGAGACACATTTAAAGGACACAGCCAATTTTTATGCCACTTGAGATTGTGGATTCCAGATACCATTCCAACTAAGTAGCCACATCTGAAGTTTAGTTCATCATACAGAAATGCAACATATAAATTATGTATGCACCTCTACCATCCATCCATTTAGTGATGATCATCAAGAATTATAATGGAGGGTAGTTTATTCAAGTTCCTTGACGGCTGAAGAAATCAGCACCATCCTCAACGTCATCAGTTTTCGTGCTTCCACATTGAGCCATTAGTATTCTGCACACTCTTTTAGAACAAACCTCACCTAGTCTTCTATCCTCACCAAGTAAACCCTCTGTTGTCAAGTCTTTGAGAAGAAATTCTTTCTCATGGACCTGCATTTTTAAATAAGAGGCCAAGTTACATCTTAAAATCTTAACATCACTAATGCTGCCTTCAATAGGTGAGGAGACAGGAAAAGAAATCTGAGGGGCATTAACAAGTGTGAGATTCACTAGAAAATGGGATGTATTCATTGCCTAATAGAGACAGAAGTTTTCAGTAATAAAGCAGACAGCATTTTTCATGTCTCAATACACACGATGATTCAAGTCTCATAAAATATCTTAGAAACATTGGAAATATGAGAAAAACTTCTTAGAGCTTCTTTAAGGGCTTAAAATAAAGCACAGTCGTGAAATTCAGACAGGAAATTTGGAAAAAATATTGGTAAATTATAGGTATTTTCTAAGTTTAGGAAAAGTAGAAATGTGTGCCTGCAGATTAAAACTCAATTCAACTCAACAAAGTCTTATCCCATCTATTTGAGATTAATAACTGCAAAATTATATAAATGCATGCTAAAGCAAAAAAATAGATGCTCAATTCAACACAGCAATACTATGCAATATTTAAAAATATCTTTATCAATATCCGTCTATATCATCTATCAAAAAATATATATATCCATCTATATCATAGTATCATGTATACATACAAACATACATAAATATATATATAGGCATTTGTATATGTATATTTTCATACACTTCCAGAACTGGAGGATCATAATTTATTTGGATACTTGATAAGGAATACAATCAATATACCATTTGGGCTTTCCTCGTGGTGCCCACCTATTTGATGATACATGATTAAATGGTCATCTGCATTAGATGAATCCAAAGGATCTATTATCTGGATAAAAGAACTAACAAGTGAACATGAACCAGGTCCAAAGCACCTAAACAGAGAAACAACATTAGGTTCGTTTTTTTCCCTTAAAATTTCAGCAATACCCATACAATCCCTTCCCTCCCTTGCTTAGAACCCCTGAAAGGGTAAGGTCTCACCCTTAAAATGAATTTTTCATTTCTCCAAACATCATTACCATGATACATGCTAATTCAAAGACTTGATTAATTTCTTGTTCTTTGCCCTTCAGTACCTGCTCCTGATACAAAATTAGCAAAAAGGTCTCCATTCACCATTGATATTAGCTTTCAGAAAATGGGCAATCCAAGAGGTGCAAGTTGAATGGTGTAATAAAGGCATAATATAGTTGGTGTCACATTAATCAGGGCAAAATTTACATGTCAGTAATCAATAGACAATTTGGAAAGAAAATACCTATTTCATTATCACTCACCGATTTACTTGGATCCATGTAAACACATAAAAGGGATTTCATCGTGGAATATTTCTTCCATATAGCAATAGCAAATCGTGGTTGTACCTTCGGAATAGCAATCAATGCTTTTAACCTGACGTAAAAAGCAAAGTCAGAAGGAAGTCAAGGAACACAAATGCAATTCCAACTTTGTTATCAAATGAAGGCATCAAAATAAACTTGAAATCAAGCAATGATTGCAGATGGAAAAGAGTCCACTTCATGCAATATTATTTGTTTATTTTTTTTATTGATCCACTCAATTCAATAATATTATAATTATTTTCAAGAGGTATATCCGCAATAATTGGGTTCGACATCCTTAACTATGTGCACATTGAAAAGCTAAAATAATAAAAATTCCAGTATCGCACTAATCAAGATAACCGAGTATCAAAAGGTGAAGATCTCAAACAACAACAAAATATTAGTAGGGTTAAAACAGGACTAGGACTGTCCAATTTGGAGGAACTTAATCACACTAAAATATGAATAATTCAAAAATAATAATAATAAAGATTAAAAATTACATGTTTGGAATAGCTAAGCCCAATGTTGTAAAAAAAGTTGCATGGTTCTCACCCCATGGCTCAGTTAAGCCCACATCCATGGAGGTTACACATTGTAACTTGAGGCTCACATAGCCATATAAATCATGGCTTGAAGCTCCATTTTGTAAAGGAAAAGAGAAGTTCCACTATTAGCAGTCACTGAGGTTATTATAAAGTTTTCTTTTCCATCTCAGCAATTAAACAAAGTTCATTTAAAACTAAACATAAAAGACTTGGATGTTAGATGTCAGAATGGTTCAGAGTTCATCTAATGTTATTTTTCTTTTAAAGAACGTATACAAGTTCATGTAAACGGTAAACGAGATTCACTTACATTGTGAACAAAAGAACTGATAATGTAAATTTTATGTTGCCACGAACAGATTAGTACTTAATCTATATGCTGTTTGAAATAATTATAAAATTTACACTATTCATATGACTGCATGTAATATGCATCTATGGACAGTTTTTAGAATTCTCGATTAATTCTCGGTTACACATCTTTGTTTTTCTTTTTCTTTTTTTTTTATAGGTAAGTGGCTCAGTTGCGCATATCTTTTATCTGCAAAAGGTGGGGGGAGGGAAAAAGAAAATACATTTAAATTAAAGTACAATGGCAATATAAATCATGCACATGTCCACTAAAACACTACTTTTCTGTGAATGTACTGCCTAAAAGAATAGACTCAAATGAAGTATAGACTCAAATCTTCTTCTCATAAAACATGTCCTCAATAAAATGTCCAAAGACCTTCAACACCTCCACTATGTTTGCTAAAGTTTAAAGTCCATGACAAGAGAACTTCAAATATTTCTGGTGCTCAGATCAGGAAAGATGGGTGCAGTTTTAGTTCTCCCATATAAAAGAATTCACACACCAATCATGATTTTATGTAGGGAAAATTACAACAAACTGATAATGTCCAGCAAAAGAAGTAAATGACCATTTGCTCTGTCAATATAAAAAGTTATCACACTCAAACATGAACAGTGGTGGATCCAGAAATTGTAGTTAGTTTTTTTTTTTTTTTTTTTTTGGGGGGGGGGGGGTAGGGTAAAGTTTATTAGAATTTAGGACTCCAATGAATATATATAAAAATTTGGGTTGGTCCCTCTGCCACTGAACATGAAGCCACTCTTTAACATCCACTGCACATATTCTAACCTCAGCATCTAAACACTCCATAATTTAATACAGCAAATAAAGACGGTGCTACCTTGCAGACAATCCAGATAAGATATAAACACTTCTAGACTAGGACAATGACACAATGATCAATATTGAACAGAAACATAAGGTTCCCAAAAGTGTAAGTAAACAACAGAAAACGCTATCTAACCATGCCCATGCGTTGTTATATACTATGATATCTACTAAATAAAACTGCCTTTTTGCATTGACATGAAGGATAAAGATGATGACCACAGAAGTCTGTTTGCAGGTATAGCATTACCCTTTTTAAAAGCTACACATCATAGTTATAAATTGATATCTGATATCACACAAAAGTACTTACCACAAGCTCTTTTTTATTACATTCCTGTCAACACAATCCTTTGGCATAAGGGATCCATTAGCATTTACAGATAGTCTTGTTAACTTTTTCCTGCAATTTGAAGTATTTCAAAAAATATATATTAGTAAATTGGAACAAACCTATTGTGGCAATATGCAACAGTAGGCATAAGCATGCAAGAGAGAGTGTAAAAATGAGAGAGAGGAAATATTTCTTAACTAGTTTGCGGCAACATGCAAAAGGCCATTACCTGGTGTTAATCCTGCTTACACAAGGTGCTAGGAGAAGTAAATTGGAATAAACCTAACCTTTGGCATTATGCATCTATAAAAAAGAAAATGAATCACAGTATGTACATTGGGATTCGATTTCATTAACGAGGTTATATAAGACCAGCATGAAGCTCCTCGTTCATGCCAGTTGCTAGATCATTGATCTAGAGACAGACACAATACGAGAATCAGAAAGGTTCTGAATTAAATAATAGCATATTTCTAAAGCCATTGTAGTATAGTAGGAAAAGTGTTGGCATGACATTTCAAAGGGAGGAGCGGGGTCAGGGGTTTTATCCTTATCAGTTATTGCAGTCAACTGAGAAAAAAAAAATAGAATGCAAAAGAATCAGACAATAGTTTGAGTTTTTTTAAACTTTAGTGCACTATGGGATTTCTTCTATTAATAACATATAAAAGGAAAAAACTAGAAAAAGGAAAGCAAAAAATGTCGCTGTAGGAAATTACTGAAGTGTAATATGATATTAAACGTATCCATTAAAGCTTAAGAAAACTATTGTTAATTAAGCTAAGTCTTTATCATCCAACAAAAATAGAGTTTCTTCTTTTCTAATTTTTTCCCCAATCCACCCATAGGCCGGGCGGGCAACCGCACCAACTAATCCCCCTAGTGGGGCTCAAACCCTGTCCTCTCCTATGGAGATGGGCAGGGGATGCCTCTGGGCCTCTGGGCAGCAGCCCATCGTGGCTGAAAAAGTGAATTTCATCAATCTGAACTTCATGTTTCCTATTTATAGGAAAAAACAAGAAAGAGTGGCCACACAAGTTGCTAAAAAAGACAACTTCCCTCTAAGTACAAGTGTCTCCCCTAACTGTATGCACAGTTGTTGCCAATATGCCATGCTTTGGTGAATGTTGTTACTTAGCAAAAGAATTAAGATAATAGGACTGGGGATGATGTGTCGGCAATTGCATATTTCAGGTTTTTCTGGAATCTGGCCCAAACTGGATGACAAATCAAAGATCAATCCAAAACCTCTTCAAATTAGGGGAAACAAATAATTACTAAGAAAATGGATTTTGGCAGGTATAGAGCTGAGTAGGGAACCTCTGAACTTTAAACACTCTGAGACACACACACACACAGAATGCTCTGCCACATCATACATCATTTGACATGATATTTTAAAAGATTGTTTAAATATTTAGACAAATCATCCTTAACTCTTGGTTTTACATGTTTTTATTTTCATATATATCCACATAATAGAGGGTGGGCCTTAGCGTAACGGTAAGATTGTTCCATTGTGAGCTCAAAATCAGTCTCTCCACTTGCACAGGTAAGGCTGCTTACATCTAACCTCCCCAGACCCCATAGTGGCGAGAGCCTCGTGCACTGGGGTAGCCCCTTTTATGTATCCACAAATAGCCACCTAAAAAGATACATATTTGACAATATGTATGTTTTCAGACTATACCTTAAACCTAAAATTGGGCTAGAAATAATACTCTGAAATATGACAATCCAGTACCTCAGTTGGCAAGAAGCTAGGCTGCAAGTCAATCCAACAACATGTTCAGCTAATTCAGCTTCATCCATGCACTGCCTTGAATGCACTCTTACAAAATGAGTGGTTAATTTTGACAACGCCTAGAAGGATGACAAATTTCAAATACCGATGCAAAAATATATGTAATGTATAAAGCTCATTTATTGAAAGCTAGAGCAACAAAATTTCTCAAACGTCTATGCATAGAAAATTAATGATTGAACAACCTCCTCAACAGGTGGGCGTCTCCAACCACTACAAGTTGTGGGGTTCTTGTACTGCCCTTGTTCCCTAGCATAGCACCAAAAAAACTTGTCATAAATTGTTGGGCTGTTGCATAATTATCATATCTAATTCCCACATGATATAGGAAAGGATGTTTGCAGAAGATTTGAAAGCAAACAGTTCCAATATCAATAAAATTGAAAGTACCTGGGAAAAAAAAAAACACACACACACACACACAAAACAGGTCTTATTGAATTGCAATAAGTAAAATCTATATCAAAGATTAGATAAAAACTGTGACACCAGTAAATCCTATTGTAATTCAGGTAAAGCCTGATTTGTGTATGGAAGACCTTCACTAATTTGCAACTACCTACAAATAAACAAGGTATAGCATATAGAGGTGGCCATAACCAATGGATACTGTAGTATGTTGTACCCTGGACAAAAGTCTGTGGCATCAAATTATCACTGCAATTCATCAATTTGAAGACAGATTCGACCAAAACATGAAAGGAAGATGATCAGCCATCTTATGGTAAGACAAACACATAGTGGTGTTGACAGAGTACGAAAGGTGCATCTATCAGCCCTTTGTTTGCACACTGAATTACCAACGTCAAGTGTTCAACAGTCTAAAATCTTTCTTTCTTTCCTTTTCTTTTCTTTCCTTTTTTTTCTGTGGCAAAGTGTTTATAAATTTTATTTAGATATTATCCTGTGACAAATGGTATAACTTCTTACTACCACTTGGACACTAAAAAGATTACTTTTTTCTTTTTCCCTTTTTGCAAGAATGCTAGCAATTAACTTCTTACCAATTAGAAATGGATGTGATACACAAGTCTCCAGGAAAATTGGGCGTGCCACAATTGTACATCCATATTTTTATTGCCAACTATTGACTTATTAAGTTTTTCTTGGGTTTTAGTTTCATTTTTTTTTTTTTTTTCGATGTCTTTTCTCCTCTGAAAATGTACTACCAGATTTAAAAAGGAAAAAATGTTTCAAGCAGCTGAGGAAATTGCCCAAAATCAAAGCAGTATTTATAATGCTAGCACTATATGCTTGATCACATCTCAATCTAGATCTCAATTATCATTAGAGATTACAGGAAAGCAAAATCTCACCAAAAGTTGTATTGATCAAAATCTTGAGAAAAGAAAAAATACATAGAAAACATTTAACTCCAAGTAATAAGAGATACAAATGCACGACATAGTAGCCCAATTAAATAAATACGAGAACAACAATAACGTAGAAAGTAAACTATAAGGCCAAGAAAAGTTGTGAAAGGTAAAAATAACCAAACAAAACATCGAAATTATAAAATAAAAAAGGTCCAAAAGAGAGTTAGCATCAACCTTTTATTGATGTATGCCATCAGCCTATTAGTGAGGCAGCAAATTGTATGAGATGGATAACCTGCTTCGAACACATGACACATGATCCATAAGAGATTCATTCAAAACAAGGTTGCAGAACTCTTCAGCCTCATATACAAGTAATACATATGGAATTTCAATTCCTTTGGATAAAAGCTGCAATATATTAGTGAGGTCAATATCTTTCAAACGATGGACAAGTGATATGCTTTAAGCCTAGGATACCAACAGCAATCCTTGTATTCAGTGAGGGAAACAAATTGACGAGTTAAAAATTAATATTATTTGGTTATATCTCTATATATGACACAAAAAGGATACCATGTTGAACATTCAAATAACCATCATAGTAGTATCATATAGTACTAGGACTGAATGTTTAAAATCATACACAAACATGCAAACATTAATGCACATGCATGAGTGCATGCATACTCACATAGAAGAGCCTAAGACAAAACAGAGAGGCAGCTTACATTATAAAAATACAGGCAAGAAGTTAGTGTTAATAAATAAATAACAATTCAAGACATCATTCAAGCATTACTTAAACAATAAAACAAGCTCCCAAGGTGCAAAAAAGAAAACTAATAGGTGGTTTGGTGAGCCTTTTACCTTCTAAATATAAATATTTGCCAAAAGTATAAATGCTTCAAAAGCTTTTGGAGTTATCTTGAAATTCATACTACAATTTTAACTTGGTTGGGATAATTGAGCTAATCAAGTCTTCCAACATTTTTTTTTTTTGGCTCTATTTGGCATCCAGTGGGCTATGCCAAGATTGATGGCTGAGAATGGTCGGGAGTTGGCGAGAAGGCTGTGCTAAGAAGAGGGTAATGCCAGTTTGGTTGGCAGAACCCCTATGTGAGTTTGGCGGTATGCGTGTGAAAGTAACAAAATTGGAATTTCTTTTCGAGAGTGGAGCTGCCAATCTACAAGCTGAAGCAGTTAATTATCAGCTATTTGTCCTTTTTTTTTTTTGGGGGGGGGGGGGGGGGGGGGGTGCACTTTTTTCATCTAATTCTTTTGTCATTAGTAGTGGGAGCCTCATGCACTGGGACTGCCCATTTGTGTCTGTAGTAGGACAACAACATTAGTTTCTCTTTTTCTCCCTTGTATTCTGCACATAGAAAGGGGCTGTAAACTTTCTTCTTCTTTTTTTGGGTACAAAGAGGAACCCTGTGGCACCAATTTTCATCTGTGAGAGTAAACCTCCTCAAACATGTGCAAACCCCACTACCCACAAGTGCCAGTAATTTGCAGGACTTGCGTTCCAGATGGGTGGCACAATTTGGAGGATACTTTATTTATCAACGAAAAAAAGTCTATTGTCAATCATCACCATTCTAGGTGATGCACAACAGAAGCAAAAGAACTAAGAAATGCAAACACTGGAAAGCAAACAACATATTTCATCAATTTAAGAGCACAATGATTGGATCAAATGTTTTCTAAGGTAAGAAAGAAGACGAAAAAAAAAAAAGAGGAAAAAATGGGACTGATATATTTCTTAATTGCAAGATCAAGGTTCATGCCAGTTATTTGAAAGGCATGTGAGCTTGCACCTAAATATCAGGTCCAGGCCTCATTGTGTGTGGTATGCAGACATCTGAGGCACAGAGTTGATGTTCTTACCACAGAGTAAGAGATGCATGGCTCACACATTAAAACTCTGTGATATGGTGTAGCACCTCATACATCAAGACGGGTAGGACTTCAACCAAAAAGTTGTCTTAAAAAAACCATGTTTCTCATACATCTCACGTCTCTAACATATTTAAGGTTCTCAGACTCTTTTGTCATTTATATTTAAGCCAGCTTTCCAAATAGGTATTCAGTACCAATACACTAAAGCGTGTTTCTCATGACTGAATTTTAAAAATAATAATAATGCACCATAATAATTGCATAATCTCTTGACTCCATCTTTTTATCATCAAATGGTAGAAAGTGTAAAGAACCATTTTAAAGGCTACCTCAGTAAGTAAAGCAGTAAAGAAATCAATAATTAAATAAATTTTTGCCACCGCACAGACATGCACATAACAAGGTTCCAAGAAATGCCAATAGACCCACAGCCTGAGTTACATAGGAAGAGTAACATAGGTGAAGAGAAACCGATCTTTATTTTCATGACTTCTCCTTTAAAATTTGACCCAAGGCTATTGAACATCTCAGGAAGATGATATTAGGAAAGGAAAGGAATTCCATGTACACACAAACATGTCCTGATATCTCAACCACAAACTCTATACCTTGCCAGAAGTCCCTTCCTAAAGTCCAGGTAACAGTCCTTATATGGATTTGACAAGTAAAAAATAAAAATAAAAAATCACTTCTACCATGGCTGATACACTTATTGATAATTTGATAGTTCCAACACTCCGATTACCAACAAAAAGTCAGAAGTTTCTTGCTTTCATTATCCAACATTTATGATTGTCGCAGAAGTCACATTATCCTCTTCTTTCCAAGCCCCAAAAACAGGTTATAAACGCCATTACCCAGTGGTGGCTCCCTCCATTCAGGCATTGGGAGGGGCATATTAGGTAGAAACCTGACCTTAACTTCCATTTGCACAAGGTGATTCCCCTCGTACTCCCCCATTCTCATGCTTTTCCACCTGAGATTTTACCATTGCACCAAGCAATGGGATAAGATGACTAATAGACAAGATTGAAGATAGCCTCCACTTCAAGCACAAGGACAAGCACAAATAGCTGCCACAACCTTAGCATTATTATAAGTAGAGATGCTGAGATACAGTTGACCCTCTTATAATGAATATTCAATAAGTTAATAATCTCTAATAATCAACAAAAAATTTGAAGGAACCAACTTGGTTCTACGGTTGATAATTAATAATTCTATTACCTAATAATTAATACTTTTTTAGAAAAAATTATTTATAATATTAATTATGAGAGAGGCAAAACAGATGTATATGGAACTTATATATATCCCATTTATGCAATGTCCTAGTAATTATACATATATTAATTCTACATAATTGAAGTCAAAAGCATTGTAAGTGAAATAAATTATGACATTAGAAAATGTAAATTCTATTTTTCTAAAGGACATGAGGAGTTTTTTCATGCCTTGTGTTGAGGATTATATGTATTTTAAAAAAAAATCAAAATGTTGTTGAAAAGTTGCATATAAGGTCTCTTTTTGTATCAAAAATCATTTACATGTAAGAAACACTTACTAGTTAATGAAAGTATAAAAAACACTTAATAATTAATAATTCTAATAATTAATAAATTTTCTATCTCCCATGACTATTAATTGTAAAAGGGTTGACTGTATATGAGAAAAATAAAATTGGCTATAGAATCTCTAGCAACCAGAGAACAAAAGGATGATCACCGTAATTCAATTCCCAGCCAGAAAATAACAAATTACAAAGATGAAGAACCTAAGGAGTATTTGTAGGTCCCAAAACATGAACAGTAAGATCATTCTATGAGACACCTTTTTTTTTGTTAAAAGAATTGAATCATCCTCTCTAAGGCTCTACCCCTAATATCGTCCAATACAATAGACCACAACTCCTTCAGAAAATTATTCAACCAAACTACTATATTTTTTCACTCATGAGCTTTCTTTGCCAACCAATTTGCCGCAATATTGGCCTCCCGATAGATATGATTCACTATAACCCTCAAACCTTTTTCCTTGACAATATTTATACAATCACTCAAAATGCTATAAATTTTCCAAGGACATCCTTGCCTTCCCATCAAACTATTTATAATAACCTTTTAATCACCCTCAATTTCAAAATTAATTCCATCAAGCACATCAATTCTTAACAGAGCTTTCCCAGTTTAACCCTTTTCAATCATAGCTCCTGCCCCACAAAAAATTCCTCTGCATTTTATCTATTTCCTCCCTGAGAGTTTTTTGGAATAAAATAACAATTCCTATTGTGTTGGGCAATTGAAGAAGAGACTGATTTAATTAAAACCTCCCTACCTGCTCTCAATAAACTCTTAGGCATCCATCCTTGCATTCTCTTACCATTTTTCTCCACAATACACCTAAAATAATCTCCTTTCTTATTTGAATCTGTCCAAGGTGTACCAAGATATTTCTCCAAATGACCCTCTACACATAAGCACAAAATGTCCTTTATTAACTTCCCGTGCGCTGAGAATTGTGACCAGCATGTCTTCTCCAAATTGTACAGACAATCGAAGGAGAGAACTTGAAAATAGTAGCCAAGGGTCAGATCATGGGCCCCTAATAAATGGCCTTTTATTAGTCGGAAACAAAAATTCATTTAAAAAGAAAAAGGAAAAGAGAAGAAAATGAGAAGACTCAAATCGCAAGGATGGCATGTCATGCCCCAAGCCCCAAAGACCCGAGGGTAATCCCAATAATTTCATCATTAGACTTTAACCACGCTTAACCCATTTTACTCTGTCCTCAGACTCAATAAATATAGACACCCAACTCTCAAGGAAGTTACTATTTCCAATAGTGATTTCCAGTAACCTTCATTTTTGTTGGTTAGATTCCCATGTTGGAAAGCTTACACATTCAAGTGATCAACTTTGAGAAACTTCCTTTCCATCATTTTTCATTTTCGTTCGTGTAGTTCAAGTCTTTCTTTCATCTACCTTCTTTGGTTTCATTGACCAATACTTAAATCACTTAGTATCCACATATATTTGTTTCATGTCTCTTCCAGTTCTTTAATCCCTCATTGACAAAGTATCCTTGAAATTTAACACTTCTAAGTTTATAGGCTAGGGTTTTCCCACACGTTCCCAAACATAATGGTCTTCTTTTATTGCTTTATAACCATATAAGGAAAATGAAACTTGAGTTCAATTTTTATTTTCACTATCAATTTGAAGTCTCAAAAATCCCTTTTT
Source organism: Nyssa sinensis (assembly GCA_008638375.1). Classification (NCBI taxonomy): domain Eukaryota; kingdom Viridiplantae; phylum Streptophyta; class Magnoliopsida; order Cornales; family Nyssaceae; genus Nyssa; species Nyssa sinensis. The sequence continues at coordinate 16,257,032 of CM018043.1, forward strand.
GTTACATGGATTTTTTTTTTTTAAATCCCATTAAAGTTCCTTTAAAAACAGTTTAAATCAGGATAAAAAATCAGCCGCATGGCAGCTGCTGACCGGCTCCAGTCAGCCCAGTTTCCCCCTTTGGTGATTGTGTGATTTTTGGTTCAAAATCCCCTCTTGTGTTTCCACTTCTTAACCTTTCTTTTTGGCCACTTCTCACCCTTATTCATGACAAATGTGAGAGCTTAAAACATCACTTCAAAAAAAAAAAAGGAAACTTAGGTTGCCTTTCTTTCAAAATTCAATTCTTTCCAGTTTTCCAATTCATGACCATTCAATACATTACAAATGAAGTTTCAAATTTCCAACCTACCTAAGGGCTCGCTTGGTAACGTTGCCGATTTCAGTTTTCGTGTTCATTTTTTTGAAACACAGGAGAAAAAAATGCATTAGATTTCTCGTTTTTGTTTTTATTTTTTGGAAAACGTTTACAAATTTTGACTAAAAACTGAAAACTAAAAAATGTTGTTTCTTAAATTTTTTTAAATGGAAACGAGAATCGCACGGAGAATAATTTTAATGAGAATGAGACTTCGACTCCTATTAACTACAAAATTCCTAACATTATCACAAGTGTTTATAACATTTAATCAAAATCTCTCTCTCGTGTTTCAGAATTCAGCCCTAACCTGACGAGTGACGACTATGGTACATCCTCTTCTCCATCTTCTCTCATCTTTCTTCATCTCTCAATTTCTTTCACAATTATCAGTTTTTATAATATTTCACAAAACTTCTAATTTTTCCAGTGCTATATTCTTTCTTTCCTCGTGAAAACTAATGATGATTGCCACGAGTGTTCCCTCTGACAATTCATGCATCTCTTAGAAGAGGGGCATGAAAACGCAGTGAAAACTAATAGACTATATATATACTCACTGAGAGAGAAGCATTTATATATGATAACACGTATGATGATAGAGAAACCATTATAAAAAAAGGGAAGGTGCTTGCTTTGTAATACTTATGGCTGACTTTTCATCAGTAGCTCTTTTAGTCTATTCTTTTGATTTATTTATTTTTTTCTTGTGGAATAAGTAAGGCTGGTTGTTGTGATCTTCATCAAGTTGGGTGTGCATTTTTTTCCAGGTAAGTATGTGACTAGGTGCTTGACTGCTTGTACTAAATTGCATGATGTGGGAAACTGTGATAGGAAAAAATCTGTGCATATGCATTCAAAATTAAAGAGCATAAATCATTTCTTGTGGATCAATCTAATAGAGTGCAAATCATTCTAATGGAGGGAAAACCATTAATTGTAATGTTGTTTTGATGTAATGTATTATACCAACTATCATTTGAGAGTTGAATTATTATTTGGGTTTATACATGTGAAATCTAGTGATAAAATCAAGACATTGAACAAAAGGAATTAAACAAAAAGGATTCACACCTTTTTAATTATCAAACACTTTTTCTTGTTTTTGTTTTTACTTTTTTACAAAAACAATACTATTCTACCAAATGAGTTTACTATTTTCGTTTTTAATTAAAAAAACAGAAACTAATTTTTGTTTTCAAAAAAACTAAAAACCGAAAACAGGAAATGTCATCATATGCCACCTAAGATTATCAATAAGATGTACAACATACTTTCGAAACATGTAATTACAAAACCACCCAAAGGTATGGACTTAAATCACGAGTTCACAATTTCATACATTATCAACCCCTAGGACATCACCCATGGCTTTTTACCTATTTTACGTTTGTACAAGTCTTCAAGGGTATTACTTCTAGCATCCCAGGCACAAATTTTAAGTATTAGTCCTTCATGTCTTATTGTGGTGTTTGGGGTAAGCGCGACGGTCCAATAGGAGTAATGCATATCATCCATAATGCATGAGGCGGTGGCATATGCGAGTGTCATGAGATGGCATGCAACTGAATCACAAATAGTCATACAAATTTTATAATGACATTGAATAACATATTGCATGCATCAATACACCATATCACACAATCATCAACAATATGTCTCATGATTCAAGTATGACATTTAATAGTAAACCACCATGTTCTTATGATCGTATCTACACCAAGACAATAGTCCTCTTCAACCAAGGTTATCAAACTAACTCAAAATCATCACCTCACACATACACACTCTCTTCATGAGAATTAATCATGTAATCACTTTCCCACCAATTCCAATGTTGTATTCACAAGTCAATACCTACATTAGCATACATTTACCCCATACTAACATTTGATCAAACATATAGTGTGCAATATTCGTAATAACCCTCTAACACACAATCACCATAACCACATATTATATCAAGCATTCATTCCACATTAGCATCTCAAGAAGCATTTAGATCCATCTCAAAGCACCAAAACATACTTCCAATGCATGAGATCAATAATTACATTCATGAACATGCTAGGGTTTCACATTCTACATGCATAGGGTCACAATACACATGTATACAACCCTAATATACATGCTACACTTCACCGTAGTTGTTACTATCAGTACTATACGCGATACGTATCGTATGATACATTTCGATACAGCAGAAAAATGATATGTCACGATATGTTGTATCATTTTGCACTATATCGTACAATATAGTTCCGATACGATACGTTGTATCGAACGATATGTGCAGAAACCAAAAATGGCATTTCTTTTTTTTTTTTCTTGCGTTTTGGCTAAGGGAAAAACGATGTTGTGTTGCCTTAGTATAAAAACTATTCTGGTTCCTCACTTTCATTGAACGATCACGCTCTTTATCTCTGTCATCAACCCATCAAACTCTAAATCCCTATTCTAGCAGTGTTTGCATTATGTAACTTGTACAAATTTCTTTGTGGGTTGTATTAAATTTGTACCTTGTATATGTTTTTTGGTTATAATTTATAAAATCTGCCTTACCAAAAAAGAATTTTTGTTCTAAAAAAATGAAATTTTATTGTTGTCTTATTAGGAACTTGTAGTATTTAATATTTATAATTTCTTATTTCTTGTATTGTATGGACCATGGAGTATGGATTATGGATTATGGAATTCAAGTTGAATTTTTGTTTTTATAAGAGAGTTGATGGGAGACGTACCATAAACCTGGAGGTTGCCCGTTTGAATCTTGCGCTCCCCCCTTGGGTGGGATTAGTCTGAGTCAAAGGCTTGGGACACCCCCATGTGGGAAAAAAATGTTATTTATATCATTTTTAACAATGTGTATTTATATATTCCTATATATGTGTGTGTGTGTGTGTATATATATATATATATTATAAATATATTTTAAAAAATTGCGCATATCTTACGATACACTTTTTTTGAAAAACGATACGCCCTCCGATACAATTTCGACAACCTTGCACTTCACATATTATAAGAAATAGCCAAAACCCCTACCTTTTCCTGAAGCTCTTACAAAACCCTAGCTTTGACTTCTTCATCCCAAGCTTGATTTCACCCTTCCACAAGAAGTTCTATGTGTGTAGAGCACAACCATGGCAAAACCCCCAAATTTAACCACCCAAACCCTTCCAGAACCAAGAAGATGAGAAGAGAAGACAAGGGAACGAAGGAAGGAAGAGAGCTGCCATGACAATTACCTTTTACCGAAGAATTTGATTTAAATTGTCACTTAATTAAATATTTTGGATTCATTTTAACTCAAATTTACTTGTCACTCACATCTCCGGGTCCCGCCACCATGTGGTTCCCTCCCGCCCATAGAGAAAAATTACAAATTGCCCTTACTTCCCAATACTTGAGTTATTTGTTGAATTCCACTAGATTTATGATTAGTTAGCTACACTAATCATTATTAGTTGATGTTTAACCACATAATTATCATTAATTAACCTCAATTAATTAGCAAAAATTTTCTAGGCCACTACATGGCACTTCCTAAAAAATTGCTTATACATAGGAAAGTAAGACAAAGTAATAGTACAACCTGTACTGAACCCAGCCATCAGTTATATTTAATCAAATCAAAAGCCTCTTGCTCATACAGTAACCTTTCAACTTGGGAGAGAATTAACACACAATCACATATTCCATTCAATGTGTGTGTATTGACTTTTTGAAATGATCCATTAGGGTAGAGGTCACTAAAATTCAACCATATGATAATTTAATTCACTCTCTACTAGGTAATAATGTGAGAAAATTCATATCGGCAATGTTTCAATTGGTAAATAATTAAGGCTGTTAATGATAAAAACTGGGTGCAGCATACAATGGAAAAAATGCCTATAATAGTATATCTTACAAAGGTCTTTATAGAACTTCAAGCATTAATTACCTGTGAAATATTGTTCTGGAACTGTCATAGTCCACACAATAGATCTTTCAATTGGATTTGAAGTTATACGGTATGTAAGACCTTTTTCGGCAAACTTCGTAAGCAGATGTCCTAAACTAAGAAAGTAGAGGCTTGCTCAGCACAGTACCCGGTATGGTAGTAGATGACAGATTAAAATGAGCAATCCATTTTACAACAAAGAAGTTTAGAATATCAAAGAAACTGTACCTCCAACAGATCCCAGTTCAACAACTTTAGTGTCAATTTCAGCCACAATAGATTTTACAGCAAACTTCCCCTTTTCCCACTTTTGTTTTTCTTTCTGCAATTTTTTCATCTGTGCAGCTTCAGCCTTCAGAGCTTCTTTTTGCAATTTCTCTTGCTGTATAATGCACATAAATCAATTAAGACATACAAAAAGTATTTTAATCCAAATTTGGAACTATCAGTGAAAGACTGACTTCCTTCTGCTGTTTCTTTTCTTCCATTAGGCGAATTCTTTCTTCCTTTGATATCCTCTTTTTCCCAGTTGCTTCATCCATGTTCTTTTTCTTATTCGCATTAACTTTACTTCTACCTTTCTGCTTCAAGACATTACCCATTTGCTCCAGTCGGTCAATTTCTTCATCAGGATGATCGTGTACCTGAATCGAATCTCATCAAGCCATTAAAATGTGTAGAATAAGATGGTAAACTCAACAGTATTAAACCAGGGGAATAACAGGCATTAAATAAAAATAAAATTTTCTTTTTCTTAGGTTAATTATGTCGCTTCTCTAAGTCATTAAAGGTTTGACAGCTGAACCAGAATTTAAGAGGAAAAAAAAGGTTAGATAGACATTTCGTAAACCTTCATCAATTTGAATAAAAGTAAAATGGGAACCACCAAGCATTAGCTTGACCGGTATCTCCTCCACCTCCCAAAGAGGAGGTTGAGAGTTCAAGTCCCAAATGGGACAAAGTGAATGCTTGTGGCTTACTAATCAAAAAGAAAAGGAAAATTGAAATCAAAAATGGATTTCTTTATTTCTGTGTATTTTTCATATATAAACTATAAGTATTTATAATACAACTGGGAAGAAAAAAAAGGAAAGAAAAAAGTCTTCCTACAATTTCTCTATAATTTCTACCACTAATTACTCCATAATAATTGGGAATTTCCACACTCCCCCTCAAGTTGGATCGTAAATGTTAATCATATCCAACTTGAAGATGATCTCGTCAAAACTAGGCCGAAATAGTCCTTTGGTGAAGATATCTGCAGTTTGTTCTTTTGTAGGAACATAGGTCATATAGATAATTCCTGTTCTCAACTTTTTCCTTGATAAAATATCTATCCACTTCTACATGCTTGGTTCGGTCATGCTGAATTGGGTTAAGAGAAATGTTGATGGCTGCTTTGTTGTCACAGTAAAGTTTGATTGGGAATTTTACTGTGACCTGTAGTTCTTCCAAGAGTTTCTTTAGCCACAATCCTTCACATATCCCTTGTGTAGCTGCTCTAAATTCGGCTTCAGCACTGCTTCTGGCCACTACACTTTGTTTCTTGCTTCTCCAAGTAACCAAGTTTCCCCATACATAGGTGCAATACCCAATAGTGGACTTTCTATCTTCTATTGAACCTACCCAATCAGCATTTGTGAAGACTTCGACTTCCTTGCGTTCTGATTTCTTGAAAAATAGTCCTCTACTCGAGGAGCCTTTGAGATATCTGAGAATCTTATACACAGCTTCTAGGTGAGTTTCCTTTGCTGAATGCATGTGTTGGCTCACCACACTAACCGCAAATGCAATGTCAGGTCTAGTGTGCGATAGGTAGATTAGCTTGACAACTAGTCTCTGATATCTGTCCTTTTCGACTAAATTTCCCCTCATCCTTTGGTTTCGTTCCTGCTTCGATAGGTGTGTCACTTGGTTTACATCCAAGCATGCCAGTGTCAGTTAGAAGGTCAAGAACATACTTTCATTGAGATACACTAATACCCTTTTTTTATCTAGCAATTTCCATTCCCAAGAAGTATCGCATTTGTCCTAGGTCTTTTACTTCAAATTCAGTGGCTAAGATTTTCTTCAGTCTCACCATTTCCACTAAATTATCCCCAGTTAGGATTATATCATCAACATAAACAATTAGGAATTGTTTTCATTCCATCTTCAGATTGCTGGAAGAACATAGTGTGGTCTGACTGCCCCTGCTGATATCCTTGACCCTTTATCACCTTTGCAAATCTATCGAACCATACTCTTGGTGACTGCTTGAGACCTTACAGAGACTTCTTGAGTTTGCATACCTGATTTTCCTTTCCCTTCTTGCAAAATCCCAGTGGTATTATCATGAAGACTTCTTCTTCTAACTCACCATTCAGAAAAGCATTCTTAATTTCAAGTTGTTGAAGAGGCCTAATCCAAGTTGACTGCCAATGACAAGAGGACTCGAACTGTATTCAACTTTGCCACAGGTGCAAACATCTCTGTATAGACAACGCCATAAGTTTGTGTAAACTCTTTTGCAACAAGGCAGGCTTTGTAACGCTCTATTGTCCCATCAGCCTTGTATTTCAAGGTAAAAACCCATTTGCAACCGACCGGTCTCTTCCCTCTTGGTAAATCCATCACATCCCAAGTCTCATTTTTTTCCAACGCCCGCATCTCTTCCAGTACTACATCTCTCCATTTGGGGACCTCCAAGGCCTCTTGAATATTTTTCGAAATTTCTGTACTATCAAGGTTAGAGGTAAAAGTACGAAACTTTGCAGACATAGCATTATAAGATATGAATTTCGAGATAGGGTGGAAAGTACATGACCGAGTTGATTTTCTGAGAGCAATGGATAAATTAGTATCAGGAGACTCAGTTTTATCATTAGAACTGGAAGGGGACTCTTGGATACTCGGTGTAACACCCTGACCCGGTTAAATAGTAATTAGGTCACTAATTATTAATTAGTGACCCTTAATAGAATAATTAAGAAAATTTAATAGGGAACAAACGATAATTTCCAAAACTAGTTCCGAGATCTTAAAATAATGAGGTCGACTCCGAGAAAATAAATCCAAAAATAAGACTACAATTTCATGAAGAAGCAAATAATAAATTCGAGTACATGAAGAAAATGCAAGAAGAGAATATCGGAAAAAAATTAAAATGAATAAGTTAAATTGCCAAACAACGCATAAGGAAAAAAAAAAAGAAAAAAAAGGGAAAAATGAGCCCAAATTGAGGCCAATGGGTTTTGAACCCTTGACCCAATAAATAAGCAAGTACTTTAGCCCAAAAGAATTAGGCCACTTGGGCTGCTCACTTTTTGTGCTATATTTCGCAACATATATGTATATATGTCATATAAAAGCCATCCTACCTCCCAAATCAACCAAAGAGGTTGTATGCAACACCTCACCCTTATGTCATACGTATATTTGTATACGCAAGTGTAGTGATATTTATATGTGCCTTGCATGTGACAAAACGAAAAATAAGTGAGTGTGTGCATGTGCGGGTAGAGAGAGAAAGTGAGAGAAGGAGGAAGAAGAAGAAGAAGGGAAGCTGTGACTGCTCTAAGAAACCCTAAAGGATCAGGAATTAAGCCACCAAGGAGGGGGGGGGGGACACACTGTCAAAGAAGGTGTAACCCATGCACTTGAATTTCATTTTTTTTTCCTTTTTTTCGAAAAGGAATTAATCACACACACACATTGTTTTAAGGCCATACGTGTGCATGCATGTACTTGAAATACTGAGGGTAAGAGAATAGGAAGAAAATGCTAAGGTTAAGGCTTAGAAACCCTAGGAGACTTGCAACCCGAAATAGGGAACATTCAAATTTAACCTAGCCTACACCAAGCTTAAAACCAACTTCATGGCTCAAAAGAGCATGAAAATTGGGTCATATTGCAACTCGAATGAGCCAAAATGGTCAAGAGACCATGAAGTTATGGCTACTTGCAGGTACAGCCAAAGCTTTGTGGATTAAGCAAATTTTTGGTAAGTTCGTGTGGCTAGGGCAATGGGGAAGTATTCCTTAGGGTGGCAAAAACTTATAGGAAGAAATTAGGGGCCAAAACCGCTACGGGAAAGCCACGAAAAGTGCCTGCCAGAAAAACGCAACCTCACCGAAGCACCGGCTGCAACACCCCTTTTTGACAGCCTAAAACACGTCCAAATTAAAAACCCACCATAGATATGAAAACCCACCAAAATACCAATCGAACCCCGTTTTCCTGTAGTTGAAATCCCACCGGAAAATTCCACCGTTGCCGGAGAAGAAGGTGCAGAGTCACCGGAGAAGATGACCAGTATTGGATCGGACTCGGATCAGGCCCCGACCGGAATTAAAAACAGATACCCACTTAAGTAATGCTACGTCGTTTTGAGTGTTTAGATTTCAAAATTTAAAATGAGATTTGGGGTTGTTTGGTTGCGGCTATAAGAAATTGGAAATTAGAATTGGGATAACCTAAAACTGAAATAAGGGGAATAATAGGAATATGCTATTCCGGTTCACTGGAGTGGCTGAACCAGTCGATCCAAGCCTAGTTAGGCCGGTCTAGGGTTTTGACTTAAAAGCCCACTAGTTCAGTGTTGTAATTAAGAAGGAATAAACCGAAACTTTAGGAAAATGCAATTTGACACCAACAGTTATGAAAAATTTCACTGAGGCTCAACAATAATTAATTTAATATTAATTTAATAATATTTAAATAGGAAAAATTATTAAAATGCCCCTAGGCTAAAAATAGACCAAATGAAGTCCGATTAAAATAAATGAATAGTGTATTTTGACTACTCCGAGCATTCCGGACCCAATGTAAGGGTCCGTTTTACGAGATGAGACTCCGGAAAATTAAGACACGTGAAAGTGTAAATTACCAAATTACCCCTAATATGGCCAAAGGCCAATTAAAATGCACAAATAGTCCAACCCAATATTTTTGGGCATTCCGGACTTAACGGCAGAGTCCGATTTGTGAGATTAAGTCCCGAAAAATTAAGACACATAAAATAAAAAAATTACCATTTTACCCTTAATGATACCCAGGTCAATTGAATATAAAAGGTAGTCTATCTTGACTATTTTAGATAATCCGAACTTAACGGTAGAGTCCATTTCAACAAATGATGTACCAAAAAATATGGCACGTAAAAGTACAAAATTACAAAAATGCCCTTAGGCTTAAAATAAACTATAAGCACGCAAATTTAGATCTAGAAAACCCTAAACCAATTATCTTCGACACTTCTGAACCTAACAATGACATCCTTTTAGGGAAAATAAGACCCGGTAACAAACTAAAAAATGACTGATACGTCCTTAAGACTTAATGAAGCTATAGGGATAGGGTAATTGGAATAAAAAGAGCTCTAAGTTAACAGTTGAATTGTGTGATGCTTTGAACAAGAAAGTAACAAGATTTTGAATTGTGATTATAGGGACCCTCGTTAAGGAACGATTTTTTGAATTAAGCTTTTAGGGACTTCAGGTGAGTTTTTCATACCATGTTGAGGATAGATTTTCATTATAGATATAAATATCGACTCTTTTACGACTTTGATATCTGATGCCTTGTGAGTATTTCCATGTCATACTTGAGGTGGATTTTTGTTATACTTATAAACATTGAGCTCTTTTATGACCTTGATAATAGACATGCTTCATTTGCTATTGTTTTTAATGACTTATCGATGTTTATTGCTTTATAGCCTTTAATAATAGATACATTGTGCTTAGTGCTTATTTTAAACGATCCATTGATACGTATATTTTTTCCCTTAAATTAAGAAAATGTTTTGTAAGATACTCATGACACTATACAATTTTTCTTACCAATCTCTGAACTATTTTGACTAAAGGCTAAATATGGAACTCTTATTTGAATAATTGAGATTATTATTGATGTTATTGATTTTGAATATGATTTTGATGTTTTGAATGATACACCCTTCTATGATTGATCATTATTGAATAAGTTGTGGCCTTAACGAACCCTAACCACGGGGTATATTGGTGGTATTATCGAATATCGATCCCAGTCAGCGAGATTCTAATTTGCTGGCCATAGAATCTTCTATGATTGATCATTATTGAATAGATTGTGACTTTATCAAACCCAACCACAGGGTATATTGGTGGTATTATCGAATATCGATCTCAGTCAGCAAGGTTCTAATTTGCTAGCCATAGAAGAGGAATTTTAATGATTTGAGCCTTTATGAATATCGAATATGAACTATAATCGAACTATGAGGTTGATTTTGAACTATGACTATTGTTATTGAAAATGACTTTGAACCGTAACTATGATCGAGTTACAATATTGAACTATGATGTTGATTTAACTAAGACTATTGATATTGAAAACGACTTTGAACCATGTTTGAATTACAATACTAATCATTGTTATCAAACTATGTTATTGAATCATTATAATGATTGTACTATGTTATCGATTATTGATTTACAACTGTGATTGAACTGAGATTTATCAAAAATGACTTTGATACTAGTTTCTGATCTGTTGTACTTTGATATGATGTATTCTAATTCCATATGAGTATAGACATTTCAGAATGTACTACATAATAGTTTTGAAACCCTTGGCATGTTATGGAATACTCACTGAATTCGTCGAGCTCATACGGATTTTCATCCAATATATTTCAGGTAACGATATTGGCAAGGAAATAGCAAGTTCAGCCAGGATAGCCAAAAGCTTATAAACTATTAACCTTTTTGTATTAAGATTTTGTTAGACATGATGTAGTTTCTTTTGGTAATTATGGAATGTATATCGAATATGACATCAGCAGATTTTGAGAATTTACATTATGTACTTTTGTAGTTACTATGAAATATATATGAATGACTGATGTTGAATGGTATATTGACGCTTCCGCAATAGAAAAAGAATTTTATTCCGTTGCATTGGATTAAATGGAAATGAGAAAAGTATTGTGATCATTGAAAAAGGTCTCGGTGGCCGATCACGAACCCCTAATCCGCATAGGCCAAGTTTCGGGTCGTGACACTCGGAGCTATCACCAGTGCCAACTCTCTTGGTGCTTCAGGTGTGAGATGTTCCTTGTACCTTGATTTTGGCCTCCATGAATAAACAAGTATCTCCTTGTCCTGATGTTTTCCTACATCGCCTCATGAGTTCAAGTTTCCTTCTGTAAATGGCACATTACAACAGGATGGCGTGGCAGGTCCAGTGTTTGGGATAGGCTCAGAAAATGAGAGTTCAAAATCTAATAACCGAGCTTCGCTCAAATGCTCCCCCTGAAGAGAGGGCTTTTGGAAGTAAGAAGTGTTTTCAAAAAATGTAACATCAAGGCTAATAAAGACCCGTTCGGTGGATGGATCATAGCACTTGTAACCTTTCTGAGTAGCAGAAAACCCAATGAAAACACACTTAATAGCTCGAGGATCGAATTTATGCCGACTGGTGGGAATGGACATGAACAAAGGTGGTACAACCAAACACTCTGAGGGATAGACTAGAGGAGAGGCGAGAGTGAGGGAAGAATTGCTGGAATGTTTGGAGGGGTGTAGCAAAAGAGAGAACACTGGCTAGGCATTCTATTGATGAGGTAAGGTAGATGTCAAAACAGCATCACCCCAAAACATTTTGGGCATGTGCATAGTGAACATCAAGGCACGAGCAACGTCGAGAATGTGTCTATTTTTTCCTTCGACAACCCCATTTTGTTGGGGAGTGTTGACACAAAAGCTTTGATGAATGATCATATGTTGTTGAAAATAATCACCCAGAGTAGTATTGAAATATTCTGTGTCATTATCAGTGCGCATAATTTGAAGTTGTGTCTGGAATTGTGTTTGGATCATGGAGTGAAGATTGATAAACACAAAACGAACATCAGTTTTATCCTTTAACAGGTAAACCCAACAAACTCGAGTATGGTCATCAATAAAGGTAACAAACCATTTGGTATGAGTACGATTAAGAATACGAGAAGGACCCTACAAGTCGCTGTGAATCAGAGTGAACTGGCTTGGATAGGTATGTATGTGGATGGCGGAAAGGAAGTACGGTGATGTTTTGCAAGTTCACATATTTCACATTGAAAATCAGAGAATCTTTTATTCGGAAATAAACATTTCAAATATTGAAAATTGGGATGACCCATTCGAAAATGCCATAACAAAAGTTCACTATCCTTAGAGACAGATGCAGAATCACAAATGGCAATTGGACCCTTATTTTCTCATATCAGCGTCCTCAAAGTAATAGAGACCAGCACACTCTTTAGCACTGCCAATCGTCGTCCCCGATGATAGGTCCTGAAAAAGACAATAAGAGGGAAGAAACTTAGTAGAGCAATTGGAATTTTTTGTCAACTGGCTAATGGATAACAGATTGCATGATAACTTTGGAACATGAAGAACAGACTCAAGTGTAATAGAGTCCGAGAGGCAAATACTCCCTTTGCCAGGCAACAGAGGAGAGGGAACCATCTGCAATTTTAAAATAAGATTACCAGCACAAGGTAAGTATGAAGAAAAGAGGTGGTAAGAACCAGTCATGTGATCAGAAGCACCAGAGTCAATAATCCAAGGAGTTTGTGAGTGAGAGGCGGTAATGAGGGCGCTTAAAAAATTACCTCGATGTGTTAATGAACCAGAAAGAGTAGGCAGTGGAAGACTGACCAGAAGGTTGGAGGCTAGAAAAGATTTTGTAGAGTTGATCCAACTGGTCAGAGGTAAAGGCATCGCTCGGAGTGTGTTTGACTTCTGGAGGGGGCTCGGCCTTGAGGGTCAGCAGTAGCGTGATAGCCACGAGTGCGATGATTTTGTCAGTGGTTTCCAATTAGCAGGCTTCGCATTGAGCTCCCAACAGGTAGCCTTAGTATGACCAAGCTTATAGCAATGTTCACACCAAGGTCGGCCTCCATTTTGTTTCGGCCCAAACCCAGCCAAAGGGCCTTTTGTTACCAAGGCAGACACTTCAGGCCCAACAGGAAGAGAATCCTTTAGCATCACTCGACGCCGCTACTCTTCACGCCTCACTTCCGAGAAGACTTCACATGTGGAAGGCAGAGGTCGTCGACCAAGAATACGTCCACGAACATCATCCAAGTCACGGTTGAGCCCAGCAAGAAACTCAAACACTCTCTCAGTTTCAAGTTTCTTCTTGTAGCTAGCACTATCGCCAAAGCACTCCCATTCAACGTCGAAGCTGAGATCGAGTTCCTGCCAGAAAGCCGTCATCTCCATGAAATAATCGATGACGTCCTTCTTTCCTTGCTTCATCTGCCATAGTCGAGTCTTGATGTCGAAAATCTGAGATGAATTGCCAACATTAGAATACGTCTCTCGAACGGCATCCCAAACGTCTTTCGCCGTCGACAAGAAAAGGTAGGTCTTTCCGATGGAAGGTTGCATAGAATTCACCAACCAAGCAGTCACCATGGAGTTCTCGGACGTCTATTTCTACAGAGAAGCAACAGTCTCGGTTGAGGCTAGCTTGGGTGTCACGCCAGTAAGGTAGCCAAGTTTGTCGTTGTCGTCGAGCACAAGTCAAATGGACTGAGCCCATTCACGAAAGTTTTTTCCCATTCAGCTTCTCCACCTGTGAGTTGAAGAGGCAAGAAAGAAAGGCCACTAGAACCTATGGTGGAGAGAGCTTCGAACTTGCTGCTAGTAGCTTCGATCATGGGTTGGGTCTAAGATTTTGGGTAATTATATGGGCTGGACAGATATGGTCTTTCTGGCTTTTTTTTTTTTAGGTCAAAAAAACACTGGGTTCTAAGATAGTTTAAAAAGAAATTGGGTTAGATTGTTGGACTTGGACTATAACCGGGTATGAGTAAAAAGACAGGTTGTGAATCAGCCTCTCGGTTCCCCCTTCAAAACACAGCCTTTCGATTCTTCTCTGCATCAAACCATGCGACCTCCGACACGGCTTCAATTCGAGATCCGATGATGGCAACACGGCTCACAACTCCGACAGCAACAAGGGGACATGAAGACGCACAGCTCACGACTCCGACGGCAATAGGGGGATATGAAGACGCCACGATATCCGACACCGACAGCCTAGGAGCAGCTGTATTCTGAGGTGATGGACTGTATTGCGTGGTCCAGGGTTCAATGACGACACGATGGAATTTATTCTGTGATTGTGATTCAGTGATGATCAATCATAAACAATGATGAATAGCGGCTCGATCTGGAGATGGAACTGGTATCGAATGGAGCAGATTCCAGCGATTGACGATGATGATCGATCTGGCGTGGGATGATGGACGGCGATTCCCCCAAAGACGATGAGGGATCGAGAGCTTTCTTCTGCGTCGGAAAGGAAAAGTTGTTTCCAACGATGAAGACTAAGGGCAAACTCTCTGCAACGATGAGCTTCTCTGGCTCTGATACCATGAAATCATAAATAGATTTCTGTATTTCTGTGTATTTTTCATATACAAACTATAGGTATTTATAATACAACTGGGAAGAAAAAAAGGAAAGAAAAAAGTCTTTCTACAATTTCTCTATAATTTCTATCACTAATTACTCCATAATAATTGGGAATTTCCACAAAATGGGAACTTAAACCAAGGGTATAATGGGAAGTTAATACCTTGACTGATTTCATATCTATGTCGTATGAATAAAATCTTGACATAGGTGATATTTGCCACTGCCAATACTTGGATTTTGAATATGATACACCCAGTTCTATATATATATATATATATATATATATATATATATCAATTTATAACATTTCTTTTTAATAGGTAAGTGAGCCCTGGGGTGAGAGTTGAACCTGGGACCTTGGGAATATTAGCAAAGCCTACTCAAGTAACGACATTAATCCAACCAAAAACATAGTGTGGGTGAGAGGTAAAGTAAGGAAGTGGTTCGCGAGAGAACGCAATATGGGTATAATAGTTGAGATTTTCTGTAGAGAGTGAAAGTTAAGGCAATATAGATAATGAGAGAGAATAAGGCAGAGATATGACTCACCTCCAGTGAACAATACCCACAATAGAAGGTATGATGTTAGAGGAGTGACCTACTCCTATTTATAGGAGTTAGTGCACGAGATTAGCTCAAAGGGCACGTGTAGAATGACAATCATGGATTCATGGGTATATTTAAAGGATCTCTCTTTCTCTAAAAAGACAAGAGGCTGCTATGGAACCAGGCTACCAGCACAACCTAGGTGAACCCACAAATTTACCCACCAAGCCATACAACCCTAATAAATCCATTAAAAGGGACCATGGGCTCACATCATTGTCGCACAACGAACTCAAAGAGCTTCCAAATGTAAGCCCCTAGCCTTAGGCAGTCATTAAGTAATAGGTTGAGAACCATGTGATGAGTATAGGATAAAAAACAAGGTAAAAATGAGCTAGGTTAGGAACCATCAATGACTCTACCCAAGATAGAATAGCTCATAAGGAGAATGGTTTGATTCAATTAGAGAAGCCATTCTCAGGGTTTCCTCACCAAGATGTCCAAGATCAAGGCACAATGTACGTTGATCAATACAAGAGACTTAAGAGATCATATAGGCTTGAGTCAAGGAAATTTAATTCGAAGAAAGATTAACTCAATTCACTAGGAGGAGTTGATCTCAAGATAACCTCAGGAGTATTCTCTGTTCAAGTTCAGAGCACACAATGTACGTTAGCTCACACAAGGAACCAAAGTGACCTTCACAATAATAGGACATGTTTCACCATATAATTGGTTCGTGTGTCAATAGGTGTTTAGATAATGTATTATCCATGTTGTATAATAGCCTAGCTCATAGAAATGAGAGTTTGACACATTGTCAAGACAGCTCGTAGTTAACCAAGTACTCACACATGGCTCTCTAACCGGTATAAGAAAAAATATAAAATTAAAATAAAAGTCATTATCATCATACATTGGGAGGAAATACCTGGGGGATATCATCTTCCGATGAATTTGGATGTGAAGAGCTGTTCCCAAACATTGGTGTAGAACTAGCATTCCCTGAAAAACATTCTTTTGTAACTTCCGTAGAAAGATCTGAAAGTTGATTCCAAATAATGAACACCTTTTCTTTAGCATTTTCTTAGTTCATGACATTGTCATGCCATCATAGAACAAAAAAATTATACAATTATAGACTTACCAAGAGAAGATGAGGATGCAATAAATCTAAAGCTCAAATCTAATTCCTTTGCCATGTCAAAAGCAACATCCATTGTTTCATCTTGCTTCCAATTCTCCCTCCCATAACCATTTTCAGACTCATTATCAGACTCCAAACATATCAACCCATTAATTCCTGACAAATAAGCAAACAAATCCAATACATTGTTGAGCTAAAGAAACAGATAGGACACAATCAAAATGGACATTTTAAACCCAACCAAATTCTTCAACCAAAAACCCAATATAATACCCATTTAACTTCTAATCCTTTAAAAGGTTAAAATAATGACTTCAAATATTGGAAACTTTAGAAAATCTGACCCAGTTTTTCACAGGTTGTTTGATATTTCTAAGGAACTACTGCCTTTCACTCTGCATATTTGATCATTTATAATCAATTGTGCTCTTCTCCCATTGTCTATTTGAGTTGTTTTCCTCTGTTATTTGTTTCTCCATAAATTTAACTCCCAAATCTCAAGAAATTTTATCTGAACTAAATCAAAGATACATTTAGAGCTGAAAGCATCAAATTAATCATTAGATCTTACTTGTGAGAACTTATTCTCGCTGTTGAACTGACAGCATATATAAATGGGTACATATCCCCAAAGTCAAATCATGAGGATCTAGCAGAAATGCAAAAGAAGTCAAAAAGGTATAATGTGAACATTCTAACAAGGGTTAACAATGCAATTGATCCTTCCATCAGCAAGAATGCATTTCACAGGATTTATGACCAGTAAGGAGGAAAGAAATTACTTAGTAGGGGTATACTATATGTACAATCAAACTCTGGTAAATGATAAAAATTAGAAAACACCGACAGAATCGCATAAGGTGACCAAAATATTCAGAAAATTCTAAAATCGGATTAATGGAATCCGGATTCGGCGCTTTTTCCTTCTTTTTTTAATTAATAAGAAAAACACACACAGATACACATATGAGGAGAAATACTTGTACAAGAGAATGAAGGATGTAGAATTCTCCTAGAAGACTCCACAACAGCAAGATTGTGATTTCACCTAGCACGCCATAACCTTGGGATCTCCCTCGATCAAACATTGATAAAGACCTAATGAGGAGCCCTCCAAGGCCTTGCAAAAGGGCTAGAATCTCCATTTTAAGAGCAAAATCATCTCCCACCGGTCTAGAGAATGAGAAAATAGCACAGCATAATTGTCTGTAATTATATCACCTATGCCATCAGAGTCCCAAGTAGACATCCAGCAAAATTAAATTTAGCATTAATTATTGAGGCTGGTTTCCATTCAGAAATGAAAAACTTGTTAGTCACACAATAAGAGAAAACAGCTTTCTGATAATTCAAAATTAAACTCAAGGGCACCCCTTTTTATTTCTTAGCTGCTGAAACCCAATGAGAGGTTAACAAGTACACTTTATCCCACACTCTTCTTCCCCATTTTGATTGTCCATAAAAAATCTTGCATTATTTTCAATCCAGACTACTCAAATCAAAGCTGAGTTGAACAAATAAAAATTATTTGAAAATTTAAGAGGAACAATGACTTGTGCAGTTTCTAGTAGCGCTGCAAAGTGATTTTGAACCTTTAGTGTGAGATTTCACATAATTCAACCTTTTTACATGAACAATCTGTAAAATGGTAAATCCAGAAACAAGAACAAGACTGAAGTCTTCCATGTCTCCCATTGCCAAACAGTCTGTTCTTGTGCAGATCAACAACCCCGATTTTCTCAACATTAACACAATCCTAAAGGACTCAAAAGTTGATTTGAAGAATGCAGATATTTTCACGAAAAGTGACACTAGTAAAATGATTCTGAAAGGAAGATAGCCATATAAATTTTCCCAGATCTAAGTCAAAGAACCAACTACACTCATGACTATCCATCCAGCCCACTGCTATCTGTACCTAATTTTTCCTTCATTAGTCCATCAGCTGCTATTGGATCTATTGACCTCTCAACCCATGTTAGTGTGATCCCTGAAGATGTTTAACAGGTGATTTTTCAACAGTTCCCATGATTACTAATCTTTCAATGCCACCATATCTTTCACTGATACAGGTGAACCATGAGCACAACTAAGCCCCATCAAATGTACGTTCATCTTTTTGAATATTTGATTCCAGTTAATATCAGCAATAGACATTTAGCTCTTCTCCCATTTCAGTTCACTTCAGTGGATCATCTAAGATCTACAAACAGACCTCTATGCTATAACCACTAACTCCTTTCCTTTCAGACACTTTCTACATCCAATGTTTTAAAAATCCCAAAACTATTTGAAAAAAAAAATCTTCACATTTGGCAACTCAGGAATTTAGTTTATAAGGTTAAATTTTCTTCCACTGGTTGCATTAGCCAGGAAATACAAATAGAGAGGAAGATTAGGGTAGACCTCAAAAGAAGACAGCTTATGTGCTGTAGCTTTTGTTTACCGATTTCAGTGTTCTAATTAATTCTACTTTTTCTAGTTTCATTTTTAAAATTTAAAAAAATGCCCTTCTATGATCCAATTCTAGCGACCCAAATTGATTTGAGTCTAGTTCTCATTAGCCAACCCCAAGTAATATGGTATTTTGTTAAGCATCTAATTTTTCATTTACAATAAACTTCTTGATGTAAGATCTTTTTCTTTTAGCACAAAAGTTCATTAACAGTTTGGTAAGGCTTAAAAATTTATGACTTAAATATTTATGCTTTGATGGTTGAAATAAAGAGCAGCATTGATAAACTAAAGTCAATGAAGAAAAGAGGAGGAACAGCCAAGTAAAATCTCACCTAGGTTCTCAAGCACATGAACAACCATAATGGCCCTAAAACCATACTTTTCAAAGTAACTATTGTCCAAAGTGTCTCAACCAGAACAGGGAGAGATTTAGCGATCAGTTCATTTAATTGATTATATCATGACATTCAAATGTAATTGCCACTTTCCATGGATGAAGCAATCTCAACAACAGTTCCCAATATAGATTCACATACATTGTGCTTAAGCCGCCCCCGCAGCAATGCACGTCTGAGGTTATTTTTCTACTAGACAGTTGCAGTTTGATGTTTGAAATCGATGCTTCTTGCAATTTTACATTTTGCATGAATTATTTTTTTAAAAGAATGAAATTGTTCCTAGAGTTTATGAACTTATTTTGGAAGTATGATTATTTTTATTTTTTTATTTGAGAAGAAGTATGATTATATGAGTTCAGGTTGTGCCTCCTGACAAGAAGACTTCAACCAAAAAAAAAAATTCTCACTATTAGTTCTCACAGTAATTTTTATTGTATTTCATAATAATGTACAATTAGAATTTCTTTGAGAAAATATTTTAAATATAAGGTGTTTGATGTAACCCAAAATGAAAAGGGTGCTCAAGGCATCAAGCCCAAGGGAGCATAACTAGTTCATGTTTGTACGATGGTTCAGGTGAGATCACTCTGTAGGGTGTTGCAGCACTGGGGTAGATCCAATTTTCCATGGAAAGCCATTTAGTGCACTAAAGGAACACAACCCCCCGACCCGCCACCCGAAAAAAAGGTAGCTATTTCCACGGATGCCAAGTGTAATGTTAAATTCTCCCCCAAAACAATTAACAATAGTGCTTGAGATTATGATGCATTATATGACATTGTATTTGTACTTGAGGGGTCAAATGAATCTAGGACTACAGGCAGAAAGCACTAGTTCTGATTATAGCATCCAAAGTTCCAAACATAAAATACTAAAATGCATCATGCTCAGTGAACAAGGGATTCAAGAAGCTAAACAAAGAAACTATATTATAGAAAACAAACAGTGTTTCAGTGAAGAACCAAATTAAATCCTAAATCAAACTAAATTTGTCCATTAGACTTCAACACTCATGAAGAACTCAAAACAACAAAATCTCACAATAATCAAGAACAACCAAACTAAATCAAGATCAACAAACAAATCTGCTGCAAAATAGAGCTACATTCAACAATTTGATGTATAATATCATTTAACTCTTCAAACAACAAAACCACAAAAAGAAAAACGCATAAGCACTTAAATCAAAACAGAATCCACAAATTAATTCTCCTATTAAGAAAGGTCGAACTCACCAGAAAATTTTTGATCGGACACCGAAGAAGACCTAGGTCGGGGAAGGGAGAAACCGTTGGTGCATTTGACGATAGAAACGTCAGATTTCGACAAACCAGGCATTGGCGTTTCGGCGACTAAAAACGGCGTAGAAGTGGAACCGGACGGTTTCCTAGGGGTTGGGTCGTCATCGATGACGAAAACGGTAGGGTTTGAAAAAGGTTCTGTTCTCTGCCTCTTGGATTGGGTAAGGAGTGGAGTTGGTACGGCATCGTTTGATTGCTCATCGTCGTCGTCGGAAAGTATGTGCACTGCCATGGGCTGAGACATTTGAGATTTGACACGAAGGTTACTGACAATCCTCTGAGGAGAGAGAGGTGGGTTTCAGTTCGAGTTATATCGGGCGGTTAGGTTTCTTTTTCGAATGTAGTGTTTGCGCGGTAACTGAGCACAACTTTGTCTGGACAACAAAAAAAACAAATCCTTTAATTTATTTTTATATGAAATAAAAAAAAAAAATTGATCTAAATCGAAAAAATACAAAAAAAAAAAAATTAAAGTAATACAAATAATTTGCCATTTTAATTAAAACATTTGACTGAATAGAATATTGTAATTTATTGATAAAAATATAAAATGTCGATGTAATTTCATAAATCTCGTAGAATGTCAGTGTAAGTCATAAATCTCATAAAATGTCAGTATAATTTGTCTTACTAAATTTTTAAAGAACCAACTCGATTATATAATAGATAATTAATAATTCTATTTTAACAATTAAAACTTTTTTTTCAAAAAATATATTTATAATATTAATTGTTATAAAGATAAAATAGTTATATATTTATTTATATATTTCAATTGTGACATATATTAGTATTTATATTTATTAATTTTGTATAATTGAAGTCAAAAGTATTACAAAAAAATATAATTATGATATAAACAAGTGCGAGAAACACAATCTCTTTAGTTCAAAAGTGTATTAGTAGTTTTTTAAGTCTTAAGTTGAATATTATATGTATTTTTATTTAAAAGATTATAGAAATTACATATAATGTCTTCTTTTTATACGAAAAATCATATATAATAGAAAGCACTTTTGAAGTAAAGAGAGTATGAAAAAAATTAATAATTTTAATAATTAATAAATTTTTCATATCTGAAGTCTATTAATTATAAGAGGGTTGATTTAGTAATATCTTAATTTCCCCGTTTAACATTTTTTTTTTTGTTCCCTACTGCTAGATGGAAGTAATTTTTGTTGGAATTTTATAAAATAAAATAATACAATTATAATATAAGGATTACTGAATTTGATAGTTTAATTAGAATATAAAGGGGTGCGTGAGTTATAATATTTTATTTATTGGCACATTATATAGTGTTGATTGGACTTAAATAAATATTTTATAATCCTTATTTCCTTAGTTGGATTTGTAATCCATTTTGATAGGTGAGAAAAAATGTTGGAAGAATAAAGTTATATGAGTTTTTTTTTATTATAGTTTATTGTGTTTTAAGAGCAATTTGATAATTAATTTCGATCTACGCTTTTATGAGGAGGTACCATAAAAGAGGTAATTGTTGTGAGTTTTATTTGTTATATTTTAAAATTGTTAATGACAGATAACATTTACACGTGAAAAAACATTACAACTTTAAAAAAAAATGCTTAACGTGTATTTCATTGACTCATACTTAAGTTTAATACATTTTTCAGGAGTTATATATATAATAAGTGCTTTAAAAGGTACTGGTCATGGGTTCAATACTTTACAAAAATAATGACACATCTTGGAATCACCTCTCCTAAATTTAACTGGTACGTGTGAGTAGAAAAATTTGCATGTGCTGTTAAGTTTATAACCAGTTACGCGATCGAATATTGCAGTTAATAGGGTTGTTATTGAGTCATAAAAAAATTGTTTGTGATTTTGTAGCAAAAGAAAATATTGTATCTTTATTATTGTCAATTTAAATATTTCTTAAAATAATTTATTCACCACAACTAACTATTTCATACCCATGTAAAGAGTCACCATCGCTAATTGTTATAGACTTTTTTGGTTTAATTCAATTGATTTATGATATTAAAAAAAAAAAAGTGTTTTATAATGTAAAAGATTTGGTTTTTCTAATTGAGACATTCATTACAAACATTTTATTTATTTACAGAGTATTGTTTGTGTTTGGTCACTGAGAAATCTAATATGGGAACATTAGGAAAAGGAAAAGAGAAGCAAGAAGACCAATTCTTTTAAATGTCGAAAGTTTTCTCCAGCATGGCGGTTCTACTTGAGATGCTTGGCAGCTAGTTTGTGATACCAATTGCAAGAAAGAGGACGACAATTTCAAAATAATTTTGTTTTTAGGAAGCCATCATCTAGATAAATATATTTTGTAAACGAGCGTCGCCATGACAATTCACAAGTATGCTTGTGAGGCATGTCAATATGGAAAGCTAAATAAAATTTAAATTTTGTGTGGTGAGAGAAGATCGTAGGTGACTAAATATATACATATGGACATATATGTTACCTAATTAAAATTAAAATATTTGAGAAAATTAAATTTTGAGTCATCTAAGTTTTATAAAATCTTGGTTCCTAATAGTGCATGGACTACTGGCCCCAATTTAAAATATAATTTTGGATCCCAGTAGTATAAGGGTTGTTGGCCATAAATGGGAAAAAAAATGGTTCTTATTAAAGTTATGACTATTGGTTACAAAAGTGGTTTCTAGTAGGCGTAAGAATATTGGTCATATATTTATTAAATTGTATTAATTCATAGCTAGAGGTGTCTATCGGGTTGGGTTGGCATAACATGGACACATTAAGGAACGGCATGACAGCTGGTGGGTCGAGTCTGGCATGACACAACATGGTGAGTCGGGTTGGGAGTTTTGAAAAAAAATACAAATTTAAATAAAATATTATAATAACGACTAATAAAGTAAATAATAATAATAATATTAGACTAACAATAACAAAGTAAAAAATACAAAAATTAAATAAAATATTATAATTACAAATGACAAAATAAAAAATAGTAATATTATATAATTAGAACAATAAAAAATATAATATTTTAAAAAATCACAGTTCATTTTAGTCATTAAAAACAAAAAAAAAATATAGAAGAGTAAAAAATAAATTAAAAAAACTGAAAAGCCCAATCCAACACGCCATGGGTCGGGCTGACCCTAATAGTTTCTAAATTGGTACGACCCGATTAGTGACACCGGTCAGCATGACATAGCCCATTGGCATGAATGAGCCGTTTAAAATGGGCCGACCCAACACGACCCATTTGACACCTCTATTCATAACAAATTAAGAGATTGTTGGCCATATTTTTATCAAATCAAAGTGATTCCTAGTATCTAATGAAGTACTGGCCACAAATTAAAGTTGTGTGCTTCCAAATAATTAAGAGATATTGGCAATAGTAAAACTAAGATAAATCTTGAGAATAAGGGTGTCATTCTTGAAAAGCGTTTATTAAAAATGGGCCTCCCAATAGTAGATTACTAATCATGGAATTTGATTTGGCCTGCAAGTGTGATTGGTTTTATTGATATTAGACCAAATTGATTTGCTGGGTTTGATCGTTGTCCCAATGTGATTTGGCCTCCATGAGTGATGGGTTTTATTGATATTAGACCAAATTGATTTACTTGATCGTTGACCCAATAAAAATGGACCACGTATGTCTTTGTTGGATTTTTGAAATGATATTATTTTTATTAACAAATTACAAAAACTTTTCTTTTAACTTTATTTTTTTCAAATGACAAAAATATTCCAGTCATGTTTTTTTTTTTTACAATTTTAAAATTTTGGTTAATTTTTCTAACTTTACTTTCATTTTCAAATAAAATATAAATTAAAATATTTTTTGATTAAAAAATATAAATTATTTATCTTAAATTTATTTTTTTATATAAAATGGAAAAAAATCCTTTAAAAGAAGTTAGGAAAAAAATGTTAAAAACTGAAAAACAGTAATAAAAAAAATAAAAAATAAAAATGACACTTTTTTCACTTAAAAAAAAAGACTAGAGGTTTTTATAATTTGTCATTAAAAATTAGAGAGGTCGGTACTTTTTCAAAAATTTCAGAAAAAATATTTGTAATTGTAAAAAACCTCAAGAAATACCAATGTAACTTACCTAAAAAAAAAAAAATCACGTTGCCTCAATTAACCATGTTCATTTTTAAGAACGTTGTCTCAATTATAATAAACTTTTATATCAAAGAGTTAGACATATTTATTTGACAAATCCAAGAAATTAATTATCCCAAAAAAAAATACCCGTAGGACTAGCTCTTAAAAGTGAGAAACAATAAGAGTAGCAATGAGACTAGATCCATCCTTATCAAACGGACATGAATACTCTTGTTCATCCCTAAGTCAATGTGTCTGTGAGTCTTATCTGTTCGTAAGTCTTATATCAATATCATGTGTGCAACTTTAATGTAATTGAAAGTGTAGTCTATTATGATCCTTCAAATGAAAAAAATGCAGTCTACTGTGATCCTTCAAATAAAAACAATTAACACTACCAAAACACACCTACACAATTGCATAATATAATGTAACTCAAATTTTATATATACATATATTTTTATTTTATACAATCTTATTTTATTTTATAAAAAAGTAGAGGATTGTTGAAATTTTAATAAAGTTGTAACTTCCTATAAATTTATGATATTAAATAAATATAAAATAATAAAAAAATACATTATTTTACTATATAATTGATAAATAATGTAATAAGAATAAAATTGTTTAGATGCATTGCTTTAATATCAAGAAGTTGGTATAAAATTATTAGAAGTTCGACAATTTTTTTTAATTAAGAGGTTTGAATTGAGTATAAATGATTTTGAATCATAAATAAATTAATAAGTCTTAACATGTTTAATTAAAAAAAATATAATAAATTAAAATAATTTATTTCACATAAAAAATTTATTAAAATTTTAAAAAAATTTATTTATAAAAAATATTTTTACTTTGATTTGTCTCATATTTAAAATTTATTAAAATTTAAAATTATCTATATTTATAAATAAATATTAAGATTAAAATTCCAATGCAACATTAATGAAATTTGTCAGGTCCAATATATACTTCATTTTATATGGAGATGCAGCATCTCCATCGGTAACTCAGTCCAATATATACCGGATTTTTTATGAAAGCATTTTCAATGATTATTCAAATTTTTATCCAAATTTAAATTAAAATAAAAACTAAACTCAAGTCTTATGCTTTCGGATAATCATTTAGATTTAAATTTATAATCAATAGGACACTGATTTAATCTAAATTTGAGTAAAAACCTATTTAGATATGGATTTTTGAGTACCCAAAAGAATTTTGTAAATTAGCTCAAATTTAAATTTAAGTGGGTTGGAATCTCCACTGGGAGATACTCTCAAAATAGAAATTTAAACAAATCACCAAAGAATAAAGTTAAAATCAGAACAAGTTATAGGAAAAAAAAGTTGAAATTGCTTTCTGAAAACAACAAAAGCAGGATATGCTATGTAAAAAGATGAAATATGTTTCAGACATCCAAGGAAGGATAATAGCAGCACTAGCTCTCAAGCCTGGCGAAGGCGAAAGCTCTTAGGCGGCCACTGCGAATGTTTTGAGAAACAAGCCTTTGGAGTTGTCATCATCAACACCCACTATCTGATCAAATGTTCTTCAAAAATGTTTATAAAGAAAAAAACTTTCTATCAGTTTCAAATCAAACCCAATTCAGAAGTATGCATACTCGTATTTTTACATTTTGCAATTTCAAAATTCCAAAAGAACCTGTAATGAAATGAACATACAATAAGAATTGAACTAAAGCAAAATGAAAAGTTTGATAAATGTTTTTAAACACAAACAGAAGGAAAAAGGTCTCAGACATCCAAGGAAGGAATAAAGCAGCACTATCTCTCAAGCCTGGCGAAGGCGAAAGATCTTAGGCGGCCACTGCGAATGTTTTGAGAAACAAGCCTTAGGATTTGTCATCATTGACGATTGATGATTCAATAGATATATGAATTACAAACCAATAATCAAATAAATAGAAGACTAAAACAGTAACTTGCCAAACTATGTACTCCAACCTACGATCAGAAATGTTCCATCCACAAATGATCAGCAAGACACAGATACATTGCTGACAAAGTGAAAAGGATGGATGAGAATTGCATATCAGGGACTTAATCATCCCTGAAGCAACTATGGCCAGGCTAGAGGGGCAAACTTTAGTCCCTTAATCCCTCAAGTAGAAAAGAACAATTGTAATTTAACTTTCCCCTCTCCGGCAGAAAAGGAAATCGGACTCGATTTGATACTTTGATTCAGATGCAGAAATAAGATTTAAAATAATTTTTTTTTAAAAAAAGCTATAATCTCATACACAATTCAACAATAGAAAATATAACCCAACAATATATATGTGCATATATGTGTATATATAATGTAAAAAAGAGGTCTCAGACATCCAAGGAAGGATCGGAGCAACACGAGCTCTCAAGCCCGGCAAAGGCGAAAGCTCAATCAGGCGGCCACTGCGAATGTTTCTGAGAAACAAGCCTTTCGATTTGTCATCACTGACACGAAAAACAGAGCACAGTCAAATTCATCACTCACATAACAATAAAAGACGCACAATCTCTGGCTCCATCATATACTGAAAAAATAAAAATAAAAAACCCAAATCTTAAAGCCCTATTATAATAGATATATACGTCCGTGTGTATAGACACGTTAATCGATCTCCTCCACTCTCGATCTGATATTCAGGAAGGAGAGAGAGAGAGAGAGAGAGAGAGAGAGAGAGAGAGAGAGGCTATATCCAATATCTATCCCTCTGGCTATAAGATCTCCGTAGAAAAGGAGGACGGGTGTGAAGAAAAACGAAGACGGAGAGGACAGAAGGGCGCTAGCGAGTAAGTATGCTCTTATAGGGATCGGAGGCGGGGTTAAGGGTTTAGGGTTACCTCAGATCGACGGCTGCGATTCAGCTACTGATTTTTTTATCTGTCCTTCGTGGGGATTAGATTTTTTTCAATGCGGGTAATGTGCTGGACTGTGTCAGTAGAAGACCCAAAAAAAAAAAAAAAAAAAAAAAAAAAAAAAAAAAAAGGATGGAAGTTAGGTTACGTTTGGTACGCAGGAATGGAGGCAGGAATAAAACGAACATTTTTGCCTCCATTCCATTCCTGTGTTTTGTATGCTTAAAGATGATGGAATGACCATTCCGTTCGGAATGACTATTCCACTTAACACAGGAATAAGCATTCCTTGATAAAACCTAAGGAATACCCATTCCATTCCTAACAGAATGACTATCCATCTCTACAGCTCATGACTACAAGTATAATTAATTTTTTTATAATTAATAAACTTGGTGGATGAAAAATTTATTAATTATTAAAATTAATAATTATAAATTTTTTTATACTTTTATTAATAAAAAAATATTTTATACATATAGATGAATTACAATATATTTAATTCTAATTTAAATAAAATTACAAACATATTTGCCAAAAATATTATAAATAGGATATATATAAATATATGTATAATTATTTTAATTTTTTAATAATTAATATTATAAAAGATATATTTTTTAAAAATATTAATTATTAAATAATATAATTATTAATTATTTATCATAAAACTAATTATATTTCTTAAAAACTTATTAATTTATAAATATTATTAATTTATTAAATATTAATTATAAGAAGTTAACTTGTACGTGAAACCAGGATGACTATATAAGTTCTTTTTTTTTTTTTGCTAATAAAACAAATACAAGTTGAATTAACTTTTTTTTTTTTTTGCCAATAAAACAAATGCAAGTTGATTTTTTTTTTCCCAATAAATTTTTTTTTTGACAATAAAAAAATTATAGATTGAACCTTTTTTTTTCATTACTGGGTATCCAAACAAAAGAATGACATTAATTATTCTCATTTCATTCCAACAATTTGATGGTTCAAACCAAACACAGGAATGAAATTATCATTCCATTACTAGGTATTCAGCCAAACAAAAGAATGGAATAATTATTCCTATTCCATTCCTACTCTATTCCATTCCTGATGCTATTCCATTCCTGTCATATTCCATTCCAGCGTACCAAACGTAGCCTTAGTCCCGTTTGGAAATGAAATTTGGAAAGGAACAATCTAGATTATACCTGCATAATAATAAAGTTATTTTTGGTTCGATTTATAGACAATTTATTGATTTTTTTAAATTTATGATATACCATAAAAGAGCAAGACCAATCATTGCTCGACACGTATGTCTATAGTCCAGCTCATGCTCGGCTAGTTCAACTTGTGCTTGGCTAGTTTAGCTCATGCTCGGCTAGTATAGCTCACGCTCAACCAGAGTGGCTCGCACTCAGCCATTCAGGGCAGACCGACAGATCAGAAAAGGCCGAGCACATACCTCCAGAGCAGATCCATATCCAAATAGAGCTCACAGGGTTGAACACAAAACTCCAGAGCAGCACTTCAGAGCTCGTCACCGCCTTAACGGTTGCCGAGCAAAGAATAAGGAAACAGTTTTCAACAAGGAAACTGCTACGTATATTTATCTCTATTTGTGATACAATGCCCAACAAGGAAACTGCTATCTCCGATGATCAAATCCCTACTTTCATGGCTCCAAATCCTAATCAACTTAGGAAAGCCACGGCCTATAAATTAAACCCTAAAGGTACGCTTTACTCTCATCCTCATTCTTTGGCTTTCATTACAGTCTTTTCAATTCAGTTTACTTACTTAAGCATCGGAGCAGCTACCGCCGGAGCCAATCCGGTGGCTCTCTGATCCCCCTAATGAGTGCTCTACAAGTCGCGAAGCCCAGAATCCTTGCGAGCCAAAAAGTGCAACATCAGTCTGTGGGAATAAAAACATTTCCAAGTGCTCTACTTGCAAACTTATTCTCCTTCTTACCGGAGAACCATGGCCCCCAATCTCCGACCAAAGCAGAACGCTCAAAATCCTTAAAACTCTCAACGTCGGCCGCCTGCCGCACAAGCGAGAGGGCCGACGGCTGATCCCATGCGACAAGAAATTGAGTCAATCAAACGGCACAACCAACTAGTGCAAGAACAGCTACTAGCCATATCTAGAACTCTGACAATGCTTACACGAAATCAGGGGGCGAATCCTCCGAATCCACCGGTCAATGTTGCTGCTGAAGCGACGAAACCCCTTGTTGTCACCACGAATGAAGAGTCCCTATGAAGAAGCTCCCAATAACCGGCAGGGGCACCCCCAAAATACTGCTCACATCGGCAGAGATCCACAACCATCAAGCAGCCCTAGGTTGGGGAACGCCAGCCTTTGCCCCTGACATCCATTACCGAAGCACTACTAAAGTCCCAACTCCAAGGGCTTCGGAAACACATCCAACACCAGAGGAACCTCAGCCCCAAGTGGCACCAATTCCTCTAGTTCGGGAGCCTCAAAACCCTCCTCAATCTATGGGACATACTCAGCCCGGCCACCTTGAAGCCGAAGCTATAAAGCGAGGTTCACAGGAAGTCCGGCCTACAGACCCACGGAGGGTTGAAGAAGTTACAAAATCTATGGATCGAACAGTAGCTATGAGAGGTGCTCAAGAGCCCTCCAGAGCAGGATGAATTGGCCAGGCTGCTCGAAAGACTTGCCACCCCATTCACTCCCGCTATCATGTCGGAAGAAAGACCAAGGAAGTTCGTTGTGCCAAAGTTCACCCTTTATGATGGGACTGGAGACCTAGGAGATCACCTGTCACATTACCAGCATACAATGGCCCTTCACGGGGCCTCTGATGCCTTTATGTGCCGAACTTTCATTACCAGCCTAAAAGGTACCGCCCTAAAATGGTTACAACACCTCCCACTGAACTCAGTGACCGGCTTCTATGAGCTCGATAGGCAATTCTTGGACAGGTTCATGACGAGCAGGAGACTCAGAAAGGGACCAGAATTCTTGTTGAATGTCAAGCAGACTAAAGAAGAATCCCTCAGAGCTTACATTGCGCGCTTCAATGCTGAACTCACTGAGATAACTGACTGCAGCCTAGGTTTCCTCGTAGCTACCCTAACCTCTAGTCTTGCTCACGGAGGTTTTAGGGATTCTGTGACAAAGAGCCCTCCTGCCTGATATGGCTGCATTAATGGACCGGGCCAGGAAATATATCAACTTGGAGGAAGCTAACGACACGTCCCAAAAAGGCAAAGAACAAACCCATAAGGACAATCCGAAAAGGGAAGATCATAAAAAGGACGACCATAGAAGGGACCCTAGCAAGAAGAGGGTCAGGAGTCTAGAAAAGAGAGCGGTACCCCGGGCTGTTTATAATTCCGGTCCAAGGGAATTCACTAACTCTACTCCTTTGAACACTACACTAGCTCAGGTACTTCGGCAGATCCGAGATCGGGAAAACCTAAGATGGCCAGAACCGATAAAAGGAGACCCCAATCTTCGGGACCAGATTAAATACTTGCAATTTCCATAAGGATTACGGGCATATGACTAATTCACGCAGGACCCTTAGATATGAGGTTGAGTAGCTCATAAAGAAAGGACGTCTTCGAGTGTTCATTAAGCAAGACGGGAGGCAGAACTTCCATGAGGACAAGCATCAACGCCAGACAGCCAGAAACCCGAGTAGAGACAGGAGCAGAGGGAAGGATGGAATGAGCCTCAAAGGTAGGACAACCATGTTATTTACGTCCTCCATGCAGATACCCTTGTTACAGGAATGTCAAACAGAGCAAGGAAAATGTATGCTCGGGAGGCTAAAGCTGCCTCGAACACTCTGTGGATCACCAATGTTGAGAAAAGGCTCAGACCAGAACCGGAAATTCAATTCATAGAGCAGGATCTGGTTGGGGTACACTGCCCTCACAGCAATGCCCTCGTCATTACTCTTAAAATTGCTAACTTCGAGATCATAAGAGTTCTGGTTAACACCGGTAGTTCTGTCAATATACTGTTCTATGAGCCTCTCAAGTAGATGAAGATTGGTCACAATAGCATCAAGCCTACCACTGCTGTAATGGCGGGTTTTGATGGTAATCTTAGCATCCCATTGGGGAGGATTGACCTGCCGACTACGGTAGGAGAAGGTGAAGGACAGAAAACCACAATCTCAGAATACATGGTGCTAAATATATCAAATCTCCCTACAATGTCATAATTGGGAGACCATGGCTACATCAGATAGTGGCTGTCACCTCAACCTTTCACCAATGTTTAAAGTATGTCCATAACCAGACTATTTATTCTGTCAGAGGGTGCCAGCCGACTTCTCGGTAATGTCATGCCATTGCACTTAAGGAGAAAGCTACTAAATAGCAATTACAGTATGCTCGGGACTGTGCGGATCCAATTCTCTCCCACAATCTCGAGAAGAAAGGTTGCCCTTCCAGAATTGAGGAACCCTAAACCCAAGAGGAAAGGATAGCAGGGCCAAACCCATTGGGGAGCCCATCAAAGTATTAGTCAGCTCAGAATCAGAGGGGCACTATTTGTACATTGGTCCAGATCTGACACATGCTGAGCAAGAGGAGAATAATAAGATTTCTGAAAGACAACCTCTCTGTATTTGCGTGGGAGACCAAAGATATGGAGGGTATAGATCTAAACCTCATAACTCACAAACTTATGGTAGATCCAGACCACCCACCAATGAGACAAAAAAGAAGGCCGCTAGCTCTAGAGCGGCACCAGATCATAAACAAAGAGGTCTAGAGGCTGCTTGAAGCCAAGATGATACGTGAAGTATTCTACCCCGACTGGCTGGCCAATACCGTTCTGGTCAAAAAGAAAAATGGCAAGTGGAGAGTCTGCGTTGACTATACAGACCTCAATAAAGCTTGCCCCAAAGATAGCTTTTCACTACCAAGGATAGACCAGCTGGTTGACGCTACTGCAGGGCACGAACTCATGAGTTTTATGGATGCCTATTCTGGGTATAACCAAATCCAGATTTACCCTCAAGACCAGGAGAAGACAACCTTCATAACCGAACGAGGTCTCTATTGCTACAGAGTAATGTCGTTCGGTTTGAAGAATGCCGGG
Organism: Nyssa sinensis; assembly: GCA_008638375.1. Classification (NCBI taxonomy): domain Eukaryota; kingdom Viridiplantae; phylum Streptophyta; class Magnoliopsida; order Cornales; family Nyssaceae; genus Nyssa; species Nyssa sinensis. Next base: position 16,289,648 of record CM018043.1, read on the forward strand.
GCCACATACCAGCGGTTGGTTAACAAGATGTTCAGCTCACTGCTCGGCAATACCATGGAGGTGTACATTGATGATATGCTGGTCAAAAGTTTACAGAAAGGTAGCCACCTCCAGCACTTATCCCAGACCTTCGATATCCTAAGACAACATAAGATGAAGCTCAATCCCTCAAAATGTACCTTCGGGGTGACGAAAGGAAAATTCTTGGGATACATTGTCTCTTAGAGGGGTATCGAGGCTAGACCCCACTCAGATCCGAGCTCTGATTGGACTGGAATCACCAAAAACCAAAAAATACATTCAGGCACTAAATGACAGAATCAGCAACACTAAGCAGGTTTATTTCCAAGTCCACTGATCGTTGTTTACCCTTCTTCAGAGCTTTAAAAGGTAACAAAGCTTTACGATGGATGGAAGAATGTGAGAAAGCTTTTCAAGAATTGAAGGAATACCTTGCCTCTCCAGAGCTCCTGTCAAAACCAGTCCAAGGTGAAAAACTGCTTCTATACCTTGCAGTATCTGAGAACGCGGTCAGCTCCGCACTAGTCAGACAGGACAGGGGAGTCCAGAGGCCCATATTCTACGTCAGTAGGGCATTGCTCGACACTAGAAAAGAGATACCCAGAGGTTGAGAAGTTGGCCTTCGCTTTGGTAATATCAGCTCGGAAACTCCGACCTTATTTCCAAGCCCATCCAATTGAAATCCCAACCATCTATCCCCTGAGGTCGATATTGAGGAAACCTGAGGTCTCAGGAAGATTAGTAAAGTGGTCTATGGAGTTAGGAGAATTTGACAAATCATATGTACCACGGAACTCTATTAAGGGACAAGTTTTGGCAGATTTCGTTGCTAAGTTCACCCCGGCACTTCAGGACAAGGCACAGCTCTTTGAAACTTCAGGGACATGGCAGCTCTATATTGATGGGTCATCAATCGATCAGGGTTCTAGAGTGGGCTTGGTATTGCAGTCCCCTTGACGGGCTCTTATCAAAAAAAGCAGTTAGCCTAGGATTCAGAGCTTCCAACAATGAAGCAGAATACGAAGCCCTAATCCTAGGCATGAAGTTGGTTCTGGAATGCGAGGTACAAAACCTTGAGGTCTTCTCAGATTCCCAGTTGGTGGTAAGCCAAGTCCTGGTAGAATTCTCCATTAAAGACGATAGGATGCTTCGGTATTCCGAACTAGTGAACTTCTTAAAGCACTCCTTTCGGACGTTCTCTATCCAGAAAATAGAAAGAAGCCAGAACTGTAAAGCAGATGCTTAGGCAAACATGGCATCCCTCCTAAAGCCAGAAGGAAACTCTGCAGTAAAAATTTCGTACCAACCAAGACCCAGCATAGAGGAAGCCCAAGTTGCCCAAATTGCTAAACAGCCTCAGAACTAGATGACCCTAATCCTCCAGTACCTAGAATCAGGGCTCCTCCCAGAAGATAAAAACAAAGCAAGGAGAATCCGAATCAGAGCAGCTCAGTACCTGATCTTGAACAATAAGCTTTACAGAAGGTCTTACTCTCAACCCCTGTTGAAATGCTTAACTCCAGAAGAATCTCAATATGTCTTGGCTGAAATACATGAAGGAATTTGTGGGAACCATAATGGGGGCAGAACAATAGCTCACCGAGCTTTAACACAAGGCTATTATTGGCCTAGTATGTTGAAGCAAGCTGAGGAGTACGTCCAGAAGTGCGACAAATGCCAAAGGTTTGCTCCATATCAACACTAGCCCCATCACGAGCTCATCCCAATTACTAGTCCTTGGCCCTTTAGCTCAGTGGGGGATAGACATTGTGGGCCCATTACCTAAAGCCCCACCAAACAGGAAATATCTTCTGGTAGCCATTGACTGTTTCTTTAAATGGGCTGAAGCTGAACCTCTAACACATATCACAAAGAAGGAAGTTGAAAACTTCACCTGAAAGAACATTGTCTGCAGGTTCGGGATACCACGCGTAATCATCTCTGATAATGGGATGCAGTTCACCGGCAAAGTCTTCAAGAAATTCTGTGAAAATCTCAACATCAGACAACATTTTGCTCCTTCAGGCCATCCACAAGCAAATGGGCAAGCAAAGGTCACCAACCGAACGATCCTTGATGCATTGAAGAAAAGGTTGGAGCAAGCCATAGGAAGGTGGGCGAAAGAACTTCCTGGGGTTCTTTAGGCCTACAAAACAACCAGAAGAACTCCCACCTCTGAAACTCCCTTCTCACTTGCCTACGGTACAGAAACAGTAATCCCGGTTGAGATCGATATGCCAACCTTAAGGACTGAAGCCTTCGAACAAGAGTCCAATGATCAGCAGCTTGCAGAAAATTTGGACTTGCTTGAAGAAAAGAGGGATCAAGCTAGGATCAAGATGGAAGCCTATCAGTAGAGAATGGCCAACAACTCCAAAGTAGGGCTCAGGACGGTCAACTTTCAAGTTGGAGACCTTGTCTTGAAAAGGGCTTTTCCAAATACCAAGGATCCCACTATAGGGAAAATTGTCACCCAACTGGAAAGGCCCCTACAGAGTGACAAAGGTTGTTAGGCCTACCACTTATTGGCTAGAGGACATGGCTGGGAAATCTATTCCTAGACCTTGGAATGTAGAACATTTACGGAAGTATTATCAATAAAGGTTTTTATTTTTTTTAATACCTCCATAAAATGTTCATCTCAAATGCACAGACCTTCAGAGTCTAGTTCATCTCCAAATGCATAGACCTTCAGAGTCTGGTCCATCTCCAAATGTACAAACCTTCAGAGTCTGGTCCATCTCTAAATGCACAGACCTTCAGAGTCTGGTCCATCTCTAAATGCATAGACCTTCAGAGTCTGGTCCATCTCTAAAGGTATAGACTTCATAGTCTGGTCCAACAAGAACTTAGACCTGATGATTCAGTCCGTTTAAAGGCATCAAGTTCCGATATCTACAACTACGGTCCAATTATTATTATTTACACAAGTTTCCTAGATCGGCAGACCTTCAGAGCTGATTCTTGGATTACTTGACTTGTGTACTACCGAGCAACAACGTTACAGTACTAAATTGACTTAGCATCTGTAGCAGCTCAAAGTACTTCAGTTCAAAGCGCGAGTGTTATGTTTCTTCGGTCTACTCCCAGAGCATACAAACAGAAGTATTGGTGAAAAATAGTTATTAGCAGTGCTCGAAAAGGTGTTTTAACTCCAAAAGAATACATCCAAATAAAAGGTACATCAAACTTAAAGAGAATGGATCCAATTTTATTGATAAATCATAAAAGTTGCATTGGTACAAGAAGACTGGAAATGAAACAAATACACAGAAGCTACAACAATTTCAGGCAAGACATCGTTTTGCTTTGCAACAGCATGGCTTTCTTCCTCGAATCTTTCCGGTACAGGGAAAAGGGGCCTAGAGTTCCAAACCACCATTACCTCCGTCACCGGCTTCCATTTGAAAGGAAGGAACCCTGAACCCCAATCTGCATCGTACCTAGGCCGTTTCATCATTACTATCACTGGCAGCAATACCAATGGAGGATGAGGGCTCTGGGTCTCAAGAAACCTCCGTTCTCCACCTTCGTTTTCCTCAAATTCGGCACGGCACCCAAGCCGGCTTGAGCAAGGGTCTCTGCCAAGACACAAAGGAGAGGAGGCATCCCACATTCGTCTTCATCACCAATAATCCAGGCCTCGGTTGAATCAAGGAGGGCCCACCTCCAAACAGAGAGATCTCGACCGGATGCTAAGATGGATAAGGAGATCTTCGCCTCCTTTAATCCTTCCTTGGAGACTGAATCAAAGGGGTGGATAATTCTCGGCCACAGTTTAATCATTCCCAACTCGGACTGAAGATCGTCAATCATCTCCGAATAAACAGTAGCTTCTAGAGACATTCCATTCCCTCCGACGGGAAAATGGTTTGGAAGCAACAAGCAAAAAGATTAGGGCGCAACAGCATGCCCCTCTCTCATATATATAGACCCTTAAAGTCCAAAAGCCATCCATCTAGACCGTTGCAACAGTTAAGGGAAAGGTTGGCCTCGAAAACTCAAACGACAACTGTATAATAAATGACGTATTGAACCGTCCTCTCGGAATACCAAAAGACAGGATGCAGGATTTCCTCAAACGTACAGCCTTAGTTAAGCGCTAAAGCTTCTAAGATGATGAAATAAGCAGGGTCTGGTCCATCTTAATACGCAGGTCCTATGTCCGATATACAGACCTGCTAGTCTTGTCCATTCCACTGACCTTTGACGGGCCATGTGTATAACAAAAGACCGTCAGCTCTGACGTATCCCAGTCCTAGTCTTGGAAACTTAGAAACAGAAGTTTCAATCACCAGAGTTGTGGTCACAAGACACCCAGTTATTTTTACAAGTCTTTGGTTCAGAACAATCTGCCTCAGAATTCTTTAGAATTTGCTTCCAATCTATGTGATACGAGATCAATATTAGATCCGTACTCATCTGATTATATTTACCTTCCTATCTTATTCTAAGATGATGAGACAGTCAAAGTTAATCTTCAATCACTGTTTTATTACAAGTAATGCAGCTTGGAAGACAACTGTTAACAATTTAAGAGTTGATCTGACATACAATGGGTTCAGAGCAGCCTTACTTACAACAAAATTCGCAAGTACTAAAAAGCAAGGACACTGAAGAGATTTGAAGAAAAGACCATTTTATTGATAAATGTGACTTAGTACATTAAAAATTGGCTAAACAAAAGAAGGAGTGAAGTTTACGAAGCTTTAAGCCTTATCAGAAGGGCCAGGATCCTCCGCCGAAAGAAGGTCGGTGGCCATGGCCTCTTTGCTCGGGGCAACAGTAGGAGAAGTAGCTCTAGGAGCAACAATTGACGATACATCAAAGTCTGGAAACCTAGCGAGAAATCTAGACCGGAAGTTCTCAAAGCCAAACCAGATCAGCTCGTCACCCATCTTATCAATTTCCTCCCTCATTTCCGTCTCAGTCTCAATCTTGGCATGGTCGACTACCTTTTGAAGCTTCTAATCGAAGGAGCTTCGAAGGTCAAGTATCTCCCTCCGAAGCCCTTCAACCTCCCGAGCATAAAGATCCCTCTCGGATTCCAGAACAGCCATGTTGTTTTCAGCCTCCTTCAGACTCTCATCGGCAGCATGAGCCTTGGATTGAGCTGTTCCAAGCTCCAGCCTCACTTCATCCAGCTCGGCCTTCTGCTTGTCAGCCTCCTCAAAACTCAGAGGAGTCACCATCAGAGCAGCCAAACTATGCATACTCTGCACAACACAAAGTGAACAGGTTAAGCCAAATGCATGAACGAACACAAGAGGGACAAGAAGAGGCTTCAGAAGTTACCTTCATTTGGAGATTCATCATCTCATTCATCAGTTTCGCAGGGTTATCTCCCCTGTACCGATGAGGGCCCTTAGACCAGATTTGGTCAAAAGCCTTCTTGGCAATCTGATAGTCCGGTTCATTTGATGGTCGGGAGGGAGCATCAGACGCCTTCCCTTTCCCAGCTCTCTTGCTTGGAGCGGAAGGGGCAGGGGGAACTACTGAGATCGGAACAGCGGGTTCGGCTTCCTTCTCACCCTCCGATGGAGCTGGTTCGGGAGAGCCAGAAATCAACCTTCTCTTTTTTACTTGAAGAGGAGGCTCGGGCTCAAGTTGGGAGGAAGCCTCCCCCACCGACTGTGATTCTGGCTCTGACCACTTCGATGTTAGCCTTCTTCTGAGAGCATCAGTACGAGTATTGGCGGCCATTAGATTCTCCGGAGTGACAATGACGGTATGATCTCGATCGGGAGACGAAAGAAGCTTACGATACTGATCTTGCAGCTCGGTAGTAAACTCATACTTCCTCCAAGCACTCCTGACTGCACATAAATAGGAAGTAGCATTTCAGTTCATTAGCTCGAAAGACAGAACAAAGCTAAAACAGCCTAGGGAAAATAAGCCTCACCTTTATGACTCGTGATACAAGGGAATGTCGAGACATGATCTTGGAAGTCTTCACGCTCCCATCCTCCTCCAATAAAAAAGTACCTCTTCTTCCATGTTTTATTGGAAGAGGGTACAGAGGACAGAGGTCTGAACCCCTTCTCAAACGACATATAAAAAAGGCCTATCCGACTTCATATACTTCAGATCCATGTTATTATGGATCAGATCTACGGATACATCTACACTATTCTAGTGCCCTAACACTATAAACCCTAAGAGGTGCCGCCAACTATTAAGGTTAAGGTCAGCAGGATAAATTCTGAACCAACAGAAGAACTGTCTAACTAAATCAGGCAATGGAAGCCTTAAACCCATCTCAAACCAGGCAAGATAAACACAGATCTCCCTAGCTTCAACATTGTAAGGACGATCCAATGGGCCCGGTACCCTACAGGTAACATTTGGGGGAAAGTCATACTTCACCCTCCACTCATCTAATAAGCTTTGGGTAACAGCACTCTCGCCCTCTTCTCTCTGGGAAGACCTATCAGAGGCTTCCCCAGCCCTATCTCGGGGTTCTATGAAGGCTCTAACTATCCTAGTCTCAGGACTATGGGGAGACCCCACAGACCTATCCCTAATATCCTTGGCGGCAAGACCACCTACATTTTCTACATAAGACGACATAGCCTTCTCCGAGGGGTTCCTTACACCCTCATTAGTATCAGAAGGTTCAGAAGGAGTAGACATTACTCTCAAATTAAAAAAGAAAGAATGAAAAGAAAAGGAAGATTGGTTGAACCTGTTCTAAACCAGAGCCTCAGACAAACAATATTCTTCAAACTTCAAGGTCGCACAAACCCAACAATGGCGGAAAGATCTTCTGGAACAGTGAAAATGATGGGAAAAGGTCATTTCAAACCTGTCCCCTTATTTGGGCCCACCAAGTCGAACCGCCATGACGGTTAAGTACAATGATGGCTTTGAAAAACCCAACCATCGACTGCGCAATAAATGAAACACCAACAGTCGCCTTGGAAAAAGAACAGACAGGACGCATAACTTTTCAAAAAATCACCTAGCCCTAGTTGCTTGTTGACATCGAACTAGGACTTGGGGGGGGGAGTAACTGATATAGCACAAAAGAGCAAGAACAATCATCACTCGACACGTATGTCTATAGTCCAGCTCATGCTCGGCTAGTTCAGCTCGTGCTCAGCTAGTTTAACTCATGCTCGGCTAGTATAGCTCACGCTCAACCAGAGTGGCTCGCGCTCGGCCATTCAGGGCAGACTGACAGATCGGAAAAGGTCGAGCACATGTCTCCAGAGCAGATCCATATCCAAATAGAGCTCACAGGGTTGAACACAAAACTCCAGAGCAGCACTTCAGAGCTCGTCACCGCCTTTAACGGTTGCCGAGCAAAGAATAAGGAAACAGTCTTTAACAAGGAAACTGCTACGTATATTTATCTCTATTTGTGATACAATGTCCAACAAGGAAACTGCTATCTCCGATGATCCAATCCCTACTTTCATGGCTCCAAATCCTAATCAACTTAGGAAAGCCACAGCCTATAAATTAAACCCTAAAGGTACGCTTTACTCTCATGCTCATTCTTTGGCTTTCATTACAGTTTTTCAATTCAGTTTACTTACTTAAGCATCGGAGCGGCTACCGCCGGAGCCAATCCGGTGGCCCTCTGATCCCCCTTTTGAGTGTTCTACGGGTCGTGAAGCCCAGAATCCTTGTGAGCCAAAAAGTGCAGCATCAATTTAATATGAATTTTTTTTTATTTTGTTAAGTAATTTATTGGGTTTATATTAGTTAGGTTTATTTGACACACTTAATTCAAAATAGACTTTTTTAAAAAGTAATTCTAATAGATTTTTTTCAAAAAATAACTTAATAACACTTATTAATATTCAAATAGATGATTCAAATATTATAATATCATTTAAGTATTTATTAAATACATTCATCTAAATAATAAATGACTTAATTCAAACAATATTTTTTCACAACTACTTATTCAAACTGTAACTTAACTTAAACTGTATTTTTTTCAACTCATCCATATGAGCACTAATTAGGACCGACTTGGACGTCACTAAATACAGTGGTTAGACTTCAAGTGATATACAAGTGTTTGTGTTTTCAAATAGTGATTTTTTTTTTTTTTTATAGTTAATTAGCCTTAAGTTTCTTAAAAAAATAATTAATTATTTTAAGATCCACATTATTTTCAATTATAAGATGAAGGGCATGATTTTTAGCTCAAAGTCCATCTCCATAATATGACACATGTTATTTTTTTTTTTGTAAATGACAATAATACCCTAATATAATTTTCACCCATATTTGTCCAAAATCTTAAACTTCTTTTGAACATCAAAAGCAAGTGTGTTGTTGTTGGTTGCCATACAACCAACTGGAGTTGAGAAGGACATTACACCAATGGGTGGATTCCCCCATTATGGTGTGGTGAAAGATGGTTTCTCGCTGGTAAAGGGTTGTCGTGTGGGTCTGCAAAAGTGTGTTGTTACTTCAAGAGAGTCACTATTAACCCAGACATCTAGGGTTGCCTTAGAGGAGATTAAACTCAAGTTCATTGATACATCCTCTAAGTTTGGCCGTGGCCACTTCTAGACAACATAGGAATTTAGGAACAAAGCCAAGTCTATGGACAGCTGAAAGCTTAAAGAACCAGAGCATGCATCTATATTTATTTTTGTTACATTTTCCAGAGTTTGAGGTAGTTGTTTGCTTTGGCAACAATGAAAGAAAATTTTCATTCTTTTATATATTTCTAGTTTTTCAATATGATTAAATTTTCAAAAGGAGATCAACATCTGGGACAATTCTACAAGTTCTTTTTATCCTTAACGACATATCAAGTGCAAGATCTCCCTATCTATTAGTGCTCAAGAAATGGCTTATGCCATTGCTAAAGTGTGGCTTTTTAAGTCACCTCAACGTGTTGTGTAAATTGTAAACTTCACTGCACAAATTTTAAGTCACTCACCTCTTATTCAAGTCATATATGTCATTAGATGATCTGTTTATTTAAATTCATGTTTCTTGTCCCGATTTTAATATTACCACGAATCTATTTTTTGTCTAATTTTTCTTTCTATTCATTTTTTTATTAAGATTTGGATTTATATAATCTGTGGACGTACAAAATTATGAAGCAACAAAAATGTAAAATTTTATAGTTTTACAAACTAAAAAATTTTACTATCCACTTTTCTTCAAATACTGATTTTTTTTTGTAAATTTCACTACCTTGAAAGACTTTTTTGACATCCAAAATGCAAATAAAAAAATTGAATAAAACATGTAACAACCAAAAAATTCATAGCGAAATTAAATTTTCACTATCTTATTTAAAACTATAAAAAAAATTTGTCTTTGAAAATTTGCCTCTTTCAAAGACAATAAAATTTTATAGTTTAACAAGCATTTTTTTCCTCAAAATTTCAAATTAAATAACGATTTTGTTTGATATGTTTTTATTTTCAGAGTCCAAATATATAAATTTTATTAAAAACGGATTTGTACTTTACAAGTGATTGAATTTTAAAGTTTTGCACAACTTTCTTCAAACATGCCATGTTTCACGGTCCTAGATTTGGAAATTTTATACATTGAGTGATGTTTTAGTCACATAAAAATTGAAGGACCTCTTTGTAAAGACCCGAATTTTTTTTCTAAATTATAAATTATAAAATAATAATAATAATGTAAAATTTTATTAAGAAATTAAGAAATTAAATGAAAAGACTAAAAATGGCTTGGAAATAAAAAAAAGAGAAAAAGAAATAAGGGAGGGCATAAGAGGGATTTCACCCATTGTCTTGTTTTTGGCTTATTAAAGCCAATTCCCTACACACCTAAAATACATACTAGACACACACACAACCATTCACGTAAAAGAGAGAAAATGAGAGAAAAAGAGGGAGAAAAATTGGGGCTTTTGGAGATTCTTGAAGGATCAATAAGAACTGAAGCTCCATTTTGGGAGATTAAAGAAGAACAAGTCTCACTCCACCTGTAATCACCATTTAGGGTTAGAGATTTTGAAGATTCTAGTCAAAATCCATAAGGGCAAAGTTAGAGTTTCTACCACAAAGGGAAGAAATTGAGATAGGAGATTTCTAAACCTAGGTATAGGACTTGTGTAGATAGATTCATCATGTCATTATCTCATCATTTACCATAAGATTGCTCATTTTTGCATATTAGGGCATATCTTGCATGTGTGTTGAAAATCTATGTACCGGTTGCTTTTATGCTATGAAGTGACTTGCTTTTAAATTGTTTTTCTATCGAATATACTCCTGGTTGAATGTGAAAAGGATTGATCGGTGAAATCATGAAATGGGTTTACTTGTACTATGCTTGATAATTCAAATTTCATAACAAGTATTTGTGAAAATGCCTCAATGCATGCTTGATGTGGATTTATGATAATTGAGTGGAATCACTTGAATGTTTAACCTTCTTGATGAACATATGATGAATTGTGAATATGAATGTGAATGATAAGCCCTTAGAAATGTAAGAATGAAAACTTGGAAAGTAATGAACATTGGGCTAGAATTAGGATTGTGTGATTTTGAGCTTGGTGAAACTGTGCTTTCGTGCGAGTGGTCGTATCTCTCCATCAGGTTAGTAGCCCGTAAAGCACACAAGGCTTACTAGGGGCTGACTAGGAAATGAGTATTGGAATTGAGACTTGAGACTTGAGACTTAATGAGAGGAAAGCTTAAGAATTGAAAAGATTTGACCAATTGTGAACTCTTATAATTGACTTATCTTAATTGATTTGTATATTGCTCTCTATTGATTATTATAAATGTGATATTGTGATAAGCTATTCTTCATTAACTTAATTTGCTTGTGATGAGATACATGCTTTGAAACCACTTGTGTGTCACTACACGTGCACAAGTATACACGTGCCACCACATGTTCTTACCTACGTTTAGATTTCTTCTACTAGGTTGTTGTACTGACCCCTACTAGATGTAAGAGCGGGCAAAAATACGATCGGGAGTTGAAGAACCACATGATGCTATTTTTGGGAAGACTTCCTTTTTGCATGCATTTAGGTAACCATCCTCTTATGGGGGCTTGTGTTTGCTTTTATTTTGGAACAACTATATATATGTATATACTTGTAATAGTGTATTTTTTTTGAACGTTTAAAGGATAGTTGAAAGTTACTTTTGGGAAGACCTCACTTTTTGTATAATTGACTACCATGAACTTTTAGGAAGTATGTTGATTGTATGATTTCCTTTTTATAGATTATGTATATTGTTACAACCCGAAACCCACCCTATGCAAATCTTATATCGCGGGGCCGACCCAATGGCCGTCCTTACTTTTTTCTTTCTTTTGTATAAGTATCAATGACCACAATATATATAATGCAAAACTTAATCAGTACATCAGCAGAAGTCTTAATATAAAATATTGTTTGATAACAGAAAAATGTAAACTGACATAAACTTAACAAAATGCCACTCTTAGGTGGTGAGTACATGGAAGAAACTATATCACTTCTATCATACTCCTCAACTGTCCGCCTATGCTCTTAGACTCTTACTGTGGTCCTGCAACATTCTCACTTGAAAAATAAGTAAGTGGGGTGAGCTAACAAAGCTTAGTAAGTAAAAGCCCATCTCCGACACAGGTTAGGGTTAACATAGAAAAATATGAACACATAGGGTGAACATGATAGCCAATCATGAAAACAATTGTAGTTAACGGTAGAATTCCACAATGACCAATGAACAATAAGGCACAATAAGCAAGCATGAGTAATGGTATAGCATGAATATGGAAAAGCTCAATAACATCAGTCAACATGAGAATACTGCCACAATAAACTGGTCACAATCAAGTCTAATAAATGAGGGAACTGTCAACATAGAATTATTTATAGGGAAACGACAACATCCTATGAATCCAATAAACGTAAACATATCAGTCAAATTATAAATAATGCATTTACACTGTTCAGGCTTTGGTAGACCCTCAGTCTTTTGGGTCCTGACATACCCTTTAATATGAATGCATATAAAATGCTCTTATAACTCAATGCGTAAAAATTCCATCATTTTCATATGTCTGTTCATGGACTCGACCTGTAAGTCCTGTCAATCAGATAACATCGGATGGATATTATGGTTGAGTACAAAATCCGACATTCATAATAAATCATAATTCTATTATAATTTCATAAGAAGTGCATAAAGAATGGAATATCATGCAGTAAACATATAACAGTAGGCCTTTCAAGGCACAATACAACATAGCAATCATGATATAGCAGTCAATAAGCATCCACAAGATAGGACAATATCGATTGTGGAACAATAACAGTGGGTACGTACATAAGTACAAAATTTGGCAGTAATAGAAAGAATGTGGCTTGGAAAATCATATGTAAGAGATAGGGGTTTACTTACCTTTAATCCGTATGATCTACTTTAGTACTCCATAATTTTTTCTTTTCCTTTTGACTTGCTTACACATCAATAAACATGTCTCAATTCTACTGTCATTTATCAAATTGTATACTTCGTTATTCTAAATATTTCTTTTACTAATTTAGACTCTACCATTGAGTCCGGAATGTCGAAGAAAGTCAGTTTAGGCTTTCACGATTTCCAATTCAGACTTTTGCACTAAAAAAGGCAAAATAGTCATTTTGCACTTTTACATGTCTTTATTTTTTAGGACTTATTTTCACAAATCAGACTTCACCTTTGACTCTAGAATGTTTGAAATAATAAGGATTCATTACTTATTCATTTTAATCGGAGTCCGTTTGACTCATATTCAACTTAGGGGCATTTTGGTCATTTGGAACTTTTACGGGTATTTTATTCTTTGGGACCCCATCTCAAGAAACGGACCTCACCATTGGGTCCATAAGGTCCAAAATAGTAAATTTACACTATTCACTTGACTAATTTGAACATCAGGATTTAAATTAATAAATAATTTAATTAAATAGATTTATTAACTAATACATATATATATATATATATATATCAATTCAGTATTCTACCACATGTGCCTCAGTGGCACAGTGGTGGACTTAGAGCCATAAGGCTCTCATGCCCATAGGTTTGGGGTTCGATTCCCCCCAGCCCCACTGTTCACCCTGTGTTTTTAAATAAAACAAAACCCCTCAGCCCTTCAATAGTGACGGGTCGTCACAGCGCCTGGGTGGGTTTCGACCCGACCCGAGGCCCGACCCATGCCAGTGACCCGACCAGCCCTTCTTCTTCTCCCTAAAAAATCCAGCAACCCCCCTTGCAGTTTTCGGTCACCTTTTTCGGCGTCGGTGACCAGACTGCACTATATATATATATATATATATTCATTTTTTCTTGATTTTAAGGCTAGATTTCATTTCTAAACACCCTAAGGTATAATTCAAAATCTTTAGATGGCAATTTAGACCTCTAAAACACATCCAAATTCCAATGTTTCTAAAAATCCACTTTCAAATAAACCCCAATAAGTTCCTTATTTCTTCACCGTTTCACTCGCGGTTTTTCCTATGTGTTCCATTTTCTTTATAGAATTTAACTATATAATTTTTTCTAAGCTTTAAGTAAGTTTATAAAAAACCCAGAAAATAAAGTCATTATAAAAATTTTTCAACTTACCTTATAAGGCTGTTTCCCTTCCTCTTCTTTTATCTTTCAGTTTTCCTCTTTTTCCTTCTGTATTTCCTCCTCACGCATGCAAAGCATGCTTCTGTTTGTATCACAAGCCCACCGCCCTTAATTTCTTTCCTTCTCTCTCTCTCTCTCTCTTTCCATTTCTTTCCTTTTCTCTCTTTCTGACTTTTCTATTTTTGCAACCTCCCCCCAATTATGTTGCCTTAAATTGTGGAGGTTACATAAATATTACACACTATATATATATATATATGTTATAACTTATATATCATCATATGTATAGTTGTATAAATATATATATCATGCTCTCTCTCTCTCTCTCTCTCTCTCTATATATATATATATATGTCATAAATATCATACCATATATATATAAATGGTATATGTATAGTTACTTATATATATATTTATATATATAACATAAATTTTTATTTTTATTTTATTATTATTATTATTATTATTTTTTTTTATATTCGTTCATGGCTTGCTCGGGCATCATCTATATATTCAAACTATTGAGATTCTAAAACCATTCATTTCATTCGATGTCATGACATAAAGTCCTAAAGGCTCGGGTTTACATGGTTCTCTTGGTTACAATTTGGGTAAGGGTGTTACCTATATTGCAGACAAAAGGTGTAAAAACTAGAAGTTGAATAATAAATGTTAGGTTATGATATGAATGTTGAATGAAATGAATTGGGATGTTTAAGGTAATAGGGAAACAAGCTAAATTGAGGAAAGAGTTAAAATAGGAGAAATTTTCGAAGCAAGTCAAAGCAGGGGCTAGAAGGGCAATCAACAACCCGTGAGTGCCGATCGGCACTAGAAGGTGGGAAACCCCCCTCTCAGAGTGTTGATCGGCCCTGAGGGGCCCGTCTGACCACCTCTTCTCCCATTTTGACGGTTTGGCTTTCGGACCGACTTTTGGCCACCCAATTTGTCTCCAATGGATTATTTAACTTAAAGAAAGATAAATGAACTTGTTTTACATTTAATTATAGTGACTCGAAAATGGGGTCACTCACCTTAACCCCGGGCATCCTCGGTTTCGGGGCGTGTCACTCTTGCTAATTTTGGTTAAGCTTGGACTTACGAATAATTGTACTACTTTTCTTGGACCTTTAACCAAATCACTTTATTTTTTATTTTAGGATTGAGGTTCTATTCAAGTGGTATAAGTGCTTACTCTCCATGTATTTGGTGTGAGTTCGATTCGATTCCTCTTTCTTGCATCGTTTTATAAAAAAAATAGTTTTTTTCTTTTAAATTTATTGTAAATTGATTAATCTTTTTTTGGGTTTTTTTGAATACCCTCTATTTTGGGGTTGAATAGTAGAGAAAAACAAAAGAAATTAACTCCAAAATCTATTAACATTTCATTATTAAAATTACATATATACAATTATATTTCTTTTGTTTTTATGGTTTAAAAATCAACAAATACATCATTTCATGTCGTATTTTGTATTGGTCAACTGAATTTAATTTTAAATTTTTTTTAACAATAGAAGAGAGAAGGAGAAATCCTAAACTGTGTGTATGTGTAGAGAAACTGAAACCAAAGTCATGCACAAGAAAGAAAAAAAAGATAGATATTTTCATGACCTTAGTCACAAATGAATTTTTGATATATGAAATAGTTGTCTTTCTCAACTTTTAAATTATAAAAAGTTAAATGAAAACGAGTGAAACTATAGAAAGTGCATGTTTAATTTATTCATTTATTAGTATTTTTTTTTGTAATTGGGAAATTAGAGAAAAATAAAATAAACAAATATTAAATTTTCTCTTTTTTCACATGTTTGATTTGTTTTCTGCATAAATGATGAATTCTTTGATTTTTTTTTTCATATTATGTTATTTTCTTTCTTTCTTTCTTTCTTTCTTTTTTCAAAAATGAATATAGGAGCTTGCATTGAAGAAATTGGTTAGTTGGAAGAGCATGAAGAAATTGGTTAGATTGTATTGAAGCTTCATTTGGTATCCATCGGTTTCATGCTAATATGGGGCAATGTGCTTATTTGACGGTGTCATTTTCTCAGCGTCCAACGAGTCATAACAGAGGACTAATCGAACTAGAATTGCAATCCTATAATGATATTCACCAAATCAACTATGTATTTTATGCCTTTATCAATTAAATATAGTTTAATTACTAATTAAACCAATTTTCTATTTTGCAATTTGTAAAAACAAATTCTACCAACGTAAAGTGTATTATACTATTATTACTCTATAAGTTTTCACGAGTCTTTTAATTCTGAACCTGTAAAACCCAATTATTCAATGACTACCCAACAATCACGTTGATAAAGCTCAGACTAAAATTTTATTCAATCGACTGAACTGATATAATGCCTTAAACTATTTTGAGTCTATTAAATTCAATTGACCTAAGACAAGATCAGTTGATTGAAGGCTAAAAAATTTTCATGAGGTTATTTTAAAAAACTTAGTCAACTGAATGTTTTAACATTTTGAAAATCCTCAACTCAATTGAGCTAAGCATGGAATGAAGCCAACTGAATTGAGGGAATTTGAAAAAGATTTGGCATCTTGTCATTTTCAGTCGACCCAAACTTCTATTTAGTCAACTAAATTATGGGAGTGTTTATCATCGCATTTATTACATTGACTTGAGATTACCGATCTGATCTTTCTACTGAAAAGACCAAGACTTAAATGCACTGAGCCGTTCTTATTCAACCATTAGAAAAGAGTGAACTTCAATGTATATATGTTCTAAGGGAGAGTAATACTCAATGTAAACCTCCAATCTTGTTATTTGTGAGAATTATTGAGGGTTAAGTTGCAATTGTGTGAGGCAAAGGGATTTTTTTTTGGGAAAAGAACTTGATGCTCTACTTATAGGAAAGGTTTTGATCCCCACTTATACTAGTGGTTCACTCAAGCAAGAAACTTCAGTCGGGTAAACCAAATCTCGTAAAATTTTTAGTGTTACACTTTCTACTTTCTTATACTTTGTTTTGCATTGCTACTAACTGATTTCTTGTTAATAAAATTTTAATTTGAAAAAATTGTTGATACCCAATTTACGCCCTCTTAGGTATATATCTTGTCAACAACGAGGAATACAAGCATTTAACTTAAAGAAATGATAATTTTGTCCATCACAACTCCTTTGTGTGCATCATTTGGAGAGGGGAAAAATCAAGTTGGACGATACCATTTTTTTCGTTTAGATTGTTGTAACGGAGGAAAAAAATAAAATTAAGAGAGAAAGTTTCAATAATTAGGTTCACTTCTCCAATCTTTATAAAGTGTAGAGATTTTGAAATAAAATAAAATTTAATTTAATAAAAAATTTAAAATACTAAAAATGTCCTTCAATGGGAGTTTAAAAATTAAGGAAATCATCAAATAAAAATAGGTATGATTGTCAAATAATTTAGTATTCTTTCTTTTCTTTGCTTTTCTATTGACTATTCAAATGACATATAATAATTGTCTTCTCATTTTTCTCTTGTACATTCATATAAGGTAAAGATAAATATTTTATTTTATTTTTCTTCTCTTTTTCTTTTATTTTTAATTATCTTTCTTTTTTTTTCTCTCTAAAACTTCCAAACAAACTGTAATACATAATTGAAAAAGAATAAAAAAGAGGGGTCTTTAATACAAAGGGACCTTATCTATCAGACCTTACTTTATAAAAGTGGGGTTTGATAAGCTAAAGGGGCAAATATGGGCAGATACACATGGGCTTAAGGGCCAAGTATTCCAAAATTTTAAAAAATTAATTTTTGTTTCAATTTTTATAAATGTTAATTTTTTTTAAAAGAGTTAAGGTTCTTAAAATTTGGGCTTTGCTATCAAAGCTCCTCAAATATGTTGTTAATTAGAACATGGTCCAAGCTAATTCTTTTTAACTCTAAAAGTCTATCAATCTTTTAGTGACTAAAATACCGTTTAATACATAACACCTCCATATCCCATAACCAATTTCCATGAATTAAGGAAGAGTTTTAAATTTTAAAAATTAATAACTTACAAATTATAAATCAATTTTTAATAAAATTTATATATTTAGACTCTAAAAATCAAGATTTAACAAATAAGATTCATATTTCATATGAATTTTTTAAGAAAAAAATCGCAACAAATAGAGAAATTTCATCCTAGTGAGAAACAATGAAATTTCAATGTTTCATAAAATAAATGAAAATTCACTCATAAACACAAAAAATATGCTATTAGACTTCTTTTACTATAAACAATTTTTTTAATTTTCTTCATGGACAATCAATTATTGAAAAGCATTAGATCATAGCGTTTTTTTAAGACAAATAGTGAAACTCTTTTGCTTATTCTATTCATTTATTTCTTGATTCTTACTCACCAACCCTTGAGTATAAAGGGACCAAACACAAGTGGCTCCACTTCCACGAGCATGAGCCAAACACGAGTGACTCCCTAAAACTAGGGGTGTCAATTATGTCATGTCATGTCATATCGAGGTGTGGGTATTTGATTATATGGGTTAACCCGAACATGACATGATTAACTAATCGTGTCAAAATTCTCGACTCTAATACAATACATGTATTATACGTGTAACACGACATGACCCGTATAACACGACACGACTCGTGTAACCCCGTTTAATAAATGAGTCGTGTTAAAACAAGTGACACGACACGACTGATTTAACCTATTTAATAAATAGATCGTGTGAAAATTGACACGATTAACACATATAACCTATTTGACACGTTTAACATGTATAACTTATTTAATAAATACATTTGTTGAGTTATTGTCGTTCCTTTAATGTATTTTTTTTTTTTTTTATATTTTCATTAAATTAAAATATAGATTTAGTATTGAAACAAGATTAATACTTCTAATTTTAAATAATATTAATTTTTTTCCATACTTAACAAAAATATTAATTATTCATATATTAATACTTATAATACAAAATATTTCCAATTATTCATATTTATTCGTGTTAATCGTGTCAACCTTAACTCAACCTATTTAATTATCGTGCCAACCTGTTTATGACCCAAACCCATTTAAACTCGACCCAAACCCATTTAATTATCGCGTTGTATCATAAATTAACACACCTACCTAAGACCACCTGATTCCAAAAAACACAGTTTTGGTCTCTTCTGCCACAACACGAACCCTACCACCACCATGATCCAACCAAGTCAAAGAAAGAGAAATTGCCAAACAAACACCATAATCTAGTAATTGGAGACCAAGTTTGTTCAATTCAATGAACTAGTTATAACACAACACAGAAAGCCCCAGTTACCCTCTTCGACAATCGAAATGGAGAAGTCCATAAATTACCACCAAGTTCAAGAACACGAAACCAATTCATTCAGAAAAGGCCCCAAATTTTCAATCATCAACTCAATATGCACTGCCCATCTCTAATAGTGTCCCACAAAACCAATTCACAATTTGGTTTCCCTTCGCATATGATTGTTGATCTTCATCCACGATTTTGTATTTTTTCAATGACAAAAACTTGATGATAACATCGATAACACAAACTCATTGAAGATATTATACTAATATTATCGGTGAAATAATCAGAAACCTTTTATTTGATTGAGAACAAAGGCATATTCGAGTTTTGTTGTTGGATCTAATGTTACTTCTCCGAAACCCACCCTATGCGAATTAGGAGATGCGATTGTACTTAATAGGATTCAGACGAATTGCACTTCATAACAAGAATAAATATGCAATAGAAGTAATCACATAAGTACACATTCATCCAACAAAAGTTGTAGTCAAGCTGAATATTTTTTTTATTCATACACATGCATTACATTATCTGCCACTAAGTTCAGAAACTTGTTACATCATTAGTTCTTACATATCATTGTCACAATTGCTATGGGTCTCATACCCCACGTTCATTTCTCCTGTCCATTGTACTTCCTTCTAGCTATGGGTCCCATATCCCACGTACACATATGGTCTTTACAATTCACTCTATTGTGGGTCCCATACTCCATGTACACATATGGTCTTCATATTTCACACTACAGTGAGTCTCATACCCCACGTTCGCATATGATCTTCACACTTTATTCGAGTTGTGGGTCTTATACCCCACGTACACATCACCTTAAAATTTCATGGATAAATCCATGTAAGTTTCGTAAAAACTCGTGAGTAATTCTAGTACCTTGTCACGAGTTTTCAATTGATAGCATTTTGGAGTATAATAGAGTTCATGATAATCAATCACTATCGATTGTACACAATTTCAAATACAAAACAATGTTTTAAAAATCGAAACCGTTCAATAAACCAAAAAAAAGACCAGGTCATGGGTCAATGGTTTAACCGTTGGGTCAACTACAATTAGATCGTGATGTCATAATTATGTCATAAATATATATTTTTATTAATATTAATAGTAAATAAAATTATATAAAAAAATCTAACTTATTTTGAAATTTATTATGCCCATCTAAAATCTAAGAAATTCTTATTATAATCAATCAAGCATTATTCTGGACCACTAAAGATTTAGTTTTTTAATTTTTTTTATAAATTTTGCTAATATATTTACGATATTCAGTATATATTTTATAATATATATTTCTATATTGCATGAATATGCAGGCTCACACCTAAGCTATAGCATAATACACACACACACACACACACACACACACACACATATATATATATATATATATATTCATACTGAATCATACCCTCTTACATTCACACCCAAACTAGAAAGTATATAAACATAGGATGAAGAAATATGGGCTTTCTCTTTAACAAGTAACAAATACAGAATACCCTATAATAGATATATATACATTCGATTTCACAGAATCGCAACAACACAGATTTCACCCATTGATTTTTAAGAAATCAAAGTCCAAATGAAGCTTACTTTGGTCGGTAAACACCTCAAAGATTTCATCAAATTTCACTCATTGCTCCAACCTTCAAGTCCAATGTTCACTGTTAGTGTCTTCACTATTTTCACAGTCGATTTGGTTAAAAAAACCCAACTAGTAACGTAGAACAAGTTTTTGGGAATCTTGGGATCTCAAATGTTTAGTTTATCGCAGAAACAAAGAGATAATGTCATGACTCGGTGACCCGACCTATGCGGATCGAGGGAATCGCGACAGCCACCCTTCGGCTCGGGGCCCGTCGGGTGAGGCTTAAGTAAGCAACGACACCGGATGGCGGAACGGCACCGGACGGCGATGCGGTGCGGCCAGGATTGGCAATTTCGGAAGCGTGAAAAACTTTTTCTTTTACAACCCGCACATCCACCCAGTATCGTCGCTGCTTCTTCTTCTTCGGGGCAGTAGACAAATGATATATAATTCAGAGCATACTAAAAATTTTAAAGTTATACATATTACATATCCGTTGCCTCTCGGGCTTAAGTACATATTTGTCCTAAAATTTACTACATTAAAATTTGACCAACTACGGTCCTTAGTACTTCCAAAATTCCTTATCAAAATGGAGCTAGTCAATCACCAATCCTCAAATTGGGCAAGGCTCCCATCCTATCATCATCACCTGAAAAATGTTGGCGAATGGGGTGAGCTTCAAAAAGCCTAGTGAGTAATTCCAGTACTTTGTCATGGGTTTCAATTGATAGTGGGTTAGTTATAAAAGAAGGTTCATATAATCATACACTACCAATTGTACATATACTTCAGATACAGAAAACAAAATTGTTCACAAAAGATAGCGTGAAGCATGCAGGGCATTCAAGCTAGGCACGTACTTCAATAATCATAGAATACAAGAATCTTCAAATCACGTAACATGATGCATTTTTAAAGCATTCAATAAAGCATTTAATATGCAACAGAATTTATAAACATGTGTAGAGTGGCCATTTGAAGTCCAAGGAAATAATTTGAAATCCTTTCCATGAAAATAGGAGGATATAAACTTCTTCTTCTTTAAAACATGGGGTTATATAAAAACCCGTTTCAGATAAATAGGGGTTTAAAAACCTGCTACCATTTCTGAAAACATTGTCATCTTTTCACTTTAATTAGGTGTAAATCTATTTCGAACTAGATTCCAGTTTTTACCTCTCGTGGAGATATTTCATGCCTGGGGGATCAAATCCTGCTACCGGGCATTCTTCATGTCAATTGAGTTCCGAAAGAATCCCAATATCATTATTTGGTGCTTATGCACAATTATCTTACGAAAACATGACTTCTTCATGAAATGCTTTTTATGAGCATTTAAAAAAATATGACTTCTTCAATAAATGCTTTTTCATGTACAATTAAAAACATGGCTTCAATAAGAGTATGAATTTTCATGTGTATTCAAAACACAGACAATTTAACAGTGTTTTTAAATATTTGGAGGACAATACTTGAAACATTTAACATAAGAGATTCAGGAATTTAAATCACAATGTAAGGGAATTTATTAAAGCATAGATAGAATAAAAACATTTAATTCAAGAGGCATTTAATAAAACTGACAATTACATGGACATGTAGAAAATAAACGTACCATTTGTCGAAAATGTCAAGAAGTAAATTTGCATGCTATGTTAGAATTTATAAATGATTATGATAAAACGTTGGAATATAAAGCATATAAATACGAGAGTTTAGAATTTGAAATACAACAGATATAAAAATACTTCAGAATATTTGAACTTAAACTTCTTCAGAATCCATGGGAATTAAAACCTCAACTTCAAAGTACAAGGATTACTCACCCTATACTCCTGGGTTGGTGCAACTACTGTACCTTTCCTTTGCCCTTTTGCAATCTCCGTAACATTTCACTTAATGTTTCGGTGTTTTCTTGTTCCTCTTCTTCTTCCTTCAATTTTGCTTCAGCAAGTTTCCTTGCCGCTGCTTCCTTCATAGATCATCCCATTGGGACAACAAGGGCTCTATATATAAAGGGCTTAACCAAGACAATCTCACACGTCTTGGCAATCCTTATTTTTCTTTTTACTACTTTTCTTTCCTATAAAACTCCTCCATGAAGGCTTTCTTCTTATTGTAATATCCCGACCCAAAAATACTGGGTCATAGGGCACGTATTACGAGGTTAAGAAAAATTAGTGTAAATATTTTTACACTCAAGAGAATAATTAATTAATTAATTAAATAAATATATGAATTATTTATATTTAATTAAATATTGTAGCACATATTTCACTTACATGGAAGATGTATTGTATGTATGTATATGTGATCAAGTATGTATGTATGCATGTATGTATATAAATAAATTAAATGTGTGTATATATATATAATATATATATATATGAAAAATCGTAAAGTGTGAACAGTGGAGTGTGTGTATGTAAGTCGGCTGTGTGTGTGTGTGTGTTCACATGTTAGTTAGTGTGTGTGTATATATATAATATACATATATGTTACAAATATCCCTCCCCTAATTAATGCAAACTGAAAAGAGAAAAAATAAAATTTATGAGATGGGAAGGGAAGCTGTAAATAGGGGCAAAAGTAGGGTTGAGTCATGTAGAGATAGAGAGAGAATAGAGGAGAGAAAGAGAGGTCGGTTGGATGTCTATAAGAGTAAGTGCATACACTGCATGCTTGCTCTGTAAGAAAGAGATCAAGAAGCTAAGGAAAATAAAAGGAGAATCAGAAATAGAAAGGAGGAGAGACCACTGTAAACGGGTAAAAATCCAAACTTACATGTTTTTCTCTCTCTAGAGTATTTTGCATGTAGTTTAAGAAATTTAGGTTATGTTATGTATATATGATATTTAGGTTATGTTTAGACTTGTTCAAGCATGAAATTTGACTTAAAAATGACCAAAAAATTGATAACCCAAGAGGAACCGCCATTGAAGACCTTGCTTATAGCAAGTCTGAACTGACTCTTGCCAAATCCATTTTGGCTTACCAAGACTTCTAACAGAGGCCAAGAGGGTTTCAAAAACCCTACTACACGATCAAAAAGCCCAATGAAAGCCTATCAAAACTCAAGTCGCAGGTACGGGTTTCAAAACCCAACCTCACAAACTCACTATTAAACTTACCTTTGTGAATGGAAAATGAAATCCCATGAAGAGGGGATCACAACAGAACAAATCCCATGGGATTTGGCTCAAAAATGAGCATGAACAAGCTAGTTGCAAGTTTGGTCTACCAACCCCCAAACTGTGAATTTGAGATAAATTCGAAGCTCAAAAACAATGTCAAAACCCTCCATGATACTCCAAAAATGTTTTAGAAAAGAAAACAGAAGAAATGAGTCCTTAAAATGTCACAAAATCCGACTGTAAAAATTAGGGTTTTGAGATGAACAGTGTCGACCCCTGTTGGGGAAGATGACATTGTTCGGGTCGGAAAAAGGGTCGGATTCGGGTCTGGGTTATAACCGGATCCAATGGGTTACGGGTTTAGTTAAACGACGACTGTATAGAGGTTAAGATATTTTAATTTCAAAATATTAGGGCTAACGTCATCATGATGTCAGCATCACGTGTTAAACTGATCCAAACCGGTTGGTTCAATAGAAGACCGGACCGGTTCAGTTAAAATGGAATTGAACCCATTGGTTCAGACCTGAATTTTGTAAAATTCTATTTTGACCCCAGAATTTCTAGGAAATTCTACTGCGACCCAACTGAGGGAAATTTTATGCAATTATACCCCTGAAAAAAAATTAATTAAATAAATAATTAATTAAATTATTTTATAAATAAAGTAAAATTACTATTTTACCCCTAGGTCATAAATGAAGCAAATGAAGTCCAAATTAAACATGTGAATAGTGTATTTTAGCTATCTTGAATATTTTGAAGCCAACGATAAGGTCCACTTTGTGAAACGAGGCCTCGAAAAATAAAGACACGTAAAGGGGTAAAATGACCAAATTACCCTTAGTACCCCTAAAGCCAAATTGAATCCAGAGAGGGTCTAAATTGACTTTATTCAACATTCTGGACTCAATAGTGAGGTCCAAATTATGAAACGAAGTACGAAAAAATATGACACGTAAATAGGTAAAGTGACCATTTTGCCCTTTTACATCCAAAAGTCCAAATTAAATTCTAGGAAAGCCTAAACCGACTTTTTTCGACGCTCCGGACTCAATGATAGAGTTTATTTGACCAAAAGAAGTGTCTAAAATAAAAATACATAAAATTTGATGAATAGCATCAGTCAGGTAGCTATGAACTAGAACATTGCCGAAGTACTAAACTAAGGCTCGTACGTGGAAACGAAATACGAAAAAGACATGACACGTAAACATATGAAGTAAATAAATTAAATTAAAAATTTATGAAGCTACTAGAAGAGTATAGTTTAAAATGAAATTTATTCCTAACACATTAAATTGTGTTTTAGGTTAAAAGACAAGTAAACCATATGGATAAAAAGCAACAGGGTTTCATGGACGAGCTCTTGTGGCAGCAAAAGGTAATCCAGATGCACATAAGGATAGCTAAAACAACTTGAAGTCGTCTCGGTCTGGCCCTTTATCTATAGAGCCCCTATCGTCTCCATGGGACGACTTATGCATGAAGCTGCAGTAAGGAGACTTGCTGAGGCAAAACTTAAGGAAGAAAAAGAGGAAGAAGAACGTGAGAACATCGAGAACACTAGCTGAATTACGCCGCAGGTTATATCATTATCATTAAGTACATAAATGACTAGACTATGATACAACTATAAGTTAGACTGATTTAAGAATTTAGTCTTGCACAGTCTAGACATGGGTAAGATTTTAAGTTGGTTAGTAAATATGAGATTTATGCGACTTTCCTAATTATGATAGGTTAAGGAAGGAAAAAGGGAAGGCACCTTAGTGAGCCAACCCAGGATTATAAGGTGAGTAACCCTTGTGTTTGAAATGGAGATTTAACTCCATGAATTTGAAAAAGTTTTAAGTTCAAAAAATGTGAAGCATTTGAATATCAAATTCAATATTTATGTGATTCTTATTTTAAATATTCTGTTCTTATAAAATTGTGACATGCTCAGTAAATAGCTTTCAGCTACTAGTTTTTCCTTAAAAATATGTTTCAGCATGTCTAAGTTTAAAATTTCAAATCTTGTTAAATATTCTGAATTTGCTTATGAAGATTTTATGAAGTCATGAAAAGTACTTATTTGAAGAAGCCATATGATAAATGTATTTGAAATACAAGATAAATTGTGCAGAAGCACCCACAAATTTTTAGGTTGTACGGAACTCAATTAATCTGTAAAAATATGATGGGATTTTGGGTTGTACAGAACTCAATTGAATGTCAAAATGCCAGGTAGCAGGATCTGATCCTCCTGGTACGGGATATCTCCATTGTAGCATTGTAGTAAAACTGTAGTCCGGTTCGAAGACGGATTCTACTAACGAAAATGATAAGATGACATGTGTAATAATGGAAGCAGGTTTTACCCACATTGTTATGCATACCTACATGTGTTGAAATATACGTTTTATTTGAAGAAGTACATGTTTTAAAGTTCATATACTTTATCTGATGAGATACGTGTTTTACTTGAATACTTATTGTTTTCAAGTTATCTGTTTTAATGAATGCATATATTTTGTGTTCGAAGTATACAAGCAATTGGTGGTGATTATTTTATAAAACTCTCATGTGCTAAACCACTACCAATTGAAACCCCATGACAAATGTTAGGATTACTCACAAGCTTAGATTAGCTTACCCGAATTTTATTCGGAACCCCCCTTTTCAGGTGATTAGCGGCAGTTTTGATTTGAGGACGATGATGGTGAATCTGCCGTTTTTGGGAAGATATGTTTAAATAGTTTCTTTTGGAAATCCTGTGAATTCCACTAGTATATTTTGTATTAGCAAGACGGTATACTAATATGTATAAGCCCCACAGGGCAAACAAACATGTATTGTATTCATGAAGTCTTTAAGTTTTATTATGCTCTGTATAATCATGTGTACCAATGTGAAGAGCAGCAGTATCGGACGAATGTGCGTAAATTAAAAGTATGAAAAAAAAGAAAAAAATTTTCACACTTCCGCAAAACACATGTCGCACTGCCATCCGATATTACTGCTTATGTGAACCTTCGCCCTAAGGTCCCCGGGCCTAAGGGTGGCGGTCGCTATTCGGGAATCCGCACAGGGTGGGTTTCGGGTCGTGACACTTATCCATGATAATTACTACCTAAAACACAATTAACGTGTTAGGAATTCATTTTAATTCATTACTCTTCTAGTAGCTTCATAAGATCATAAGGTTTAATTCTATGTCATATTTTTTTGTACTTCATTTCATAATATGGACCTCACCATTGGGTTCGGAATGTCGAAGAAAGTCGATTTAGACCTTTTTGGGTTTCCATTTGGCTTTAGGGGCACTTGGGGTAATTTGGTCATTTTACATTTTTACGTGTCTTTATTTTTCAGAGTCTCGTCATGTGAAATGGACCTCACTGTTGGTCTCAGAAGGTCCAAGATAATAAGAATACACTAATAACTCGTCTTATTTGGACATCGGCATATTAGGGGCAATTTAGTAATTTATAGCTTTAACGTGTCTTAATTTTTTGGAGTCCCGTCTCATGAAACGGACCCCTCCATTGGGTCCAAAACGTCCAAAATAGTCAAATACTACTATTCATTTATTTTATTTGGACTTTGTTTGACCCATTTTTTATTTAGGGGCATTTTCATAATTTTTCCTATTTAAAATATTAAAATAATATTTTAATTATTTTATTGTTTGAGCCCTAGTGAAATTATTCAAAATTTTTGGGGTCAGATTACAAATTCTCAAAATTCTGGTCTGAACTAATGGGTTATGGGCTTAAAAACCCTAAATCGGTCCAATACTCACTGAACTAGCCAGTTCAGGTTAGTTCAGAAAACCGGTACAACATATCCCAATTATTCACCTTATTCACAGTTTGGGTTATCCACATTCCTAATTCCAATTTCATACAGCTGTAACCAAACAGACCAACTTTAGTTTTTAATTTAAAACCCAACGACGCCGTTTCATTAGTGCGGTGGCTATCCTGCAATTCAACATGTGTTAGAGTCGACACGTTCGGTCTGAACGAGTTCGGTGAGTCGACTCTTCGTCTTCTTCATCACCTAGGGCTACTGTTGCCCTAGTTTATGATTTTCAAGCTTTCCAGTTTCGTGGCTTTTTAGGATGCTTCTTCTTTCTGTTTTGAATGGTATCGATTACTGAAGGTCTAGGAAACATTTTGACATTCTTCTTAGGGCTCAAATCAAGCTCTAGGAGCCATGGTGAGTTGGATAGTCGCGGTCTGCAAGTGACTCATAAATGGTCATTTCATCACCATTTCATGCGTGGTTTGTCTCAATATGACCCTCAGTCCAGTGACTTTCAAATCACATTCCAAGAATTATTTCTGGGGCTCAATTTCAAGGAACCCGATTTCTGAACCGTGACTGCAACTCTAATTTCTAGGGCTTCCTTGGTGTTTCTAGGTCGCGGGTGGGTGATTTCTTAATACTAGTAAGGTCTATTTTTGATTTAAGTTGTCAAAAACCAGTTTCCTAAAGGTCATCTCAGACCTGCAATTCTGAGGTCCAACAATTATGATCCTTTGTGGATTCATGTATACCGAGCCCTCTTGAGTCGCTCAATTAACTTATATCAGTTCCTTAGCATCAAATCTACTCATGCATGCAGTTATAGGTACTTAAAAGACTGAACAGTAAGCAAAACTTAAAAAGAAAATCTTGGGTTTTGGGTATTTTATACCTTCTGGTCGACTACTGCTCCTCTTTGGCTCACAACTAAGCTTCTAGAGCTTGTCCACCTTTCAGGTAGGGTTCAGTCCTCCGCTTTTCTTCTTGTACTCCTTCAAACGAGACACACACATCTACCTCACACACAATGTCCCTCTCTCTCTAGCCTCACACACACACAATGTTACATACACACACAGTCTGAATACACAACACACACTCACTTGAAGTGTTCTAAAGTGTGTAATTGCATACCTATACATATATCTCCACGTATGCTTGCACATCAGGGATTCAGGTGTAATCATGTGGCTGAATCAGAGGGTGATGTGAGCTGATGTGGAAAGGTTTAGTTGATGATAAGGGGTTTGCATGTATGGCCATTGGCCAATTTGGGAGGTGGGCTTAGGTAATTTAGGTTCATATATAATTCTGTTGCATAATTAAGCACAAAAGTTCTGACAGTCCACCTGGTATGTTTTTTTTGGGGTGCTTAGAGTCTTACCCTACTTGGTCAAGGGTTCAAATCCCCTTGGCCTCACATTTTGGCATTTTTCCCTTAATTTGGGCTTATGCCTCGTTTGGCTGGCACAAATTTTTATTTTGGCTATTTCCTTGATATCTCATTTTCTATTGCTCTTTTTTTGAAGCGGTTTCTTCTAGTGGTTTCCTAGTTTGGTTAGCCTCAATGTCAAAAGCCTCGTGTCAGTTATTATTTCTTGGTGGTCATCATAGTTTGTTAATTCGAGTTTTCACAGTGTTAAAATGACATCATTTCACCTAATTAATTGGTAATTAGGTTCAGGTATTACACCATCCTCTCTTGACTTGTTTAATTATTTATTGGTCTATCATGACCGTCGAGAGATTCTCGATTAAATTTTTTTAATATTTTATTAAAAGTCACTAATTAATAATTAGTGGCTTAATTATCCTTTAATCGGGTCAGGGTGTTACAAATAATAATAACAAATTAGAACTAAGAAAGAGCCTGAAACTTATAGTCTTTTGATCGTCATCAGCGTTTGGTCAAAAAATGGAAGCCCCCGTCGATGTCGTCTCGTTGCTGCTAGCCAAGGACCAGAGAACTGGAAGTGAGAGATGCAAATAAAAAAAATTCAATATGCCCTAATCGACCACAAAAATAGGGGTTTTATAGATTACTAAAACTGAGCAGTTCAATTGAACCGTGAACGGTTCAATTGACCCCCCAGTTGGACTACCAAGTTTAGCAGTTTTCTTTAAATCTAACAATTTTTGAATTCAGACGGGTTTTGAGGTTCGAACGGACTGAAACCTGGACTGGGTCCTAGTTCAATCGGTTGGACCGGCCAATCCGGTTTGATTTGTAAAACATTGATACAAAATATGAAATATTTGAACAACATAAATCATTTCAGAAACATATAAATATCACATAGTTCAAATGTAAACATTTTGAATCATAAAAACATTAGACGAAATTTCCATTTGACAATGACTTGTATTGAAATAGGTGTTGAGAATCAACTATTTTGAAACATCGGACACATTTGACGAATTTTCTATTGTGGCAATGGAATATAAAATTCTTTGATGAAATTATCCTTTGGCAATGAGTTGGAAATACAATAAGATGATAAAATCTTTTTCTAAGTGAATGGGGTTCGAAAACCTTCAACCATTTCTTATCATTAATGTTATCACTTCAGTGAAAGAATTTGCGTTGACTCGGACCCTAAATTTTTACGAGGTCACAAGGACCTAATGAAAAGTCAAATCGACCTAGCGAAAGAGAATCTATGGGCCTTCTAATGGGCCTAATGAAAATGAGTTTGAAGGATCCCACTACGAAATTACTTATGCACTAATTAATCTTGTATTATATACGTCCATTTGTGTAACTCCCTCCAAAGGTTGCTCTTCTATGACACCATGCCCCCAATGAATAGGAGAGTCATGTGGTGATAGTGAAAACCTAGGTGGAGGAGAAGCCTGATGTAAAGGCACAGTAAGCATAGGTGACTCAAATGCTTGTGAAGATGATGCAGAGGCCTTTGTGGCAAATGGTAAGGCTGGTTAGGGAGGTATAAACTCTTATCGCCGTCACTGTCTTTGTAGCTGAGGCTGGGGATCGGGCTTTAACTCTGGCTATGGCTTTGGCACTAGTTAGTGCTTATGTAATTGTCTGTCCTCGTAGACAACCTCCAAGTAAGTCGTTGGCATCCTTCTAATCTGTCGCATAGCATCTATAAAGATTAACTCGATAGGGGATGAAGCCTCATGAGTAACCTACTCTGTGTGGAGTAAAAGTTAGTGTATCTGTGAAATAGTATCCTCTTGCGGGACAAATTTAAAACATTGTTGGTCAAAGTACAATTTATACTAATTTAATGTACTAACGCTCATGGAAATGAAATTGTACCAATAACTCATGAATGCTCGCTACTGGTTGGAACCCAACTGGGGGCCTCTCAATAGGAGGACCGATGAGTGTGCGAGTAATGCGTCTGTACCAGAGCAAGTAAGGGTCACTATCAACTTTTTGAGTACCCTTGCCAGGAACCCTGATGACGAGGTGATCGCGACGGTGTACCCATATCTCAATATACTTTCTGTGATGGCCTGCCCAATCGTACCCAAGCCTCCCACTCCTATTAATCGAATGTAACTTTCGACTGGTACCACAACTAGACGGGATTGGTTGTAGTAGACCAAATTGTCGCAATACACGAGCAGGTTGATACCATTCAACCACTGAGAAATAGATAAGTGGCACCCGGGCAAGACAAATGTTATGACTTGCGAAGCAATAGTTTGGCAACTCAGTGTGGACCTCCGTGGTATATGGCTCCCAGATTATCTAGATAATAAAATGTAGTTGGTTATATCATTTTATGCTAATGCTTTATATACAGTTAATTACCATACCATAAATATATGTTCCTTCTTCATCTGGTCTAGTTGGTCCCTATAATGTCGCAGGATATGAAAAGGGGCGATCATATGTGATAGTTTAATGTCCTATCTATTCCAAACAAACATTCAAATGTCAGGCATATAACAATAACATAATTGAAACAAAGATGATAGAAACAATTATACCTATATCCTCATGGACTAGCCAAAAACCCTACATGTGGTGTGTGACATTGTATGGCAGTCCACTAGGGGTGAATATGTACAAGCCTTTCCCATGCCCATAACTATATATGACGTAAAAATTCTTATGTTAGTTTTAAATGTATTTGTAATTGTCCTACATATTATCCCTATAAAATGTTGTACTTGTACCTGTAGTAGAACAAGAGGACCTAAAATCTCTAATGCCTCGATCCAACTGGCAACACGAAGCTCAAGATAAAGGCATGCTAAAGCTGTCCTACCCTAGCTAAGTTTGCCCATTGCCTCAAGATCTCTCAACAAAGGCAAGAAAAACAATTTTACCTTGGCTAACGACATGTCAAGAAAAGTACCCCCGCCTAATTACACCACAATATACGTCCTGGCAACGCCCTAAATAAAAGTATCGTCAACATTATCGGGTATCGGCTGCCTCAAATGGGGTGTTTATGCAGTGAGTCGTAACGTTGAGCCATCGATGGCAGTTTGTGGCAGTATAAAACCCAATAACTCATGGCAGAACTCTTGCCACTATTGTGTAGTCCGAATTGTGTCTGACCCAGTCACTACATCCCCATCAATACGTTGACCGGTAGATCAAAAGAATGGGTCTTCTCGCACCACTTCTCTACCAATGCAGTAATGAGATACCAATCGAGCTGCATAAAGCCTAAGCAATATATCCCGTAAAAACCTGCAGTCAATAGGTATGGAACAACTCGATCATCTAATCAGGCCACCGCTCTACGTAATGATGCCTCTCTACGACAACATCAAAAAGTGTCATAGTCTCGGCCTCCCTCCCTTATCTAGCATTGGAACGATGCCAAGACTGCAAATCTAGCATTGATGAATCTATTGACTTTTGATGTTCATCACAATGAAACCTATAATAATGTTAAATTTGATGTGCAAAGATATGATAATAGGTTTTTATTAAACAATGAATTATAAAAGGTTCAGCAATACAATACATAGTTAGATGCAATAATGAAATGCCACTAGTTGGAATTACAAAACATAATTAATCCGTCCACTCTAAGCAACATAGTGACTTTTTGTTCATGGTAAAAAAAGACGTAAAATATTTTTGAATGTCGGCATCATCATTATTGTTAGTGTAGTCTGATAGTTCAATGTCCGGCACCATTAGTTCATCCTCAATAATATATATTATAGCTTCTTTTGGATGGAAGGGTCTGTTTTTTTGCATGTTCCATTGCATGAAATCGATCCAAGAGTCGTTGCATTTGGTCATTCTCTCTTTTTAGCCTATTTATGAATTCGACTGAATCACGTTTCTTGTCTACACAGATATCAGTTGAGTGTGCTCTTGGCACTCGTAGTCCATGCCACGACAATATATCTTAAGCTCGCATCTTTTTTCAAACAGCCTTGGCCATTTTAGACCATCATCTTTGGCATGACCAACAGTTGGTGGTGCGTCATATACTTGTTCGATTATAACGTGTCCAACATGCATAAAATGATTAGATGCATTAATTGGCTTGTCCACGAACTTGCATCATTTTTTGTACCATTTTTTACCCATGGATCTTCGTAGGCTCCCATTAATGGCTGTCTCTGATTTGAGGAAGTCTTGTTGTGACTCTCTTGTTATTTTGAGGAACTTCCTAAATGTTTAGAGGAGCTCCCCCCAAATACAACAGACACTAATCCATTTACAATAGAGTATTTCTACTTCTTCTTCGACATTCTCTGTAATGCAATGGAGTTAAGTTGATTTAAATTTGTTTGTTGCAATATATCTTTATATATCAGAATTAAATCAGTAATAGTACAATGATAAAGCTGATAAGACAAGTCATTGCAATAAAGCAGGCAACTATACAATGTCCAAAGCTGATAAGACAAGTCACTGCAATAAAGTAGGTCATAGTACACTGATAAAGCCGATAAGATAAGTCACTACATTAAATGGAATAATGGTACAATGATAAAGTTGATAAGACAAGTCACTGCATTAAAGCAGGTAATAGCACAATGATAAAGCTAAAAATAATAAGTCACTACATTAAATCAATGTGAAGGTCCAGGGGCTTCGCCTTGTTGGTTGGCGTTTGGACATTGGTGGCGGTTATAACCCATTTGCCTGTATATGCCGCATTTATTTCGCACGCGACCTTCGTTGAGGTCCATCTCATTCCTAAGTTGTGTTGACCTAGGATGACCCTTCGTTCGTAGAAACGTTGGATTATGGCATATAGTTGGACTAGATGGTGTGTCCTAATAATTTTTATGATGGGGCAGATAAAATTGGGGTGCTCGTGTTTTCTCATAGGCCTGAATGCTGTAACATTCATCAATGCACTTGTTGTAAGCTATCCTTAAGTCTACCAACACAACCAATGCATGGGAACATAGAATTCTGTAACTACTCCACTTCCCATATGTATTGTCATTAAGATTAACAACTTGAGCATTACCTTTCATTGTCAACACCTGCATAATTCTAAGGCTGGAGTTAAAAGGTGTTAACTTGTGGGCATCAGCCTTCGCATGATTTCGAGCAATCATATCAAATGCAAATTCAGTGTATGTATAATTATTACGTATACCCTCCGTAGCCAATTCCTGCCTAATATTAAAGTAGTTTACAACACGGTAAAATATATACTCCACGCATGCAGTGATTAGCAAATTTCTTGTTCCCCTAAGTACACCATTGAATACTTCTGATATATTCGTCGTTTGCATACCATAACAACAACCATCATCATGAGCAATGGTCCATATTTTTGGTAGAATTCGCTTTAACCATTTGACTGCTCCTTTGTTGAGTATTTCAATTTCCTCCATCACTGTATCAAATTTACGTATTTAATGAGTGTTTCCAGTAATCCACACAAGTCTCTTTAAGTATATATTCTTAAACTTGTTGTTGAAGTTACTCTATACATGTCGTAAGTAGTAGCGATGATAAGCATTTGGCCATCGCCATAATGAATTACTCTTAGTTACAGCTCCAAGTTTGCCTTTGTGATGATCCGAAATCAAACAAATGCCCTGTCTCTCTCGAATCACATAAATCTTGAGATGGTGCAAGAACCAACTCCAACTATCATAACTCTCATTTTTAACCACAACGAATGCAAGAGAGAAAATTTGATTGTTTCCATCTATTGCCATTGCGATTAACAACTTTCCCCCATACCTCTTTTATAGGAATGTGGCATTTATACTCACCACGGGGCAACAATGTGTAAACCCTTCAATCGAGGGTTTGAATGGCCAAAATACCTTGTCAAATATGACCTCATCTCTGTTATTAGTGAGGATATGTTACCACCTTACTATTGTTCTGACGTTGTACTATTGTAGTGCACCTAAAAATTTAGGCAACAACTTATAAGATGATTCACAGTCTCCAAATATCATTGAAATAACTTTCTGCTTAGCGTTCCAAGCCTTCTTATACGACACCTTATACTTGAATTTCTGTTGCACATAGTCTATGACAACTAAAATTTTGAGCGACAACTCAGCTTTCACAAGACCCTTGATGTCTGCACCAATTAATGTTGATGTCAATTGTCGATGATCTCGGTTTACCATCGAGTACAAACAAGTGTGGGGTCCTTTGTACTTTGCGATCTCAAACAACACATGCTTCTATCTCTTGCACGCACGAACCTTCCATTGGCAATCACACTCGTTGTTTATCGTACAATGAAGAAACCATACTCTTGAACTTGTCTCTATTGATGTGTCCTGATAGAGTATTATCGCATAACGGCTCTTAGATAATCCTTGTTGGTAAACACGAGACCCTTAGAGAACTCCTTCTTCATCGAATCCCATGGTTTGCCATAAATCGATGAATAATTGTCCAATGTCTCATTTAGTATATCAATAGTTGTGAACAATTCAGATATCGGCTCATGCATCCGGGTGTCCCCAGCCATTCCACCACTTGCTTGGTCCGCTTCTACCCCTTCATCATCTTCTTCGTCCTCCTCACCTAAGTCATCCATCATCCTCAATTCCTCATCCTCAGCTTTGGCTGTTCATCATCCGAGTTATGCGAATTCAGGTTTATAGTAACTGTTCTATCAGACCAGCTACAATCTTCTATCGTAGCCAAGTCTTGAACAAAACCCCCAGTTATGGACACTAGGATGTAAGGCTCAACAACAAGCGATTCTTGAACATTTTGGATGCTGGGGCCAACAGTAGACTATTTATAGTTGATAACTGGTTAAAAAGTGCATATTTATCTTGTTAATCCTAAATATTCTTGCACTTTTATTATTTTAATTTCTCCAATCTATATGCATTTGCTAGTTAATTCTTATTTTATCTTTTTGCAGAGAAAGCTTGATAAAATTGATGATTTAGTGGTAAATTTGGAGCAAAAGGAAAATATTGGGCTTCGAAGTGCGAAAAGAAGTGGAAAACAAGTGATTTTGGGTTAGAAGAGAGGCTTGATCCATATATAGGTGGACTAGAGCCCATTTTAGCATTATAGGCTCTATATTGGAACACTTTAGACTCCCTTTTTGGGCCCCTAATGTCTAATTACGGGATTTTATGTTATTCTCCTAAATTATTATTTTGTAAGGGTATTTTTGGAAAAAAGGGAATAATATTGTAACCTAGGGTTTTGGAAAAGGGGGGAGGCCATCTTGGAGATCTGGAGAGGAAGAGAAGAAGGAAGGAGACAACTCTAAAGAAGAAGATGAAGAATTCCATGGCTATGGTCTCCTCTTCCATTATCATGGGCTAAGTTCTCTCATTCCTAGGGTTTAGATGAAACCCTAGTCAAGTAATATTACTTCTTTGTATTTTTATTTTTGGGTTAATTAGTTTTGGATGTTGATTGTATAACATTGAGATTTTATTAAGACAATAATCGTATTATTCAGTTTCACATAATCAATTTCTGTGATTTTGTTTATGTGGTTATACAATAGTAATATGTGTACATGCATCAAAACTGTAGGACGAGTCATAACTCAGGAAAAACAAATTGTGACTATGACCTTAGAATTAGCGTAGACAATTTGTGTTGACCAAAGATGATTCGTGCTTAGGGTTTTGGTGCGTGATTTTCTTGATGATTGTATTGAGGCTTGTAGCCAAAATACGTCTTTTACATCTAAATTGAATGACCCAAGAATTAATACAATTGAAGCTAGTTACAAGATTAGTGGTGGATTCAACACCCTAGGAATTCTCTTTTAATTTGATTCATTGTTAATTCAGTTCAATATTTGCTTTAATTATAGTTCTCATTTAATTTTAGGAAAGAATCAACAAACAATCAATCTTTGTTAATTTCAATTAAAATTAATCTCAACTTTAGTTTTTAAACAATTAACAGTCTCTGTGGGTTCGACCCTTACTTCTCTACTATACTAGTAGTTTAGTTTGGTAATTTGATTGATTTCCACGACAGATCAATAATGGGGTTAAAAATTCTCAAATTCTGTCATATATTGGTTAGGCGAGGGTGGTGGTCAATAGTCTTGCACTGTTGATATGAGGATCTCAAGTGATGAGCTCCTATACTCCCTGACTTGTACCCCAGCCTCCAAGAATATCCCCCATCTCCACATATAAGTCAATGCTGTTTATTTGAAAATTCTTGAGCACAACCAGGACCATTGACTTAACACTTTCATTGTCATCGATTTCTAACGGCATATATGTTATCTAAATTCCTAGTGTTGACGGAAATCTACAAGTCAACTTCAACAGATGCAAATTTCTGTCTAGCTGCATCACAAGAAAAATCCTGTCCAAAAGTTAACTGTAAGTAGTTCTGAGCTTCACTTGAATGTTGCGTCGGGGAGTGGGTAAATTGTAAGAAAATCCTACATCCCCATAACACATATTTTCCCCAGAGAAAATCATGACGCATGTGCTTATTTCTGCCATTTTAAACCTAATATTAGCTGATTTATCACATTTAACATTTCTTAAAGATGGTCAACTTGTGATACATAAACAAATTGAATGCTTTCAAAGGATATATAACATCAAGGAACTTATTGTAATCTTAAGCAAGCTTGAATCACTGTAAAAAATCATTATGCATTTTGGCATTTATGTTCTTCCTCAAGATTTATTTTGCACCATAACAGATGTTTATGGAAGAATTTCTTATGCCTATAAAAGGAAAATCTTACAATCTAATATAAAACTGAATAAAGAAAATATTCATAGATGTTTAAAAGGATTTTTTATTTTTCTTTCGGTTTGAGAATTTAACATTAATTGTTGATTACAAAAGAATATCATAAAATTCATAGATCTACCATAAAAAATAAAACTCTTTGATTACAAATTTCAATATGAAAATGATAAAATACAAAAGAATACCTTGACAACAAATTAAATAACAAACTATATTCTACCATCAAGAAACTTGGCAAAAAAAACTTCTGGAAGGTGTAAAGTTGCAGAGATAAAAAAAGTATACATCACTATCCAATCATAAAATGATAATGACTCAAAAAAAAACATTTAATAGAGCATATTTGAAATTCTTTTGAAAAAAATGAAAGGAGAAGTGTTCAATTTTTTAAGAAAGTGCTAAAATACCTTTTTTTTCATTGTCAAGAACTCTAGCTCATTAAAGAAATGAACACAATCCAACAAATCACTATTTTCTTGAATTTTCACTATTTAATTTTCAGAAATGAAAACGAATTTAAAGTACTTAATAGTTTGGAGGCATGAGCTGTGATTTTGCACAAGGCAATTCCAGTCTTTGAACTAGACAACTTACCCAAATGTTTGGAAATCAAATTTTAGAGTGTAATGAAAACATAACAGATTGGAGAGTAATGCACGAAAGGAATAAATTGGGCAGATTATCCATTGACACATTTCATCAAACATTTCTTCGTCAAACCAAAAAAAATGGAGATTGGAAAATACTTGTAATTGAGTTCGCAACCAATAGGAAGTAGAAAAAATGTTTATGTTCCATAGTGGAGTTGCAGTGTCACGCCTCGAATTCCAGCGAACCCGAGGCGCGAGTAACGAGACAAAGGAAAATAAAATAATAAAGAAATAAAAGATAATAATAACATTCTCATACATTCTGTACACTGTTCTGATACATACATAGGTCTGGTCCACTTGCTTACAACATGTAAAATGAAATAAGGTCTTGGGCTTATGCCCTTATACAATATCCAAAAACAAACGCCCCTTGGGCCTAACACAGTCCCTAGTCAAATCATCTCCACGTCTCGTACTGCTGGGACATCATCTGAAATATTGCCCCACTAAAGGGGTCAGCTCAACATGCTGGTACAATATAATGCTAATGCAAGAGACAAAACCAAGGTCGTGGCATGTGCAAGTGTACAGTTATTTCTATATGGCATTCGATATCATGATGACAGAATATGAACAATGTACAGTATATAAGTAGTATGCGTGACACACCCATGCAACTCTATGCCCACCCATGTCTCATGATACGGTCCTTCCCCGTCGGCATGAGTACCTTGTATGTCTCGCTTCACGGTC
The DNA here is from genome assembly GCA_008638375.1 of Nyssa sinensis. Lineage (NCBI taxonomy): Eukaryota > Viridiplantae > Streptophyta > Magnoliopsida > Cornales > Nyssaceae > Nyssa > Nyssa sinensis. The sequence continues at coordinate 16,328,579 of CM018043.1, forward strand.
CGGAACCCGTCAGGCTGGCGAGTACCTATTGGCCGATTTTGGGTTTTTCACCACAGGATCTGCACCCTCATAATGCAAAGCACCAAGTGCTTACCCACGCCATGTCCAAAGAATTTCACTATGCCAATATGTTCTGATCTCATCATGTCATGACACATCTCATTCATACATAAAGCATGCCTCCAAGTACACAGTTCGTAATATCAACAGTTCCTCAAAGCATATTATTCACACAATACACTAACACACACAGCATATCCATAATCATCATACAACTCAGCAAGATAGTACGTAGCACATAAACATGTGAACACTCAAGCAACATGTGAACAATCAATACAGCGAAGCAAGTATTCCTAATCTCAATTCTATTTCTCACTTAGCACAATATATCGTACCTGGTAATCGATCTCAACCCGGAAAAGTATACTCGTAGTAAAGTGGAACCACCGTAAGAGTACCGAAGGTCAGGTCACCTTCTCTTTGCCTTTCTGTGTCCCTAAAATTCATAACACGAAACTCAGTTTAATTGTCACTTGAATTATGCTATTCATCAAATTTTATGTCTTTAATTCATAAGTTTCTATTTTACTAAATTAGACTCTACCATTGAGTCCGGAGCGTCAAAGGAAATAAGTTTAGGCTTTTGTAGAATTCAATTCGGACACCTGGGTTCAAAAGGGCAAAACAGTCATTTTGCACTTTACACGTGTCCTTACATTTCGTGACCTCTTTTCACAAATCGGACTCTACGGTTGAGTCCGGAATGTTCGAGATAATAAAGTTTCACTATTTGTTTACCTAATTCGGAGTTCATTTGATTGTATTTCAATGCAGGGGCATTTTGGTAATTTTATACGTCGCTACGTGTCTTTTATTTTTCGGGACCCCGTCTCGTAAAACGGACCTCACCATTGGTCTCAGAATGGCCGAGATAGTCAAAATACACTAATGACTTGTCCCATTTGGACTCCGGAATATATTTGAATATTTAATTAATTAAATTAATTTAATTAATTAATTAATTTAATTAATATTTTATTAATAATTTAATCAGGTGGGTCAAAGTGTAATTTCTTAACAGTTGGGGGGTCAATTTGTAATTTCCGAAAGTTCAGGGTTAAGGTTCAAATTCTAAAAGGTTCAAATTCCAAAGGTTCAAATTCCAAAAGGTCCAAATTAAAACTAGTTTAATTTGTTATTCTAAATCCGGTTAACCAAACAGGGGATAGGGTTAAAACTGGGATAGGGTATCCCGATTCCCATTCCAATTTAAATTTCAATTTCTTAATCCGGTTGCCAAACAGCCCCAATTAGGTTTTTAATTTAAAACCTCCGTGCGACACGTGGCAGGGGCGGTTCACACCCGCCCGAACCGGACCCGAACCGACCCGACCCGAACCCGGACAGACCCCCCCTTCTTCCCCGACTTTCCGGCGACGCACAGTAGGGTTCCGGCGCCTTCTCCGGCGCCGGCGACCCATCTCCGGCGCCGGCGACCCATCTCCGGTGACATTTTCAACCTTTCAAAATGTAGTTTTCTTCATTTTCTCCCAAGGATTCTATATCTAGGCTTAGTTTTGGACTCAACCCATTAGATTCCCACGAAATAGAGGGTCAAACCCTCGGTCAAAACTCCGGCCGACTCTATTTCCCCATTTTCCCTTCACTGGTTTTGGTTAGTTCAGACCCCAAATGGTTTCTGCACCTTAGGAGGTTATTTCCCATCATTTTAGTCTAATTTAACACATAAAATCTCACAACCCATTTCCACCAACCATGACCTGCAACCCTACTGTTCTCCCTCATTTCTTGGTCATTCCACTTAGTTTTTCTTGCAAGATAATCTACGTTTTATACATTACAAGACCCTATATTTAAAACAATTTAATATGCAAGGAAATGAGAATTCAGAACTGGAACTACTCACCCCTTTTCTTTCTGGATCTTTTTCTCTCTCTAGCCGACCTCTCCTTCTCTCTTCTGCTCCACCTCTGGTTCAAGCTCCTTAGGCTCCTCCCAATGTACACGACCTCTCTTGCTCCTTCTCTCAGTTTTTCCTTGCCTTTCTCTCCTCTTTTCTTCCCACCCGAGACCACTTATGCATCACAACTCAATCTCACACGTCTCTCTCCCTTTGACCTCTATCACTCTACATCAGCCACCTTCTTTCTCCCAAAATGCAGCTTTGCATTCAATGCAAAGCTGCTCTACTCTAGCACATATATATATATATATATATGTAGCTTACTTCTCTCACACACTAGACACACACCAAACACACACACCCAGCCGACACTACACCTCACACACTCTGCCAAATGCACCCTCCCACACATCCATATATACATGCCCATATACATGCACACATTACACAATTAATTCAATATATATATATATGTATATATATCCACGTATATATATATATATATCATGCACATCATATACATACTTCCACCCATCACAATAATAATAATAATAATAAGAATAATAATAATAATAATAGCAAAAATTTTTAATTAACCAAGAACAATAAAAATAAAAAAAAAAATTTTTCATGTCATAACATGCAGCCAATATTATATGTTTGAGAGTAAAAGAGTGTTAGACTTAGAGATTATGTGGAGTGAAAGTGAACTTACTTGACAATGATGGTGGTGATTTTATAGCCGAAATGAAGCTACCGACTATGAGGAGGCTAGGGACACGGCTAGGGCTATAGCTCACGGGGTCTAAGATGGAGGACACTCTTAGTTCCCATGCTCTGATAGAGGTGTGATAACCTGCGTGCTCTTCTGAGATGGAGGTGACCGACATATAGAAGCAAAGGTTTAGAGAGAATCGTTTCAGGGAAGAAGAGAAAAATAAGAACTAGGGGTGCAAAGTCGGATTTTTGTTACTTATGAAATCACATATTGGTAATACGATTTCATTGAAATCGCAACTTGATGAGTGCGCAAAAGTGCACTCTAAATACCCAATTATTGGATTAAAATACTAGAATGTGACCTTATTATGAGAGTATAATGTTTAATATTTTTAGTTCATTTATATTTAATTTTATGATATATATTCTCTGTTTAAGTGAGCTAATTAATATATTTATTGAATTAAGGAAGCATTGAAGGTCAAAGAAGAGTTATGGAGTATATTGTGCAATTCTTGGCTTTTTGGTAGATTCGACCATTGAGTTTCAATTGAGATTTGGATGGTGCTAGAGTTTCCGAATGAGAAAGTGGTCTTCATGAAATATTTAGAGGACGTCTTGGGATTTTTAAAAAGGTCTGGTTTGCAAAAATCGGAGTTCGTTTGGGCATCTAAATATTATTTCAAAGACAGGCCTGGAAAGCTGCTATGAACATGTCCGTCCAGCCAACTTGAAGGGGCCATAACTTGAGCTTCCAAAGTCCAAATCAGGTGGTTTTTAAGCCTAAAATTATCTACTCATCCAGGACTACAACTTTCGTGAAGAACTCGAATCTAGATTCCATCGTTATCCAATGGAGAAATGGGCTTGAACATTACGGCTGTGTGCATGTGCGGCTGGAAAAGAAGAAATAAAAAGAATTAGAAGGGGGCTTGGTTGTACGGCTGAGCAATAGTGCAGCCAAGACAAAGGAGAGAAATAAAGAAACAAAGAAAAATATATAAAAAAAAGTCAAACTTGGTGGCTGATCAGGAAACCAAAAGAAAAGCAATGAAAATAAAGAGACCAAGTGATGCGGCAGGCTTGGCTTGCATTCAGTGGTGGGCCCTATTGGATGAAATTGAGGCGCATGGGTTGAATTCAGAAAGCAATGGCTGGCCTGTTGTGCGGCTATCTTGAAGCTGGGCGCTGCAGAAGAGTTGTGCGCGTGATGGGCCTGGGCCCAGGTGTGGCGCAAGGGCGTTAGGGCGCAAGGCACCAAGGGGATATAAAAAGAGAAGAAAAAATAGCGACAGGAGGGGACGTGCAGCACGGAGCTGTGGCTGCTGGACAGAAATAGAGAAGGAGGGATACAGGCTGCTGCGACAGAAACAGAGAGTGAACAGAGGCACTGTGCGCAGCAGTTCTGGCGCAGAGAAGAAGTCGCGGCTATTCCATGGCTCAGTTTTTCTTCGTGAGGTTTATGTTACCCGTCCTGTACATGGGTAACTAAATTTTTAAGTGGGGTTGGGGATGAACTTGCACCATAGATGATTATTTTAATTTATTTTTGATTCATGTACGTGGCTTTTACTTGTTAAATTCTTTGATGATTATTCATAATTAATCGTTGGATTTTATTGTCCGAATAATTAAAGGTTTTAGTCCGTTTATAGATTCAGTCATGCTTTTTCTATTGGGTGGATTAATGTTTTGATTATTTTTGGAACAATTAAATATTTATATTGATTCAATTCTCTGCTGCAATATTGCTCGTTGGGTATATTGTCGTCGTTGGATTTTTTCAATGTGAATATTAATTTGAGAGATTTAAAGATGATGAATGATTTTTCAAAGGGTTATTTTCAGTCTAATTTTGGTTCATAATTTTATATCTTCCGATTGAGACATTTGGAATTTAAATTCTCAATTGAGTTATCTGTGAATTAAAAATAATTGAAATACCATATATGTGGAAGGGATTCCCGACACTCCACTGTTCGTTAAATTTGAATATTTTCTTCCATTAATTAATTTGTTTAATTTTTAGTTGCATTCAAAATCACTGTCTATATTTTTATTTTTTTTCGTTAACCGTCTAATACTTCTGTAGTTTCAGAAATTCTGTTTATTATTCTTTTAATTTAGTCTCCCTGTGGAATCGACACCCCAAAGCTACACTACAATTACCGCGTTATTCTTTGGGCGTAATCACAACTTTGGAATGGGATTTCATACGGAGATGCAATTTCACTAAAATCGTATAATTAACATGCAATTTTAATAAAATCGTATTCTGACTGTGCGATTTCAGTCGAAACTTAATTAACAACTAATTAACTCATAATCGCTAATCGAAATTGCATATTTAAAATGCGATTTTCAAATCGTATGTTTAAGATGTGATTTTAATAAAAAAGTTAACAATAAAATTTGCATGTTAAAAATACGATTTTTCAAACTATGAGTTTCAAAAATAGTTGAAAAACTACCTTAGATTTAGTTAAATAACACCAAAACCACGAAGAAAAAAGATCGACTTTTGCGCCCTTTTACAACCACAAAAGTGGTGAACTCCCCATAGAAACATAACAGTATTTTATTTTTGCTACTAGACACCACAATAAAGCAAAACCACGTTTTGTGGTCTGGGAGTATTTGAACCGCACCCTTCTTAAACCCAGGCGGTTTCTCCGACTCTACTCCAAAATCATCTTTCCCTCTTAAACGTCTCTCGATCAGCGCCCCTGCCGCACGGCCCTGCCTACATCTCACAGATGCAACCTTGTACCACATTGCCCAAGCGCACCATCAGCAACTGCTCCTGGCGGCCCATCGTGTGCGCCGCCGAACTTCCAAAGTACTCACTGTTTCTCTGATTTCTCCTTTTTCTCTTTCTTTTTGTAACTAAATTATACATAGATATATGCATATATAGTGTAATCTCTAGACGTGTATATGTGTGCTTTGTAATTTTGTTTCCCTAATTGTGGAAGAAAATGGCTTTTTGATTACATGAGGTGACGATGAAGAACTTTGCATTTTGAATCCGTAATTGAATCGTAATTTTCGTAATCTATATATGTGTGTTTCCATGTTACCAGTTTGTCTAAATGTAGTTTTTCTTTTTTCTTTTTTTTTTTTTGTTTGCATTTTGAATTGGTAACTGAATAGTTTAATTATAATTCGAGTAGATAAATCCGGAATTTGATCCGTTCATCATTATCATTAATCTGATTAAAACATCCATTTTTTAGGGCTGGTTTGGGTTCGTTAGTTCTGATAGGGATTCATTTTCAAAGGACCTCCGACCGGTGAGTTTCGAGTTCCGACCGGCAACTTTCAAAGGACCTCCGACCAGTTACGTCTCAGGTACGTCTTTCTTTTTTCTTTTTTACCTTCTTTTTTTTTCCTCTCTTTTTCTTTCTCTTCTTTCACCTTCTTCTCCGATCAGTGTGCTGTAACTTTGTGAGTTCTTCTTCTTCTGCTGCTGCTGCTGCTGCTGCTTCTTCCATTTTCTCTGCTTTTCCCCCTCTTCTCTGAGTTCTGCTTCTTCTTCTTCTTTTCTTCTTCCTTTTTTTTTTTTTCTTTCTTCTCCTCTGATCAGTTCTTCCCAGTTCTGCTGCTTCTTCCCTTTTCTCTGTTTTGCCCCCTCTTCTCTGAGTTCTGCTTCTTCTTCTTTTCTTCTTCCCTTTTTTTTTTTTTCCTTTCTTCTCCTCTGATCAGTTCTGTTTCTTCTTACCTATCACCTATCAAAAAAAGTTATGTTTTCCAGTCTCTTCTCTCTCTCCTTTTTCTAAACAGCCTTTTGGGGTTACTAATGGAGCTTTGTTTTGGTGCTTTTTGGGGTTATTAATGGAGCTTTGTTTTGTATTGAACTTTAAAATTTTATTCCTCCAGCAATTACTGAACTTTGGATGCTTCATACTTGCTATGATTTTGTTATTTATAATCTACTGAAGTATTTGGTACTTTAGTTTTAAGTTTATCACTTTATGATGCTTCATGGTAGAATTTTATTACTTGTGTAGATGTTGCATTGAATGATAATAATCATATATTGATATATAAAGTAGAAATTGTAGAATGTTGAAAGGTTTGAGTGATTATTAATTAAAATTAACGAATTGATAATTGATCTCTTATGATTTGTGGATTTGTTTGATTGATATAAAGATTATATATATAAAAGTAAAAAAAAATATTTATTTAACGTGTCCGTGTCCTATTTTTTTTGAAAAAGCGTGTGTTAGCATATCCGTGTTGTGTCGTATCTGTGTCCGTGCTTCTTAGACTAGGAGGAAGACTCCAACTTATTTTTTTTGGGGTATGGGTTATTATACCTTGTTTTAGCAACAATGGTAAAGCTCTCCTCGCCATCTTAAGCTCACGACGAGCTTGAATTGAAGATATGGATGGGTTGAGCAGTTTTCAAGTCGGAAACCATATGGAGAAAGGGAGTGTAAAGTCGTCATTCATATTTTACAAAGCAAGACATAACTGGTTAGCAAGTGATCTATCTTGGAATGCAAGGAGATATGAAGCTGCTGATTCGAAAAGTAAAAAATGAATGGTGGCAGTACTTGATGAACTCCTTAGCTTGACTATGGAAAAGAGGACGCCATTTTCTCAACTGGATGCATTTTTGCAAAGTTTAGGTTACTAGCTAGATTATTGTTTACTTAATAAAGCAATATGGTATCTTTTACATTACTAATAATGGTGCAGAGAATGCTGTATTCTTGAAGGAAGCTTATCATAGGCCTAATTGGATTTACAAATGTCCTCTGTTGATATTTAGGGATAAATTTGTAGCACTAAGTGATAGGAGAGATATCGATTCGTGTATTGGAATGCCTTCATCACGTATTGTTCCAACTTCCAAGACTGTGTCACTTCATTATATTTATGACGATACATGACAGTGTCAATATGGACCAAGGGGAGACAATAGAGGAATATGAGCTTATCAGTGAGGGAGGGGACAACAAAAATGAAAGAATGAAGAAGTATGCTCTTATAGAGATTTGGGGCTGGGTTTAGACTTCAGCTTAAATCGACAGCTGCAAATCTTAATGACTGTTAATGATTTGAAAATTTTCCTAAACAAAACAAATGATTATTTATGAACTAATTTTTAAAAGTTTTCGGGATATATATTGTCTTCTATTGATGAATTTTTCAAGGCAAGTCCATCAATCACTACACCACATATAAGAAAATTCATCAAATTTATGTGATCAGTGGCGGGATCCCCCACTGACTTAGGGGGGGCAAAAATGCAAGAAGTAGAATTTAATGGAAGATCTTGTGGAAATATGAAATTTTGTAGGGGAACCACAGTTTTTTTTTTATTAAAAAAATCATAGAAAATAGTGATAAAAATTCAAAGTTCCAAAATTTTGGTGTATATGCATCCGCCTCGGATGGTGATTCTCTTGATTGACATTTGTAACCTACCAATTTTAGGTGACAGATTTTTTGTGTGACAATCGTTATCAAGCAAATACCACTAGATTGAAAATTTCATGGGAACTCATTTTGGGTCTACAATGGTTGATGCAATCGAAGCAATGGCTGTTTTGAACTTCTTATAACTCATTTCTCTCTCTCACAAGATTACCTTTTTTTGTTAATTTAGAAATTCAATATGAATATGTTTTTTTTTTTTTAAATTTAATAATCTAAAATTTAAACTTTTTAAATATTTTGTTTTGGCAAATTTTTTGATTGGATTAATTAAAACATTAAAATTACCATTGGAACTAAATTTTGAATCCGAATATTGCAAATTTTAGTCGAATATTTTAACTTCACTATCAATTAGCCCACTTTTATAAAAATAAATTAACATATCATGTGATTTATATGTGCAATGAATATATATATATATATATATATATATATATCAATTATTAGGCACGAAACTGGTCAAAATATCGGTCCTCCAGGCCTGGCCCTAGGCTTTTAGGGCCTTGAGCCTAAGATAAAGGCTTGACCCTAGATTCTTGGATCAGGTCCGGCCCAAAAAAATTGGGTTCAGTAGCCTGACCTATATTGCCTCCCTCTCATTAGAATCTTTTATGGGTTGTTTATCACAAAGTTTGCTCTCTGATAAGAACGAAGAAAAAATAAAATAAATACAAAAGAGTACTTTAGACGGTTTAGCGAGTGTTTTTGATAAATAAAATGGAGCTTGTCGAGAAAGGCATTTCCATCTTTTAAGAAATTTAAGAATTCAGGGGGAGGCTATTAAGGAGCTATTGCAAGTCCTTTCTATGAAGTCTCTGGCAAAGTTGGAAGGAAAAAGAAGTGACGCTATGAGGTCATCACGGGTAAAGTTTGTGTAGCGGTGTTGGAAGACCTTTGATACATCTCAAATATCTAATTTGTCTGTCATCGATTCCACAAAAAATAATTGTATCTTCTACAAAAAGGATATGGGAAATGGAATCCCCATTGGCCATCCCCACATCAAAGACCGCCAAAAGATCCCCTAAAATTGCCTTCTCTATCATTCGACCCAAGACCTTCATCACCACCATAAAAATAAGGGGGGGGGGGGGGGGATGGGATAGAAGATCCCCCTGCCTTAATTTCCTTGGACTCTAAAAAAAAAAACCCTTAGGAACCCTACTAATCAATGTAGAAAAATGAACAATAGATATACATTGTTTAATCCACCCCCTCCAATGATCCCCAAAACCTATCCTCTCTAATACATATAGCAAGAAACTCCAATTGACATGATCATATACCTTTTCCATGTCCAATTTGCAAAAAACCACCCCCGACTATCTACTCTTTAACCTTGAGTCAATACATTCATTTGCAATAAGCATCACATCTAAAATTTGTCTCTCGTCAATGAATGCATCCCGCTAGAGATCAACTTTTCTAGTTGTGCCTTCAACTGAATAGCTAAGCTCTTTGCTATGATCTTATGCACACCCCCCACCAAACTAATCAGATGAAAATCCTTCAATTTGAGGCTCCACGCTTCTTTGGAATCAAAGTGATAAAGGAGGCATTAAGACTCCTCTTGAACACTCCAATCTCATAAAAATGATGAATAACGGCCATAACATCCTCCTTAATCGCATCCCAACAATGATGACAAAAGGCTATCGACTTGGCATCGAGGCCTGGAGCCTGGAGCCTGGAGCCTGGAGCTTTATTCCCTTACAACTTTAAAGAGTAGTAAACACCTCCTCTTCATCGAACAACCTCTCTAACCAAGCAACATCCTCTACTGATTTTTTTTTATAGGTAAATCACACACACACACACTTTACCCATAAGGGGACTTGAACCCTTAACCTCCCATATGGGGAGGTGGAAGAGGTACCAGCCAAGTTAGAGCTACTTGTTACATCCTCCACCGAAACTGAACTCAACTCAAGAGCCTCAACCGTAGAACAATACGCTTGCCTTTCTTTATGCATATTCTCATAAAAGTCACAATTCTTTCTTTAATTGCCATTTATTCTTTGTATTCCACCCCACCAATAGAAAGACTACCAATATGATTATTCCTTCTATGAGCATTCACCGTTCGATAAAAGAAGCGAATGTTTAAGCCATAAAACACTTATTTTTTTGTCTCCAACAAATTTCCTCCACCAATGCAAGATTTCCCGGCTCTGCTTTTTTTTTTTTTTTTCATCCTATCTTCCTTTTTCCTCTGAAGATAATCCCCCTTTTTTTTTAATCCAATTCTACTATCTCTTGTAAAGCCTCCTTCTATTTCACCTCCACCCAACCAAACCCCTCTTTATTCCATTTCTTACGTTCTTTTTTCAACAACTTGAGTTTCTTTGCCAATACAAAACTAGGATATCCTTGCACTTCATAGCTTTGCCACCGATTCTTAACTAAGTCCGAAAATCCCTCAACCTTCAACCACATAATTTCAAAGCAAAAGAGCCCTTTTCCATTGTGAATCCCTCCTCAATCCAACAAGATAGGAACATGGTCTGACATTGGCTGAGGCAAGGTGGTTTGAATGACCGTAGAGAAATGCTCCTCACAACTGGTCGATAGTAAGAACTTATCAATCCGAGTCATCGATGGGATCTCCCTAGTATTCACCTTGGTGGATCGTCTCCCTTCCAATGGAATATCAATCAACTCCTGAGCACCAATAAAATAAGTAAACTCCCTCGTCCCCATTGATGTCCCTTCACAGCCCAACATCTTGCAAGGGTTTATGATAACATTAAAATCACCACCAGTGCACCATTGTTCACTCCAAATGTGACACACAACATCTAACTCCTCCTAGAGAACCTTCCTGCTAACATCAACAGTTGGCCCATACAGCCCTGAAAAAATCCACCAAAAATTGTCTTTAACATTCTAAAACAAGCATGAAATAGAGTGCGATGCAGCCATATCCCCTATTTATTCATCACTCTTTTATCCCAAAAAAGCAAAATACCCCTTGCTGCCCCTTCAGCATGAAGCACCACTCATTCTATAAGTCTTTCTTCCCAATACTTCTAACAAGTTCCTTGGTCATCTGGCCCACCTTTTTTCCCTGGAGACATACAAGATCAACCTTCCATCGTCTAAACATCAACTTGATGACCTTCCTCTTATTTGGGTCATTCATGCCCCAATTATTCCACGAGATAATACGCACCTTCATGGGGAAACCACTAATTCCTCGGAATTCCTCTCCCTCCCCCTATTCTCGCCTCATAATTAACTGACGATTCCAGTTTTTTCAATTCCTTTATTCCTTTCACTGCCGACCCTCCCTTTTTCCTTGTGGCCTTCAGTTTTGCCTGCATACCCCATCTTTTGTCAATAGCTTCAATAATCTGAGAGTTTCTTCTTCACATCGTTAATAAGTCACACCCCCCCCCCCCCCCCCAAAAAAAAAAAAAAAAAAAAAAGAAGCTAAAATCCTTTATTTTTCTCATCACCAATTCAGAAACATCAGTGTCAGGATCCTTTAGACTGCCCACTGCAATGGTCAGATCAGTCCCCTCCCTGGGGTAAATAAGAGCCTGACAATCAATAGGTTCCAGAAAACCAGAATTCTCTTCAATGCCATGAGCATGAATCAACTTCTCCTGCACAACATGAACTACCAGCTGACCTTCCTTCTCCCCTTCTGCGGAAAGCTGTCCTCTCTTCAATCTCAGATTCCTGCCATTCTGCCCCTGAAATTTTCCCAGTAATTCTGTAGCCTCTCTATGCAATTTCTGTGCCGCTATGTGTTTCAAAATGTCTCTCTTCAGTTCCTCCAGCAAACGAGACTCCTGGGGACTAATAACACTTTCCTGTTCTAGTGCTATCCATGCCCCATCACCCAGTTCCAGATCAGTTGTAATGCCCTCCCATGCCTCACGTGCTTCAGCATTCAACTCTATATCTGGAAATTCAGATTTCTGTTCTATACTGCTCGAAGCATGCCCTCTTTTCCTGGCTTCCTTCACTGTACATTACTTTGTCAATTACTGCTATAGGAACCCAATTCCCCATCATCTGGAATAGAGCTTTTGCATAGCTAGGAAATTGAGGTTGCTAAAGGAGGATATTAGGAAGTGGAATTGTGAGGTTTTTGGGGACATCCAGGTTACGAAGCAAGAAATTTTGCAGCAGCTTTCGGATCTAGACAGGGAAGAACAATTGGGTTCTTTGTCATCTGAGAAGAGGGCTGAAAGAGACGGCTTAAAGGGGAAGTTCAGGATGATTTTGAAGGCTGAGGAGACTTCCTGGAGACAGAAATCACGGGCTGTCTGGTTAAGGGAGGCCGACTGTAACACAAAATTCTTCCACAGGGTTGCATCTGCTCACTACTGAAGGAACAAGATCTCATCAATTGTTGTTGATGATCAAGTCTTAACCGAGGAGGAATCTATTAAGAGTGGTATTGTTGGCTTCTATAACAAACTGTACATAGAGACTTGCCATTGGAGGTCTGTGGACCGTGGTACATGATATAATTATGGGGAGTTTAAATGGGGACGAGGTGGTTGGTCTGGAGATCCCTTTCTTAGAAGTTGTTAGAGCCCTAGAAGCTTGCGATGGGGATAAAGCCGCGGGGCCAGATGGCTTTTCCATGGCTTTTATTTTTTTTTTTTAAATGTTGGAATGTGGTCCTAATCAGATGTGATGGCGGTCTTTGGGAGCTTCCACAGGGATGAGGGTTTTGAGCGGAGCCTCAATGCTTCGTTCATTGCTCTCATTCCTAAGAAGGAGGGGGCTGAAAGCATTGGGGATTTTTGTCCTATTAGCTTGGCGGGCAATGTCTACAAACTGTTGACAAAGGTCCTCTCATTGAGACTGAAGAAAGTTATGGGTAACATTATTTTGTGCAGTTGAAAATGCCTTTATGGAGGGAAGGCAAATTTTGGATGCGGCTCTTATTACTAACGAATGTATCAATGCAAGGAGGAAGTAGAAGAAAAAGGGCCTTGTTTGCAAGTTGGACATTGAAAAGGCTTTTGATCATGTTAATTGGAAGTTTTTGCTAAACATGTTAGAAAAGATGGGATTTGGGCAAAAATGGAGAAAATGGATGGAATCGTGCATCTCCTCGGTTTCCTTTTCTGTGTTTGTTTGTGCTCTTCAGCTTAATGCAGGGGGATCCTCTATCCCCTCTCTTATTTGTGATCAAAATGGAAGTTTTAAGCCATTTTATGTCCAGAGTCGAGGAAGTGGGGTTGATAAAGGGCTTCCCAGTGAACGATAGAAGGGGTGGCCAGGTTGATATTTCTCAATTGCTATTTGCTGGTAATACAATTATTTTTTGTGAGCCTAACCTTCGTCATCTCCATTTCATTCTTTGTATATTGGTTTACTTTGAGGTGGTGTCGGGTTTGTGGATTAACCTCCCAGAGAGTTGCATTTATCTGGTAGGAGAGGTGCAAGGGTTGGAAGCCTTGGCATGTTCCTTGGGTTGTAAAGTGGGGTCTCTTCTTGCGATGTACCTGGGGCTTCTGCTCGAAGCCTCTTCGAGATCTAAAGGGTTGTAGGATCCAGTGGTGGATAGGTTCCATAGTTGGTTGGCATGATGGAAGGGGAAACTTTTCTAAGGGAGGAAGGCTTACTCTTGTGAAGAGTATTTTGGGCAATCTTCCAACTTACGTTATGTTGCTGTTCCCTATTCCTTCTTCAATCAATAAAAGATTGGAAAAGATTATGGAGAGACTTTCTATGGGGTCATGAGGGGGAGGCTAGGAAGATTCATTTGGTAAGTTAGGAGAAGATTAAGAAGCCAGTGCAAGTTAGGGGGTCTTGGGGTGAAAGATCTGAAGATATCCAACAAAGCTCTTCTTGGTAAATGGTTGTGTAGATTCGGGGAGGGAGAGAGTGAGTTGTGGAGGAAGCTTATTGCCTTTAAATATGGCTGAGGAGGGGGGTTGGTGCTCAGGTAGGGCGGAGGGCATGGATTTAAATCGCGGTCGCGGTGTAACGGTATCGGGAGTATCGGGTCATTCGTAACGGGAATCGGAAATTGCAACCGTGAATTTTTTTCAAACACTAGCAAATTTCATAAAAGTCATTGATACACATATCTTGATTATAATCATCACATTTCAATCTTTTTTACTATTAATTTTAAATTTTCTAACACTTAATTTTTTTTTTTTATTTATAAATAATACTTAAGAAGATATTTTATTAATTTATATGGATATTTTAAAGTTAAACTAATAAGAAATATCATTTAATTTGAGTGGCATTACAAAGAATAATATAAATAATAACAAAAAATAATTATAAGCATGAAAGATTTGAGCATGTTCAATTCAGCCCTCTTAGGGAAATGGCTATGGAAATTTGGTGAAAGTAATAGGGAGCTTTGGAGGGACATCATTATTGCGAAGTATGGATGCGATCACGCAGGTTGGTGCTCGGGCAATGTGGAGGGGCCGAGGGGTTGTGGCCCTTGGGGATTCATTAGAGATGGGTTGAGACTCTTCATGGACAGATGCCGTCTTGTTCTCGGAAATGGCGATAGGTTGAAATTCTGGTATGATGCATGGACTGGGGAGAGTGAGCCTTTGAGGGTGAAATTCCCCAGGTTGTATAGTCTGGCTAGCAACAAAGAGGCTCGGGTTAGTGAGTGCTTGGAGAAAGCTGGAAACAAGCTTATCTGGGCCCCCTGTTTTAGGAGAGATTTATATGATTGCGAGCTTGATGAGGTGGGCTCTTTTCTTCGGTTACTTAACAATTTTCAGGCTTCGGAAGATAGGGAGGACAAGAGAGTTTTGAGGCCAGATAAGAATTCTTTTTCTGTCTGCTCCTTCTATAGAAGCATATTCGCTCCAGTTAGATCTTCCTTTTCTTGGAAGCTCATCTGGCATGCTACTGTTCTCCCGAAAGCTTCTTTCTTTGCTTGGGAAGCTTCTTGGAAGGCGATCCTTACGGCGGATAACTTAAAGAATCGAGGCTTCTCCTTAACTAGCAGATGCTCTTTGTGTAAGAACGAGGAGGAAAGCGTGGATCACCTGCTTATCCACTGTCATGCTTCATGTGTATTGCTGGAATGTTATTTTTGCTCTGTTTGGTTTCTCTTAGGTTATGTCAGGGTCGGTTAAAGATCCTCTTTTGGCTTGGGAGGGTTGTAATCTCACAAAGGACCTCAAGAGAGTTGGGAGACTGGCCCCAATCTGCCTCTTGTGGTGTATTTGGAAAGAAAGGAACAACCGTGTCTTTGAAGATGTGGAGCTCTCTACTCCTTTCTTCAAATATGGCTTTTTGCGTTTATTACTTTTTTGGGCCAAATGGACTTTCCCTGTAAATGTTTCTTCTTTTGTAGGTTTTTTGGGTTCTCCTAACCAGATGTAAGTTCTTGGGGTTTTCGCCCTAGTTGCCCGTCTTGGGCTCCATATATATACAACTCTTACTTATCAAAAAAAAAGTTGAGTTATGGAATAAAAAAAATTTAAAAATTTTGAGGCCAAGAAGCCTTTTCGAGTTCATATTGACCCGAATGTTTTGGTAACCCATTTCAATTTTTTTTGAATTATTTTGTTAAATATCTCTCTTGTATATAAATGTTATAAAAATAGAAATCATAAGAATTCTGTAGAAAAAAAATTAAAAAAAAAATTGAAAAAAAAAAACATAAAATAGATATAATAGTCCCGTAATGGCCTGTAACGCCCATAACGGTCGATACGTAACGGTATCGGTCGATACGGCTGTGAATTTTAGTAACACCAATATATTGGTCAGTATCAGTATATGAGGGTCAAAAAACCGATACGTAACGGCTGATATGTAACGTAACGGCCATTATTTAACACCATGGCAGAGGGGGTGTGATCTTTGGGGTGCAGTGGGTGCCATTAGGGGTGTGTGGAGGGAGTTTCGGGAGAGGATTAGGTTTGATGTAGGTGAAGGTTCTCGAGTGAAGTTTTGGGAATATACATGGAGTGGGGATGCTTCTTTGAGGGTTAAATTCCCCTCCCTTTACAGTTTGGCTTGTAATAAGGGGTCTTGGTTGAGGGAGTACCGTGAGAGGAAGGGGAATGATCCAGTATGGATCCCTAGGTTTAGGAGAGAGTTCTTTAATTTGGAGTTGGAGGAGGTTGCTTCTTTTCTCATACATATTCAAATCTTTGGGGTAATGGAGGGAAGGGAGGACAAAATCGTTTGGATTCCAAATAGCAAATCTTTTTCTGTTCGCTCTTTCTATAGGAGCATGGGAGCTCCTGAGGGTTTGCATTTCACTTGGGATCTCATTTGGCATTCAAGAGCTCCTCACAAAGCTTCTTTTTTGTTTGGGAGGCTTCTTGGAAAGATATTTTAACTACGAATAATATGAAGAGAAGAGGCTTCCAATTAGCAAGTAGATGCTATCTATGCAAGAAAGAGGAAGAGAGGGTCGATCACATCCCCATTCATTGCCATGTGGCTCGAGAATGTTGGGATTGGGTCCTTGCTATTTTTGGGCTGCCTTGGGTAATGCAGGGGACTATTGTTAGAGAGCTGCTGATAGCTTGGACAGGCTGCAAGATGAGAAAAGAGACAAAGAAGATTTGGAATCTGGTTCCTATTTGCCTTTTGTGGAGCATTTGGAAAGAAAGGAACAATCGCGTCTTTAAAGATTTGGAGCAATCTCTTCCCTCCTTTTAAGTATTCTTTTTAGCGTTTGTTATTTTTTTGGGCCAAAGAAGCGTTTCCTGTAAATTTCATTTCCTTTGTTGATTTTTTGGGGTCTTTAAGACGTGTAAAGGTAGAGTAGGTTTTATTTTTGGGAATGCCCCCCTTGGGCACCATTTGTATTATCTTTTACTTATCCAAAAAATACTGATGAGTAGAAGTAGATGGCTTTGAATCTCCTTGCTTATCAAAGAACAGTAAATTTAATTTGTTTACCCTCTCCCCCTACCCCTGTGATATTGCAGCATACCTGATTCTGCCACTGCTTAGCACCCGGATTCACCTCACATCCCAGAGCAATTTCCCTACCAGAATTATGCTTCTCGGCTTCTTCAGATGAGACCAATACTGCAAAGCGATTGGTTGGCTTTAAGTCTTTAACCCCAGGCCCCTTAGCAAGGCAAGCTTGTTTCATGTGGAAGCTCACATCCCCCAAAGCATCAACATCACCTCTTGCTATTTCAGTTGGGCCTGAAATTTTAATATGCCCATCTTGCGGGTCACCAGATACTCCATTTTGTTGTCCACTGCCCAGTCCAGTATCCTTTTCGTTGCGGCACCCACTGGGCGTGAACCAACAGCCCCAGACTCCAGCCCAACTACACCAATGCTCTCATTTAATCACTGGTCACATGACTGTCTTGCTGCAAGTTTAAATTTTGAATTACAGGCTATGTGTCTGTTCCTCAGAGTGCCCCAAGACAAGCATCTGTGTCCCTGGCCTGGACTGCATCACGTGTCCAAGACAGGCTTTGGTGCCCTTGTCAACCCCTACGCACGAGCCGTTCATCATTCCCGTGCGCTGAAAATGTCTTCCCCTCCAATGCTGCTGCAACTTTGCCTTGCTGTGAAGAACCCTTCCCCGAGTCTACAAAATCCACTCCTGTGGCTAGTTTTGGGGTCATCTCCACCCAGACAGGAATCTCCACTTGCCACAACCTTACAGCCACTAACACCGTCGCCGGCAAAATCCTGTCAGTAGCTTTTACTTTCATTCTAGCCCATTGAAAATGGCGTTTTTTTTACCATTTCAGCTTCCAACTCAAGTTTCTCAACAAAAGCCCCCAAACCAATCCGCAATTGCTTTAAAAATCTCCTCTTTCCAAAAAATCAATGGTAATCCCACCAACCTGATTCATGTATGTGTGCTCATAGCCATTTCTCTGGCAACCTGTGAGCGGTGACCGCCAGTCCCGCTACAACCGTTGCCCCATATATATCCATTTGCCAGTATTAGGGATCCTTTCTGCTTCAACCTTGGATGGAAACAAGAAAAGAAACAGGGATGCATTCATCTCAGTCACCTGAACCCAGATGGAACTTTCCATCTCTCATTGACCCATGCCTGCAAATCCTTGGTCGACAGCATCTGTTGAGAATAGACTCAATACGTCCAACCAGAGCACGCCTGATGAAATCTGCTAGGGTCTTGCAAGAGTCCCTATCCCCCGCGACCACACACCAACTGTTCCCCCCTCCGAACTTCACCTTCATCGACACCACTGCCCATTTCTCTCTCTCCACTACTTCCTTGTATGATCTTTCCACTGACGGAGGAATATTCCTCGAGCCAGCATACTGGCACAAGAGATCGGCAAAATCCACCCATCCCATACTAGGGTTTTCTACAACTTCCACAAAAGATTATCAACTTTTGGAAGCCTCTTCAACCAAGAAACTTTGACGATGGCCTTCCCCACAAATCGAGCGACAGATCGTTGAGTTTTGAAACACAGAACTCTGAATTAGTCGATCTCGAATCGCCTTGCTACTATTGTTTTTATCAGAGTACATCTTCCTGTTGCAAATCTCTTGACTTAATTTGAGCCTCCTTTTTTGTATACTTATTACTCTACCTGTTCGGTTGCTGAGAAACTTGAGGAAAAAAACAGAAAAAAAGAAAGAAAGACAAATTTTGATCTGTGGGTTTTTTGAACTCCAATAAACACAGCTTCAGACAAGGATAGTTCCATACAGCTGCTAGTTAGTTTAATTATGCTAAATTTATTTTTGTCTGTTTTTTGTTGCAACGAAACTTGGTTGAACTGAAATTCCTGTTGGGTTGTTGATATTTGAAAACCATGGAATCTAGGTGCATTTGAAAGGCTGTCGTGGTTCAGAAGGCTCGGCAGTCAGCACCCTCAACTTGGAGAATACATCCATTATGCTGTCACTGGAATCCTTCCTTTTATCCAGAAGGTTTGCGTCTTACATTGTTTTGTTTGATTAGATTACCACATTAGGATAAAAATTAAATTAAAAAATTTCTTCTTGTTTTGGATTGTCCCATGGCATTCTGATATATTTGTGCTTGGATACCCCATGAAATACACTACTCAATTTTTTTGACATAAAATTTCAAATGATTTCTTACTCCAAATTGAGGAAAAATAATAATAATTCAAATGAGTCATTTATCCAAAATACAAAAACATAACATGTTAATCTTGCACTACCGTGCATGTTGATGCGCAGATGTTTGTGTATGTATGTGAATCGTCTGTAAAATTTTGTAAAGACAATGTATTGTGTATGTATGTAGTGCATATGCTCCAAGGACTGAATTTGTACTCTCTAATGCTATGGAAAGCAACATGGAAATATTCCATATTGAACATGGATGTTGAAATGCTCAGGAGATGGAAGAACCAATAAAGTGAAAGTTGTGGATAAATGTTGTGATCTGTAAATGACCCATTTGGTGAGAAGAGGTGATGGAGACCTGTGTTGACATTCATTTCTTCATTGATTTATAGCAAGTGAAGTATGTTTCTCAGATGTGCTGATGCTGGTAAGATACTATATTTACTGTAATATCCAAGAAGGAAATCTGTTTTTCACCAATATTTGGAAAATTGTAAAGAAACGCCCTGTATGTCTACTTGCCAGTAGTCTAATAAAATATATAAAAACTTGATTCAAGGCTTTATTCATTCAAAAAAAGTATCTGAATTTAATTTTCTATGGTGGAGTATGAATGAAATTGTTTGGTAAAAATTATTATTAATAATGACCAATGTTTTGAAACCCATACTGTGCTAAATGGTTGAATTGTTAGTATACGAAGCTGTCACGTTTTGTATTCTACTGTTGCACGGTGCTGTGTGATGTTAAGATTGATAGTTTAGTGATGAAAACTTTTATTCCCGAATTAGTAATACTTAACATTTTAACTCAATGAAATAATATATAAGGATAATTTTTCCAATTGAAATTTAATTTTAAAAACACCTTCCATTTTGTTCTGTGATAAGTGAAAAGTCAAGACTTTTTGGTTAAAAATTTAGACCCTTTCTTACTGATCAAAAAGAAAAAAAGTAGACCTTTTCTAAGTGAAAATTTTTTGTCGGTAATGCACTTAATGGAGAAACTATTGAAAGTTTTCAGTTAAGACCTCTTAATAGCAAGGTCATTGCCATCGAGATCCTATAATGGATCAATGGGAGGTTTTTGAGGTTTGGATCGTAGAATCAAATCTAGAATTGTAAAATTCTATTGAATGAGAAAGCTAGTACCATCAAATATTTGCGCATCTTATAAAAAAAAGTGCCTCTTAAGGATGCTTAAATATACACAATGAACGAACCTAAAACTCATGAAAGAATATTATAAAAAAAATTGAAACAAATATCTAGAGGAAATAAACTTCATAGAACCTCCCTAGAGATTTTGTAATAAATTAGCATAACCAACGTTTAATTTAATTTACAAAGCATTAACTATAATAACTCATTAAAATTTTATTACTTATCAAAAGATAATGCAGTAAAATATTAGACGTAAAGACGTAAACTGTAAGAAAAAAGTTCATGAATCATCTTCATTAGTGATTAAACATTGCATTAAAATATTCAATTTACATATGAAGAAAATTTTTATATTAAAATGTTTAGGCCATTTTGGTTAAGAAAGGCCCTATAGCAGAACCTACTACTTGGGTGAAAGAAATAAAATTAGCATAACAATTTATTTGGATAATAGATCAATTGGTTTAAAGTAAGCTTATTAATTTAGAGAGAGAGAAAATTTGATTGACTTGAAGCAATGATTTTAAAGCAACTTCGTGACCCAAATGGAAATATTGGACCCATAGTAATCAAAGTGAGGATTCTAATGGCATGAATTAACCATCAAAATACCTGACTAGTTTTAAACAGACTAGAAGACTTGTTCTTGAATCAAAATGTAATTTTTTTTGACATAATTTTCTCACTCGGGACATTTAAGTGGGTCTTGTTTTTTGGGCCCCTAGCAATAGCTTATCAAAAATATATGCAAGAGAAATATTATAAATTTATATTGTAGAATTAGTAGAATTTGGAGTGAAATCGAGATTCAACGATTTCAACTGATCCTATAGGAATTTCACAAAAATTCTACCCTTTAGAGATTTTTTTTTTTTTTTAAATGATGAGCAATGAGAACCGATCCCCTAATACCAACCCCTCTTAGATGCCACACCAACACTGTATCCATTGTGTTACAAAGGCTTTGGCCCCACCCTCTAGAGATTTTTTGTGCAATCAGAATTGATTTAGTCTTTTTGGATTATAAGATCATAGTATCTGGATCAGGATTGCAACAACCGCACTTAATAGTGTTAAATTTTTTAATTAGGAAAAAATTATATCCCCACTTTTTTATTTCTAACCTAACTGCAGTCCTGTCCATTTCAAATGCAACATGCTGGGTGGTTAGAACAATTAAATAAGCAATTGACCCCTCTTCTACTTGACCTTGTTTGGGTTAGATGGGATCTTTCCATTCTAACTGATAGTCTTGATGAAACACAGTGGGTGGGAGGTTGGGGTTGGATGGGATCTTCAATGGTTAATTACAGTATTGAAAATGATATGGATTATGGCTTAAAATGTGCACTTTGATCCAAGTGCTTACTCATCTTTTTATTCAAGAGATTTCTGCATAGTGTTCTATGTTTCATGCTACTTTCAATTTGGACACATTGACATTGAAGCAGCCTCTTTAGTTATCGTATGAATCTTGGTATGAGCTATTGTGCTAAGTGATCTATCAAAAAAAGTAAGAAGTAGTAATAATAATAATTAGGCTAACTGGTTAGAAAATAATTGGGCGGCTAATGGTTGAAAGAATAATAATTATAATTAGGCTAAGTGGTTAGAAAATAATTAGATGGTTAATGGTTGATTTCATCCCATGTTTAGTGAGATGACTAGACCATGCATTGATTGCAGCAGGAAATTCTCTTAGTATAAGTTTGCTCATAAATATTTTTTGAGATTAAGTTGTTAAATTTCATTTTGTAATGGTATTCCCTTATCATTATTTGTCAAAATTTAGATAGATTCTAGGGATATGAGTGTCGCAATGTGACATAGACACATTGTTGGACACTTCTCGAGAACTAGACATAGGACTACCGATTTGGAAGTGCATGCATAGGAGCTTAGCATATTGAAATACATACCGAGTTTTGTGTGACTTTCTATGTATATATTGAAGCAATATATACTTCGACAGTGAAGATCTCATACACATTGCTTTAATGTTATATTTTGAAGCTCATTAAAATTATTTGCTTAATTACACTCTAGCAATGAAAGATTCATTTCTTTTTGTTTTCTTTTATAGCTCCCATTTGGATAGTAAAAAGAATGACTCAGAATTTAGTTAAGAGCAATACTAATGCTTTACAGCTTTCAAGTTCCAATTCCCTGCTAAAAATGCATACTCATGACATGATAACCATACCATGGCTGCATGATGTGCCTTTGTATTGTTATTGAAGTAAACAGGGCCTTTTATTAACCAGGGATTGGTGGAGAATGTTTTAGTTATTTTCTTCAAAGTTGAGAACATCCAGTCGAGGGATTAATTTTCAAGCTTAATGTGAAAAATTCTTGTGGCTCGAAGGTGGACGAAGCTAACCTGGAATTCTCACTTCGCTCTTTCGTGATCAAGCTTTCAGTATCAGAACCTCTCACGAAGGCTCTGCTTCAGGGTAAGTGCCATAAATAAGCTGCCTGCTTGGTTCATAATCACTTCTTGAGGTTTGATGTTACAAGTCTTTGTCCTCTTGAATTAAAAACTTACCAATTAGCTGCCATATTTTGTATGTGTGCAGCATTTGCTTGTTTTGAAGAGAATCAATGTATAGTTGCTTGATTTGCAACTTCATCAATTGTTTGCCATACCTGTTAATTATGTTATGTCCTTTCTTTTGTATAGTATTGGGATTGGAACTGGGATTTCACGCTTCTTCTTTTTTACGCATTGCAGGTGAGAAATAACTGCTTAATTTGGTTCATAAACATAGTTACGTACTTGTTGGTATAGTTGTAGTTTTGTGTTTGGTTCCCTCCAGTCCCCAAGTGCACACACTACGTGTGTGTCTGTTGCAGAAGTCTGCACTCCTACTGTTCAACTCTGTGTCCCACGGAGAGCTGTTTCCCAAAATGCACCGGTGTTCAATGTACTTGCGATTACAGCAATCGTTTGGATCTTCTCTTCTTGGTAAAAGCAACGTCTGCGAAGGTCTTAGCCCCACCCCATTTGGGAAATCAGGCTATATGTGGGTCTCGATCATGCAAAAAACAAGTGGAGGAAGAAGACCCAAGAAGAAAATCTACTACAGAGTCCATGAACTTGACAAGGTCATGGACCTCCAAAAGAAACCATCTTTGATTCTACACCTCAAATCCCTGATCCAATCGCAGAAAAACCAATCTCTCTTTCTCAGAGACCTTGAGAAAGAAGTTGGGTTTGTTCAGAAATGGAATTTCATGGCTGTCATTGAGAAGTACACTACAATATTTCATGTCACTGGTGGGAACAGAACACCACCTATGGTTATGCTTACAGAAAAAGCTAAAAAGATTGCAGTTGAAGAAGTTGATGTGAGACACCAAATGGAACCCATTTTAGTTAAAAACCTAAGAAAGTTGTTAATGATATCAGTTGATTGTCGGGTTCCGTTGGAAACAATTGAATTCATCCAATCTGAATTGGGTTTGCCTAGTGACTTCAAGAAGACATTGATTCCCAAGTTCCCAGAATTTTTTTCAGTGAGAGATGTTAATGGGAGAGCTCTTCTTCATTTGGAAAATTGGGACTCAAGTCTAGCAGTAACCGCCCGTGAGGAGAGATTGCTGCGTGAAGGGATATTGGACTCCGGCGGATATGCAAAGCGGGTCAAGATCTCAAAGGATGGTAACTTTTCAGGTCCCTTTGCGTTTCACGTGACTTTTCCTGCTGGTTTTAGGCCAAACATGAGTTATCTCGACGAAGTTCGAAAGTGGCAGAAACTGGACTTCCCTTCACCATACTTGAATGCGAGGAGATTTGAAGCAGCTGATCCGAAAGCTCGGAAACGAGTGGTGGCAGTCCTTCATGAGCTCCTCAGTTTGACTATGGAGAAGAGGATGACATCTGCTCAACTGGATGCATTTCATGCAGAGTTTAGATTACCGGCTAGGTTATTGCTTTGCTTAATAAAGCATCATGGTATCTTTTACATCACTAATAAAGGTGCAAAAAGTACTGTATTTCTCAAGGAAGCTTATGATGGGACAAATTTGATTGACAAATGTCCTCTGTTGTTATTTAGGGATAAATTTGTAGCACTAAGTGGTAGGAGAGATATCAATTCATGTATTGGAATGACTTCATAACAGATTGTTACATGATTATATTTATAATGACTATAGAATGCTTCTAGTCCTCGTGTAATGGTGCTTGATCATATATATATATATATGTATATATATATATTTAGAGAGAGAGAGAGAGAGAGAGAGAGAGGTATAGCTACTGTTTCTCAGGCCTTTTTTTTTAATCTCTTCCCCTTGCTTACAAACACACAATGGCTTAATACCGAAAAA
This sequence comes from Nyssa sinensis, assembly GCA_008638375.1. Classification (NCBI taxonomy): domain Eukaryota; kingdom Viridiplantae; phylum Streptophyta; class Magnoliopsida; order Cornales; family Nyssaceae; genus Nyssa; species Nyssa sinensis. The sequence continues at coordinate 16,353,191 of CM018043.1, forward strand.
AGAAAGAAGAAGAGTCCTTCATGATCAACTGCATCAAAATTCAGTTTAATCCCTTTTTTTCTTTATTTTATTGACAACGGATGCATAATCTCTTTCTAAAAATGGATTAATTAAACAATCTAATTAAAATAAGAGGTGTATTTTAATAATTGTTCATTTTTTGTCCATATACAATTGCAATACTCTATATACAATGGAGTGAGATGTTCACTTGGAGAGTGAGAGAAAGAACTAGTGAAACAATCCAATTAAGGTGAGCTTGATGATTGTTATCTAGAGATTGATGGATAAAATTTCTAGGGAAGGCCCAATAGAAAGAAATTGATACATAAGGGGAGATAGAAGTGGTAACCCTAGTCTTCATCTCATTAATCTTTAGATTTTTTTTTTTTTTTTTGTTTAAAAAAAATGCATCTCATGAGGGGAGATGCCGTTACTTGGCAATATAAGAAAAGTTGTAATAAATGTTTTTTAAAAAATGAATACATTATAGATGGGAAATTCTGAAATAACTAAAATTACTGTTTGATGACACTTTCAAGTACTTAGTAAGTGTAAAATTAGAAACAGTTTTGAATTATTTTATTTTTAAGAAATAATTATCAACTGCACTTTTATTTCCTACGTTATTTTGAATCCTAAACAAAACATATTTGAAAGAGTTATTAGGGCCTGTTTAGATACCAACTCAATACATGTTTCACTCATTCTCAAAAATCGAGATCATGTTTGGATACTAACTCTCCCAATACAACTCCCAAAAGTATTCCAAAACATATCTTACTGACACATCACTTCAAATCTCTCTCTGACACACACACAGATGCATCTCTCTCACTTAGGGCTAACGCTTTCGGCACTCCTTCATTATCTCTCTACACTCCAATGTAGTGCAAGTGTACAAAGTGGCCTTAATGGGAGTGCTGATAGTGCTCCCTTTACTTAAACTTTAAAAAAAGAAAATTATCAAAATAGAAGGAACACAATGAAACGGGAGAGCAAAAGCAAATACAGTGTGTTTGAAATCACACACTTCACACTTGACAACCCTTTGATCTTTTTTTTCCCCAATGTCAACCCTTTGAACACAATGTGTTAAATGACCCATGACCCAAAAAATGACACATTTAATTTGTTAATTTGAAACCGATATGATTAACACGATTATATATGTGTTTTACTCTATTTAATATTACAATTATAAAAAGTATTAATTATTAAGTAATATAATTATTATTGTTAACCATGAATGTAATTGTACAAGTAAAAATAATAAAGGTATAATAATTTAAATGAAAATAAATATTTTAATTGAATTCATCTTTATCACTTTAGTAATAAATTTAATGGGTTAATATAGATTACAATACAAATTCCAATAAAAAATTAGTAATTCAATAACCTAGGCTATATCAATAACTATAATAGTCTTGTAATCCCTTTAAATATTCTAAAATAATATTATTAAACTTAAATAACTCACATAATATTCAACTTTCTCTCATTCCCTCCGATGTTTCTCTTTTTTGGTTGAAAGGCTTCCCGTTCTCTGCTACCTGTTAAGAACTTGAGGTCAGAGGGTCACCGGGAAGGCTCTGGTGGTAGCTGCTCCGATGATAAAGTCAGTAAAGAAATAAATGCAGAAATTTAAGAGAAGAATTGAACATCAATTGAAAACGTATCTTCTGACCTTATTTATAGGCTATAAATCTCTCAAGTTGAGTAGGATTAGGAGTCATGAAAGTAGGTGTCACGACCCGAGACCCACCCTGTGCGGATGTCGAATAGCGAGTGCGATCCGACACTGTTGTCGGACCAAGGGTCTCAACTTGCTACACAATTAGTACTTTTAACATGCAACAACTAAATAGCGGAAGACTTAAACAAATAAATAAATAAAAGCTGCATGTGATATATATAATGTTCTCAAAATGCAGAATACAAAATTTTTTAACAACTAGTTCATCCCCAAGACGTGGATAACATGTGAGAGCTACAAGACTTGTACTAAATATTACACAACAACTTCAAAAGAAATGTCCACCTCCTAGCTATGAGGCTTTATTGTCTGTTCTCGATATATGAGCCTGTAAAATGTTGTGTAGTATCTGTGAGCTATGAAAACTCAGTAAGTAGTCCTTTACTCTGCCATATGTACAAGTGTATAAAAACAAGTGCTAGCCAGTCAATGAATATATAACTCAATATCAAATGATAGAAGTCAAATGATAAGGAAATGAATCTGCTATGCTAATAATGTCATATCGCTACAGTTATGAGCTATATCAAGTATGAAGTGTAAGCACTCAACTGAAAGCTGTAAAGTCTCATGATCATTCATAATAATATAACATGATCAAGTTATGAAATCAATAATAAAGGATAGTGATATCAAAACAGGAGAGATGCACTAGTGGGGCCCAAAAATCCCTCTGAGCTCGTATTCAGATCCAAACCAGGCTATATGAATACTGCTCTGTATACAGTGTGACCCTACGTCCCATGCCTAGCATAGCAACGTAGTAAATGTTCCACTCGGAACCTGGACCCGAAGGTCATAAATAGCATCAGATGGAAATGAGACTAAGCACAAATCCAGGCACTAATAATATATCGGGATCATGCTATCTTCCACGAAGAGTATAGTGGAATCATAATTGAATCTAGGCAAATCTGACGTAACGATAGTTTTCGAGGCTATGGTTACTAGACTGCTTGGAATATAACTATTTGGCCCTTACGGCTCTAGGTACAAGTGTACAAAAAGGAATTTATGCACAAGTGTACAATCATGATCGAGATATATATAAAGATCAATAGATGCTTCCCACATGATAAGGGCAATATCAATGTGGCTAAATAAAATACTGGTATTTATAGAATATAAATAGCAATATGTACAAGAACTATTGACATGGCTCGAAAAGTAACACATGCAGAGATCGGATTTTACTTACCTCTTTTTGTATCTTTCTAGAAGGTCAAACCGCCTTCTCCTTTTCTCTTGGCGTTCCTATGATTCATAAAACGCATCTCAGTCTATATGTCTATATAACTAATGTTATTCATCAAATTTTATGTCTCTTTACTATTTGTATCTATTTTACTTAAATAGACTCTATTATTGAATCCAAAATGTCGAACAAAGTTAGTTTAGGCTTTCGCGGAATTCAATTCGAATTTTTGTACCTAAAAGGGCAAAACAATCATTTTGTACTTTTACGGGTTCTTACTTTTCGAGACCTTTTTTTTTTGTAAATTGGACTCCACTGTTAAGTCCGGAATGCTCGAAATAATAAAAATTCACTATTCTTTTATTTTAATCGGAGTTCGTTTGACTACTTTTCTACTTAGGGGTATTTTGGTAATTTCTCCTTTTAAATTAAATGTTATTTTATTACTTTGGGTCCATTCACAATTAACCCTAAATTCTGAGTACAATTATAATCTCACAAAATTCTGTTCTAATTTGGAATAACAAAAAAATGATTAAGTTTAACCTTTGTTTGGCTGTAGTCAACATTCCACCAGCATTGCAATCATCATTTAACAACTGCTCTTGGTTCGGCAACATGCTGGAGGTCTAACTCCTCCAAACGCTGTACACAAACTAACGACCAAACATCTGAACCATGCCCAGCTGCATATCTCCAAACTAGTTCTGGACTAACAAATACATGGGTTTTCAATACAACATTTAAAAGGTCTAACCCAATCAAGACCCAACTGATTTGAGCCATTTTCAGACTAACCCATAATTGATAGGACCAATTTTAGATTTGATCTCAACCTAGCCTTGGCCCAAACTCTTTATATAAACTAACTTATTATCGACCCATTAGACCCATTAGATTACCTAAGGCTGTTTTTCAATTAGAAGACAAATAAGGTTTTAGCCATCTTCGCCAAGAGAGCCAACAATTCTTCAAAGTTGTAGAGATTGCAACAGCAGCCCTCCCAACAGCTTCTATTCACCAACCATAAATTGCAAAGCCTCAAAATTTCAAAAAATAGCTCCCTAGAATCCCGTAGCACAAGGACCCCTCCAACAGTTTCCTTTGGCTTCCGACGAATCAAAATACCACCTGCTATCCCTCTCAACTTCAAGGTTGTCCACAACTACCGCATCAGGTCTTGCAAAAGTAGCTCCAATTGCTGCAGGTTCCTTTATCTCTATTGTTGGACAACAGTTATGTTGCTAGTGCTGCCTTTCTTCCTTTGCACTTCCATCTCTCCCTGCACCACTACACGCACACACACACACACACACATATATATATATATACACACATACCGACTTGCTGTACCAACTTCCTCTCTTTCTATTCTTCTCAATTCTTCTCCAGATTTTCCCACAAATTCCAGCAGCTTCTGCTGCACCAATCTTTCTTTCTCTCTATCAGTTGCTTTCTCTTTCTGCTCTATGTATATACCACCTGCTGCACCATCACACACACACACACACACACACACATATATATATATATATATATATATATATATATCTACATATCTACATACATTGATTCCTACACTGTTATTGTCACGACCCCAAATCCGGCTCATGCGGATCGAGGGTTCGTGATCGGCCACCGAGGCCTTTATCACTGATCACAATACATTAATCAAATGCAGCGGAATAAAATTTCTTTTTCTATTGTGGAAGCATCAATCAATACTCAAGTCAACTTCAGTCATCTATTTATACATTCCATAGTATTTACAAAAAGTACATGATGTAATTTTTCCAAAGCCTACTGATGTCATATTCGATATACAGTCCAAAATTTCCAAAAGAAACTACATCATGACTAGCAAAATCCTATTACAAAAAGGGTTCATAGCTTTACAAGCTTCCAACTAGTCTGACTGAACCTGCTATTTCTTTTCCGATATCAGCACCTGAAATAGGATAAAAAATATCCTATGAGCTCAACAGCTCGTGAGTATCCCAGCTCGTGAGCATTGCATAACATACCAGGGGTTTCAAAACTACTATATAATTCAATATAGAAATGTCAATGATCAGATATCATATGTTATCTTAATTTATAGTACAAGATAACGGTATCAAATTCGCTTCCAATAAATCTCAATTTAATGTTAATTGTAAATCGATAATTAATAACATAGTTCAATATATCAAAATCACAGTTCAATATCATGGTTCAAGAATCATAGTTCGATAATTCAAAATCATGGTTCAATAACCCAAATTCATAGTTCAATAATTCAGATTCATGATTCAATAACCCAAATTCATAGTTCAATAATTCAGATTCATGGTTTGATTTTCAATATTCATATTCAAATCATATATTCCACTTTTATGGTCAGCAAATTAACCCTCGCTGACTGAGATCATAGGCTAGCTAGTTCGATATGCCGTATCAACATTAGCTCACCACAATATACCCTGTGGGAGGGTTTAATAAATCACAACCTATTCGATAGTGACTAATCATAGAAGAGTGTTCTATTCAAAGCATCAAAATCATATCCAAAATCAATAATCATCAATAGCAGTTCAATTACTCAAATCAAAGTTCTTTATTTAATATTTAGTTAAAACAGTTCAAACATTTGTAAGAAGATCATATAACATTTGAGTATCTTACAAACACATTTTCTTAAGTCAAAGAAGACAATATAATTGTCAATAGGTCATTCAAAACGTATACAGTATAACTGTTAAACAAAGGCTATAAAGGAAAATGATTTCATATGTCGATATATCATAACAGAGTTCAATATTTATATCTATACTGAAAATGTCTATCTCAATATAGTATGAAATACTCACCTGAATTCCAAAGACTTAACTCCAAAAATCCTTCCTTTGAAGTTCCCTAAAATCACATTTCAAAGTCCCGTCACATTCCATAATATTACTCTGATTTAATTATCATTAATTCTTTTTCCTATTTTAGTTACATTTCTTGGGTAGCTTCTTTAAGTTTTAAGTTTGATTCTATTACCTTACATATTTACGTGTAATATTTTTTCGTACCTTATTTCAACATACGGACCTCACCATTGAGTCCAGAATGTCAAAGAAAGTCGGTTTAGGCTTTCGTGGAATTCCCTTTGGACTTTTGTACTAAAAGGGCAAAATGGTCATTTTACACTTTTAGGGGTTCTCGCTTTTCGAGACCTCTTTTCACAAATCAGACTCTACCGTTGAGTCCGGAATGCTCGAAATAATAAAAATTCACTATTCTTTTATTTTAATCGGAGTCCGTCTGACTACTTTTTGACTCAGTGGCATTTTCGTAATTTTTTATTATTTTAAGTTAATTAATTAAATTAATATTTTATTCTGGGGGTCAAATCATAATAATCAATAGTTGGGGGGTTAGTTTGCAAATTTCATAACTTCTGGGTTCAATTGAAATTTCAGAAAATCCTATTCTAATTAAGGATAGCCAAACAATGAATAGTGACAGAATAGGGATAGGATATCCCTATTCCTATTTCAATTTCAATTTCATAACCCCGTACCCAAACACTCCCAATTCAATTTTAAAAACATTTTAAACTTAACCTATACTGCGTCGTTTCAGTTGCCCCTTTTTAATTCGGTCGGGTCCCGACCCGAATCCAACCCGTGACCCGAGCCCATCAACTAAACAGGACCCTTTCTTCTTCGTTTTTCCGATAGAACTCCGGTAGGGTTTCGTCGCCAACTCCGGCGACGATGACCGGATTCTAATCGATTTTCGAGGGTTTTTAAATGCCGTTCTCTTCATCTTTTCATGTAGATCTTATTTCAATTATTGGTTTATAGTTTTATGCACTAAATCTTCACGAAATAGAGCTAACTTGTAACTCTGGTGGCCTGAAAATTTTCATTTCTACGCTCGGTCGCTCACTGTTTTGACTCCTCTTTGTCTCTATCTAATTTCTGCACTATATGGGATCAATCCTATGTAATTTAAATCAAGTTTTATACATAAAATGTCAATGAACCCGAAATATTCTCATACCTGCAACTCAACCTTTCTACTTGGTTTCTTAACCGTTTTAAATGATTCTTTTTGTATTTTACTCTATATTCCATGCTGATTTAGACCATATTATTCAAACAATCTATCATGTTCTAAAAATTAAAAACAGAATAAACCCACTTACCTTTTAATTTCTGATTTCCTCTTTATGCAGGTTCCTCCTCTCTCTTCTATTCCTCTTGGTTCACTTCTGCTTCTTCCCTCTTCAATTCCTTCCTTCTGTTTTCTTCCCTAACTCAACATACACACGTCTATGTACATACACCCACTAACTGACTTCACTTTCTCTCTCCATTCTCTCTCTCTCTCTACAATCTGACTCCATAGCCCTACCTTAGCCCTCACAGCTCATCAACTTCATTTAATTTTGCTCTTCTCAAGTTCTACTTTACATTAATTGGTTCTTGATATTTTGTATATATGTATATTATATATACACACACACTACACATTTGAGACACACACACACACACTAGCCGACACACACACACCTACACACACACTACTGTTCATACATATACATATATATATATTTAACTATTTTTTATTATTATTATTATTTTTTTTATTTTTATTTTTAATTTATTATAGTTCGGGTTTAGATGCAATGGCCCGGTTTTACCAGGTCGGGTATCGGCTAACTCGGGTCGGTCCCATCTAACTCGGGTCGGGGTATTACAGTTATGGGTCCACTCTTGCGGCACCGCCCCTATTCTCTCTTACTCTCTCTTTCAGTAGCTTTAGCTGCAACCTTAAGCCCCTTTATTTGACTTTCCTTTTCTACTTTTTCTTTTGTCTTTTCTTTCCTTTGATATTTGTATTTATATATTATATAATGTATCTTACATACATTCCACACACACACACTTGCCTCATTGCTGCCGACACTCTTGCCAACACACACACATACACTGGTTGCACACTGCTCTTTTTTCTTTTCCTTTTTTTTTAATTTTTTTTCCCTTTCTTTGCATGCATTATTAATATATATATATATATGTGTGTGTGTGTGTGTGTGTATTATACTTCATGTATTTATATATTTCCATATTGTTGTGTTTTATGTATATATGTATATATATTTAGATATACATTTATTTATGCTCACACCCGTATACACACACTAATACACATATGTATATACATTATATCATTATTATTATTTTACATTTTCATATATTATTTTACATATATATATATATAGAATATATATATATATCCTTGTATGTTCAAGTGCACATTGTACATGTATTTCGAGACATATATCGGTATATGGGCAAAATCTTTCTTACTGCCCGGGTTTATCGTACGATATTCCTGGGTACTCGGGGTTGCTTGCAATTTATTTTTCGTATATTTAAATATCGTATTTTACTCTTATTTGTGATTCTCTCTATTTGTCTCGAACTGCGTGCCTATTCAGTACATAACTTACTATGATAGCTCGGGTTTCTTTTGGTATTATATTTATCGGTTCAATCTAGTTCGTACTTGGCTTGTCTTAATCTCGTAATTCCCTAAGATCATGGTTTCTACTATTTACCTCGGTATTCGTATCCATTTACTGTATATTACTCATTCGTGATAGTTGTATATTTGAGGCCTACTATTCTCGGTCTGAGTCAGTCTTGGTTTACTTTTGGTATTATGCTCATGTCTTGGTCAAATCTCAGTATTATTATTTGACTTTTTTAAGATATAAATGAATTATTCTATTTTATTTGGAACTCATTCGGTTACAACTGGTATTACACTACTCAACCCGGTCTACCTCGATTTACGTGTCATAATATGGGTCAGAGTGTTACAGTAGGGATTTGATGATATCCATGAATAGTAGTTACCATATTAAATTTTGAATTCTGTTTCCTTATTCTGAGGTCAGAAGTTCATAGAAGGCGGTGACCAGTTCGAAACTCCTTCTTGCAGATATTTTATTTTTCTTACTACGAGCTCTGTAGTGAACTGATTGGTACCCCATCTATTTTGGAGGCAGTGTTGGAGGTGATGTACTGTTCGGTACCCTGCCTGTTTTGGAGGCGCTAGTTTTGGAGGTAGTCTTGGAGGCACTAGTCTTGGAGGTTCTAGTCTTGGAGGCACTAGTTCTTGAGGTACTAGTCTGATTAGTGTCCTGATGTATTTGGTCTTCATACTTCACATCTTGGTGAACACTTGTCAAGACTTTAAGCTTGGGTTTATTTTATGGCATATCACCCTCTCCCCCTAAAATAATATTATTAAACTAGATTATATTAATTATCCTAATAAAAAAAATTTATGGTAAGAAACATAAATGATTTAACATCTCTTTTTAATGACAGATGTTTTCTTTTATTATTTAAATTTTAATTTGAATAAGAGTGACTTGATTGAGCTAAATATTATGATTTGAATAAAGATGATACATAATTTATTCGCACAAGTCATTCACGTTAAAACATGTTATTAGTGTCAAAACATATTATTTGTGTCTAAACAGGTTATTCATGTCGTATCAGGTCATTTAACTTAACATGAGTTATTCGTGTTGTATCGGTTTATTTGATTTGACACGACCGACTTATTAAATGGGTTAGTCGAGTCGTGTCATGCTAATTTGTTTAGTAAACTGAGTTCGTGTCAAATAAGTTGACATGGTTAGTGAATTGGGTCTTGTTCGGGCTTACACTATTTTCATAATATATGTGTCCTAACACGACTCGAACACAACACATGAATACAAATTGCCACCCATAATTCTATCCATGTGATAAAAGAATCCCCTCAAGCACTCGCATGCACATTTGTCTTTTCTAGTAGAATGTATGGCACATTTCAGGATTCGTGAATGTTTTTAGTGGAGTCTACTCAAATCCTCCCGATTACAAAGTCACTTTCTCTGCTAGTCGTGATTCATGAATGTTTCAAACCCAAGCCTATTTTCATGTTAAGGAATCTATGTCTATGTGTATGTGTATGTGTATGTATATATATATATATATACACACACATGTATGTATGTATGTATGTATGCATGCATGTATTTGTGTGTATGCACAAATCTACAAATAATGATCACATATATGTTTGTTTGTGTATATAAATAGATCTTTTATGTCTGTTGTAACACCCTGACTTAATAACTAGGTAATTAGGGGTCACTAATTAAATATTAGGAAATTTTAATGTGTAAAATGATAGTTAGAAAATAATTAAGCCCTAACTAGAATACAAAGATAAAGACTACTAAAATTAGTGAAATTGTGACTTCACCTACTAGTGAAGCTAACACTTATAATTTGAATAATCCTAACAAATTAGCAAACAAAAATTTAATAAGTAAATAACAAAGAAGATTTAATGCATGATAAATGAAAAGAAAAAGGAAAAAGAGACAAAAAAAAAAAAAAAAAGTTGGCCCAAGGACTTGAACCCAATACCTTGAGTCATAGAGAGCCTTACCTAAAAGCAAACGCACTAGGCTATCAACACTTTTGTGCTACAATGACCAAGAGAAATACATAAAGTGGAACTAGGTAGGGAAAATTCAAAATAAAGTGATGTGTCCATCACCCTATTGCACCATCACTCTAGCCAATAACATTACATGCACCAAGAATCCACATGATGCATATTTAATTCATGAGTAGGAGATGCCCCCTAAAAAAAAACTCAGACCATGCGTATAGAGTGTTGTGTATTTCAAAACAACAGATTGTGTTTTCGGCTAAAAAGAGATAGAGAGAAAGAGAAAAAGCGAAGAAGAAGAAGAAGAAGAAGAGAGGGGGGAAGAACCATGCATGCATGGCTACTTAAAGTTGAAGAGAAGATCCATTAACCGAGCCTGGGAGAGGAAGCAAAGACAAGAGAAACTGAGGAAGAGGGTGAGAGAAGTTGCTAGAGAGAGAAATTGAAATCTTTCAAAAGCTCCTAAATAGGTTAGAAATCGAACCCTCCTCGATCTATTTCATTTTTTAAAAATTTTTTATGCATGTTATTGTATGAGTTTAAATCGCCAAAAGATAGAACCACACATAAATCACCATTAATGACCACCAAGAAAGTGGGTCTGAATCGACCAAAAGGAAACTAATCACCGTCACTTGGGACTTAAAGTAGAAGTCATAAGGGTCACAAAATAACAAACATTATCGAAAATGGACCAAAGATAGGAGAGAAAACCTTGAATTGCAAGTCATGACACCCAAACCAACTTCATCCATTTGAACTACAAACTTAGTTTTATGAACGAGAATAAAAATCTCCTGAAATAAGGATCATCATATGCCAAGAACCATAAAAAATGATGGAGAAATGAGCATGGACCAAGCCATTATCCAAATCTTCCATGGAATCCCAACAACGCGATTTAGCTCATTTTAAACCTTCAAATGAACGCCAATCTCTGTATTGATTCCTCATAAACCCATTTGAATTGAAAATAGTGAAGAACTCTTGCATGGAACCCTCGAAATAAGCTTGGAAATTTTTTTATTTTTAGGGTTACTACTCATCATTTGGGGAAGATGATGAACTAGTAACGGGTCTCAGATCCGAGTCAGTTTCGGGTTTGGGTTGGAATCCCACCCAGACATAGTAAAGGTTAAGGTAAAGCTATGTCGTTTTGGAATGTTTTTTAAAATGATTTGAAATCTGAAATAGGCTGTTTGGCAACAAGGTTAAGGCCTGATTTAATAACCTTATACGGGCTGGGGATATCTTATCCTTGATTTTATCCCTTAGCTGCTATTTGGCAAAGAGAAATTCAGAAAAAAAAGAAGAAAGGGGCTATCCCCCGGTTCAAACCCTCAATCTCTCACACGTGAGAATTTTAAACCCAAACGCATGACCATCGTGCTACCTTACCACATATGTATTTATATTGACATAACATATATATATATATATATTATATTAAATTAAAATTAAATGCTACCCGTGTCCAAATAAAATAAAAGGAGTGTCTATTTTGACTTTCTTCAACAGTTTTGGACCAATGGCGGGATTCGTTTTATGAAATAAAACCCCAAAAATTAGGACACGTAAAGCGCAATAATTACCATTATGCCCTTTATGATGCCCGATGCCAATTGAAAGTTTGAAATGGTATTTTAACTTTCTTCGACGTTTCGGACCCAACGGTGAGGTCCATATTGCCTAATTAGGTACTGAAAAATAGAAGACATGAAAATGTAAGTTACTAAATTACCCCTAAGAGTCAAAGACTTAACTACGAATAAGCCCGAATAAAAGAAACAAGACTTTAGAAATCACCAAGTTTAAGAATAAATTAAGAACACTGATTAGGGAGTAATTTAAGCTAAATATGTAATTAATAAGCTTCATAGAATTGTATTTTAGGAGCTACAGAGGAAAAGGAAAAGCTAACCAGTAGCACTAATCTTGGAAACTAAGGTGAGTAATGTTGGACTTTGAAGTGAAGAATTTAACTCCATGACTTCTGAAATATTTTAAATCAAATTCTTGTATTTATATAACTCATGGTTCAACATGATACCTTTTCTATTTTGAAACTACTATCATGAATTGCAAATGTGCTTATTTTAAATGCCAATTTTTTTATAAAATTTTTACCTCAGTATGTCTATCTTGACATCAAAGTTATGTTAAATATTTTATTTGAAATGGAATGTTTCTCATTCCAACTATGTTAAATATCTTTGAAACATGCTACCTGCTCTTGAAAAGCATCAATGTTGAAAAATAATATTTTAAATACTTTTTGTTTGCAAACTGGTAACGCAAGATAAGTAGTGCATAAGCATTCGTGATTAGTGGATCCTTCAAGACCCGTTCATGTAATACCCACAAGAAGGCAAGAGATCTCTCGTGTTTAGGTCATATATAATATATTGACCTTTTGTTAACCTTAGAGTCTGGATCGATATTGACTTCCATGTAAAGTGAAAAGATGCAACATTGTGAAATGGTTGAAGGTTTAACCCTCATTACTCTGAACATGATTTACATCCTCATATTTCATGATTAAAGGATTTATGTTTTTAATTATAATAAAAATTGAATCATCTTGTTTTGTATTGAGAAATTGAATGCTTTACTCAAATGCCCTGAATGCTTCGTGTTTTATGATTTGATTATTTTGTATTCTGTGTTTTAAATTGTGCGAACAATTGATAGTGGTCACTTTTATAAACTCTCTTATACTTAGACCACTATCAGTTGAAAACCCATGACAAGGTACCGAAATTTTTCATAGGCTTTTTATAAAGCTCACATGGATTTTACTCAGTGTCTTTTTAGGTGATGACAACGAGTGGGAGCTTTGTCCATTTTGGTAGAGGACATCTGGAACTCCACCCTTTTGTATCATTTTGTTGTAGGATAGTTAGCTGGAGACAAATCTCTAGCAAACAGAAGTTAGAATGCCAGGACATGTAGAACATCCTTCACTTTTGTAATAATGTGTGGCATAATATGTAATTTACTTCTGCAGAAACAATGATTATGTAATATGTTTAAGTTTGTCTTAAGTTTCAGTACACCAAAAAAAAAAAAATTCAGCAAGTTTAGGAAGCTCTGGTCGGATGGTTGTGCATTTGTCTTCACGCTTTCGCACCTTTTTATTTATTCATGTTATGTTGCACTGCCGCACGACTCCGTTATCGACCCCCGGGCCAGGTCACATCACCCGATCTACACAAGATGGGTCAGGGATGTGACATCTGTGTTTGTTTACTGAGAAAACATGATGAAAAAAACAAATGCCCTGAAGAGAGAGAGAGAGAGAGAGAGAGAGAGAGAGAGTTTATATATTATACTTTAAAATATAAGGGTAATAATGTAATTTATTTCATTCATTAATAATATTAAATGACATGGAAAGTCATAAAAAAATCTAAAAATACAGCATGTAGCTAAGACTTATCTAAGGATAAGTCAGTGATACTTAATCAAATTATCAAACACTACTTAATTGTTTAAAGCTTAAACAATTTTGATTTTGAGTTACATTGCTTTCAATTTCAATTTGTTAAATAAAAAGTGTTATTTAAAAGTATTAATTACAAACAAACAACCATTGGGGGTCTCGTTATTATAAACCAATTGAAAAATCAACAAAGAATAAAATTGAGTTCATAGTTAGTGTAGATACCTCATTTTGCAACCCTTGATTGTATAGGGCTAGTTTCGTCATTTTTGAAAAGTGATTACAATATGTCCCACCTAGGGGTATTTTAGTAACTCCACATTTCGCCCATTAAAGGTATTTCGATCATTATGCCTACCAAGGGCATTTTGGTTATTTTTTCCACTAAAGGCATTTTGGTCATTTTGCCTATCAAGGGAATTTTGGTCATTTCGCCTACTGAGGATATTTTGGTCATTTCACCACTAAGGAAATTTTGGTCATTTAGCTCATTAGGGGCACTAAGGCCCTTGAAGGTATTTTGGTCACTATGCTCATCTTTGACCATCAAAGATACTTTAATAATTTTAGTATAACTCTATCCCTTATAAGTTATTTTCACCATTTAAGAACATACATGTAATTTTCATGCTATTTTACCCATATAAGATTAATTTGGTAATTTTAACCCTTTGGGACAATTTTAAATTTTTATGCTTTAGTGACATTTTTGTAATTACCATGTTCCTACATTCTCTACCGAATTAGGGATGATATAATAAATATAGGTGTACACAAAAAACTTGCCTATTTTCATCATTTTCTTGTCTTAAGGGAGTTTCCTAGAACAACCTCTCTTGTTTTAAAGGATTTGCCTTTATTATGCACTAAAGACCTTCATAATGTTGTTTGCTTACTCATTAATTAAGCATTAATCTTGGCCATTCATCCATAGGATTCATTGTGAGTCCTTGGATCAAACCTCCTTAACTTTTTCTTATAAATAAAACCCATTGGCTACCATAATCGAGGACACAAAATTTATGAGCCATAGTGCTTGCTGCAATAATTCTCTTTTTTTTTCTCTCTCTCTCTCTCTCTCTCTCTATATATATATATATATTTTTTTTTTTTTTTTCTTTCCATATTTTTTAAGCTTTGTTCTACATAAGCCAAAGCTATGTTTTATACAAGCCAGAGTTTTACTTCATTCAAGACGAAGCTCTGCACAACTTACAATATGAAGTCACGGAGTTTAAGCCACACTCTTGTCTGATTAACCACGAATAATCAAGTACGCTCCCTAAAACCCTTCTTTTCTTTTCTTTTTTTTCCTTTTTTCCCAATTCACTTCATCCTATCATTCTTGATAGAATCAATTGAAATTGGAGAACTATGTTGGCTTTGATTCTGTTATCTAAACGGATACATATGACGCCTTATGGGTCTGAGTTTACTCTTTTCCTTTTTCTTATTTACTTTATGTCTTTTTCTTATTTTATTCATTCGTGTTATCATTATCTCTCTTTACTATTTTCTTTATCTTATTTACTTTACGTATTTTACTTATCTTATTCGTTCATGTAATCATTATTATTCCCTCCTTATCTTTTTATTTTATGAAATCTAATTTATGCCTTGCAGATGAACACTAAAGGCCAGGCCATTCAGATTGGATGGGATGGGTGCCTAACCCCTTCCCATCTCGTACCTTAGCTCTAGGATTCAAAATTCTCTTGTTTATTATAAACTATTTTGCTTTACTTTTTTGGCACATGTCAAGGGGTTTAGAATGTAACTAGAACCAAAGCATTGTAATTCTTAATTTCTTTGTTATTTCCTATATATGTATTCTTTATGAATTGTATCAGGTTTGCTTATTATTAGCCTAAAATAAGCTGGCCACTCCTTTTTGTATTCACATTCATACCAATCCAAAAAAAGGCATTCCTCTCCCACCTCAAGGGAGCGGACAAGCCAAGGATTTTCTCATGGTGCTTGCACTCATAGTTAGGAAATTAATAAGTTCAACTCATGATTGAGAAATCAACAAACACGACATGCATCACTTTGAGAAACTTAAAATCATGATTTTTCTTATAAAGAGAGATATGAGACTATCACCTTCAATTTCAATTTGAAGACTCCAATTTTATAGTATTAAACGAACATAATATTAGGTTTTTGGGTTACCTCATGGGCAAATAGTGGATTAGTTTAGCTAAATTTGGGATACCACTTCATTTGACAAAAAAGAGATAAATTACACTAACCTCCCCTATGATTTCTGATAATTGCAGATATCACCCTCCTACTTTTAAAATTACACTAAACCCCATAAATTTTTAATATTAGTAACAACCCACCTCCTGTCGTTAAGTTCCGTTACTGTCTCTAACAATGATTGATGAGATTATTGTCTCTTATTTTTATAAATGTCCAATTTGTAGGAAAGAATTCTGATTTACCTGCAACAGGTTATGCATAAAAGTATGTGAAACATAGCAAACAATCATATATGAATATATAATAATAAAAAAATTAAAATATATAAATTTGAAAGACAAATAAATTGGTAAGAGTTAGCCTGAGAGGCATGATGATCGCCATCCTAAAACAACTGTGCATTTCTACGTGAAGGTTCAAGTGGCGGTAATGACTCTAAAATACAACCCAAGTATGGTTGCAATAGTCTCCTCATGGGTCACGTTTGCTAGGAGTGCATGAATAGTTTTCTCGGGGTTGCTAAAAAATATAAGGTTGGCCCAGGTAATAAAAGAGTAATAAGAAAATATAATAACACAAGAAGAGAGAGTAAATGAGAGTAGATATTATTGATGTATTGAGATTGCACCATATAAGCTACTTATATAGCCTTCATCCCTAGACAAAATCAATGTGCAAAAAGAATCAACATGTGGGAAAAAGAATTTGGAAACTTTCAAAAAAAAAAAAAAAACTCTTCAAGTTCTAATAATCCCTCATAAGTTTCAAAATTTATCAAAAAAATATTTATATATACATATATATTCATATTAAAGAAAGTTGGGCAACCTTTTACTATGAAATACGTGTAGGTGTCGTTTAGACTCGAACCTCACTTAGTGTTGATAGTTTTCATCTAAAAAAACTATAATGTATTGCACATTGAATTAGCACCCTTTGTGCTAGACTTCAACATTTCACATACATAGTATCGATACTTTACTTAGTTCGTGGGATAGTGCTATTAAAGGTCATGCATTCGATTTTGATTCTCATGGAATTTTTAGAGAATAGTCCAATCCCCATAGTCGCGGTCTCATAATGAATCCCACTTAAGTGAGTCTTCCAAAGGTATATTTGACCTATAACTCATAAAAGTGTTCCCTGCCTCATGCTTATTCAAGGAAATTTCTTCCTAAACATCACCACAAAACATAACACACTGACATATGAATGAACATGAGCAATTATGAATTTTATAGCTCCTTAAATAAAGTACTGAATAAATAAGTCACACAATTTGGGTTGTTTTTACCTAATGAACCGCCTTCGTAGGGTTTCTAATCATAGAGATTAGATTACATCCCTAGTTGACTTCCTTTATACTTAGGCCCATCCCCCCTCGCCAAATCTAGGACTCCGCTCCTAAATAGACCATTGGTCAAATGATCTGTAATATTGCTTTCAGACTTCACAAAGTCCAAAGATATTATATTTCTATTGAATTTATTTCTTACACTTTTATATCTCAGTTGGATAAGCTTATCCAACTTTTTATTAGAAATATTGATGTTCATATGATGCTCAAACACTCATATAGAGTGAATTCACCATGATGATGAGTCCAATTCTATGCGAGTCCGTTGACATCAATTGGGCATCAACATTTGGGTTATGAATCATTGTTCATTTATAAATTAACTAATTGTGTTAACTTCGTTAATTTAAGAAGTTCGATAAGAAGTGTAATATAATTTGAGAAAATAAGAGAGTATCATATGAAATTGTCACAAATTTAAGAGAAAGTATAATTTAACCAAAAAAAAAAAAAAAAGAACAGAAAAAACTTTGTATTAGGATTATCCAGAAAGTTTGTGATTAAATAACTAGTTTTGACCAACCTGCCGTGTGGGATTGAGCCTTGGGCGGACCGAAAGAGGGTCAACCCGATTCCAAACCGCTCAATTGCCATGGCCTTTGAAAAAAGTTACCTTGGTTTCAAATGCCTTCCTTGCTTCACAGGGAAATTCAGCAGTCTCTCTCCCCCTAGGGTTTTATATTTAAATCTGCTCCAGTATAGTAATTAGTTAAATCTATCATTTTCCCTCTCTAAAGCCACTCCATCGATTTATCGATTCATTGCTTGAATTCAAATTCAAGATGGTAAATTTTATTTTATTTTTTAAATTTCTTTTTAGGCTCCAGATCTCAAATTTTGTTCTTCGATTTCTATAGTTTTTGATTTTAAAACTCACCTTTATTTTTAAATTAATTTGTGTTTTCAGGAAGGTGGAGGTAATCTGGACGCGGCAATAGAGTCACTGTTGAATGTGGAAAAGCAGATGAGACTCGCCGGCGATGTTTCCGGCACGAAGAAGGCTGTAACTGATATTTTGCAACTATGTTTCGAAGCCCGTGCCTGGAAGACGCTAAATGACCAGATTATGTTATTATCGAAGCGGCGTGGTCAGTTGAAGCAGGTATAGATATAGGACTGCAGCTTCATTTTGTAAAGCTGCGTTTTCATGAATATAATTTTTTTTTTGATTTGGTTGTGTTGGTAATCGTATTTAAGTACTGTAGTGAACTAGTGTGAAGTTTGGTTCAATGACTGCAATGCGGTTGTCCTGAGGATTGCTAGCTAATTTGGTTGTTAGAGATATATTCAGACTGGATTTATATTTTTAGTTGATGGTATGTAGTAATTTGATTATGTTGATGTTACCCCTATGAAAATTTGTATCCAATCTGTATAATTCGGAGAAAAATTGGGGTTGTCTAAGCAAAGTGATTTGGATGCAATAATCCGCACGTGTGTACACAAGGCTGCTTGGATGTATGTATGCATTGTGTCTGCATGCATATGTACATGTGTAGAGAGAGGTGTGTTTGGGAGTTTGTGTGTGGCTGCTTTTCTATATGTTTTTCATATATGTATGCATTTGTAGATTATAGGGTGTCTGCATGCATATTGTTCTAGGTTTGAATGGTTCATGTGTAATGCTATCTATCATATATTTTTTCCCCTTTTTATCAGTAACTTGGAGTCACCCTTTTCTGCGCTTTAAATGCTTTTATATGCTACTATATATATGTAGATATAGATAGATAATTTTCTTTGATTCAGCATTTAGTATTTCCACTAGGCTCCTCCTATGATGTGGTTTTAGGCATTTCCCCCTTTATGATAATATATTACTATGGTACCTTTTTTACGTGTTAGCCTATGATGGGGTTGCTAATGTTGTTCACAAGTTCCTGTTTTAACGCAGGCTGTAACTGTGATGGTTCAACAAGCCATGCAGTATATTGGCGAGACGCCAGATATTGAAACTAAGATAGAGCTCATTCAAACGCTTAACAGTGTATCTGCCGGGAAGGTAAAAATACGTTATATACTCTCTACTATGAAGTGTAGTTTTGTTGTTTTTCTTTGGCCCCCTTAATTGGCCACATTATATTGTAGATATATGTTGAGATTGAAAGAGCAAGGTTGATCAAGGAACTTGCAAAGATCAAGGAAGAACAAGGGTTTATAGCTGAAGCTGCTGATTTGATGCAAGAAATTGCGGTCAGTATGGGATGAGAATTTTTTTTTTTTCATAGAATGAAGCTGCTGATTTGTTCATAGACTTCTTAATTATCTCTGTTTTAATATAATTAAAATCAAATTCTTTTTTCTGATGGTATTGAGTTACAGGTGGAAACATTTGGTGCAATGGCAAAAACTGAAAAAATAGCTTTCATTCTTGAACAAGTATGGGGGCTCCTTTTTTTTTTTTCTTTCTTTCTTTCTTTTTAACATTGTTCTGAATCCTTGTTTAATAGTCAGCATTTTGGCTCAAAGATAGTGATTCCATGAAATTTAAACTTTGCAGGTTCGTCTATGTTTAGACCGCAAGGATTATGTGCGTGCACAAATCCTCTCAAGAAAGATCAGTCCAAGAGTTTTTGATGCCGATACTTCAAAAGAGAAGAAAAAACTGAAGGAAGGTGAAAACATTGTGGAGGAGGCTCCCGCTGATATACCATCGTTGTTGGAGTTGAAGCGGATTTACTATGAATTATTGATACGGTATTTGAGTGCCTTGCTTTTTTATTTATTTATTTTTTGACTTCTCTATTAAGTCATTTAAAGAGGAATAATCTTTTTCTTTCTCTCTTTAAGTTAAATTACACTTTCATCCCTGAATTTAGGTCAAAAAATTGATTTTTATTATAATAATAGTAATAATACTTAAAAAAAATTGTCAAAAGCCACATTTTCTCTCTTAAAAAAAAAGTGGGACGAATATTCACCCAAACATTTTTAAAGGTTTAAGGGTAACCGAATAACTGGTTGACATGGTGACTGAAATTTGACTATATGTCTATAATAGGAACCTTTCAAAAGAAAGAAAAGAAAACCTCTTACCTTTGAGCATGTTTCGTTCACAAGAATGGCTAATGACTGTTAATGGGTTCGATCATGATTAAATTTCTCCTAATTTTTTTTTGAAATTTAATTGTCATACCAATTTAGGTATGTTAGTTCGAATTCAAACTTGATTTAAAATATAGGATAAATTACATTGACCTTCCCTGATGCTAGATAATATAACACACGGTTCTTTCGTAGTTTGAGAAATTACACTAACCTCCCTTGAGGTTTATGTTTCGTAACAATTTATCCCATCCGTGAGTCAACTGTTAGTTGACTAGATAAATAATGCTGATGTCATCATATAATTTTTTTTTAAATACCAACTTTATCCCTTGTTCAATAAACTTACCGAGTCAACTCATCAAATCACTGTATTGACTCTTTCTTTCTTTCCTCTCTATTTCTCTTTATTTATTCCTACATTTTCTCAACAACCAAACAAAACTTATTTCTTCAAAACCTATATTTTCAACTGCATCATGCTCACACACATAACATCTCTCTCTCGTAACTCCATTTCTCACTTTCAAGCAATGATGGGATGGACTGGCAGATGGCATAGATCTGGGCTGGTGGGAGGTGTGGCCCTCATCCATGATTATACAACACCAAATAGCAAAATTTTTTAGATGAAGCTGGTGAAATATTTTTCAAGAAGGTTGAAGCCCCTTAAAATGAATTGAATAATTATCACGGTCTTATGTTTCTTAGAATTATATATATGCGTTTATAAATGTTAATATATATTATCAATAATTGAGAAAGATTTAAGATATGTGCATTATAAATCTTTTATGTGTGTGATTTGTAGGTGTGAATGGCTGAGATACCCATGAATACGTGGCCGAAACATACCCATTAATCCAACATGAGATCTTAATTTCTTGCTGCAACTTTAGTAATTTGTGGTGTTAAATGCAATTGATTTTGTGATTTATAGGTTGGAATGGCTAAACACTTGCATACCCATGAATCCATCATGATATCTTACATGTTCCCACACATGACCCACTCATCAAAGGTTGAGAGTTATCTTTTCTTTCAAAAGAAAATTGATGGAAGAGCAACAGAAGGGAAAGCAGGAATTGGCATGTGTTTGTATGCCTTTATGTCATCATCAAGCGAAGCCGAGAGAACATTGGAAGAGATTTGTAGAGATTTTGAATCATAGTTTGGGATATCTAGCTTCCTATATATTGAATCTGCTTCGTCCGTGTGTGTATATATACATGTATGTATGTATATATATATGTATGAAGAGATAAAAAAATACTTGAGACAAAGAAAAATGAAAAAAAGGGTAATAAAGTAATTTTAACTCATCCACTAACGGTGGTAGGAGACAAACTATGACAAGGAAGGTCAGTGTAATTTTCAAAAATTTGGGAGTCAGTGTGTAATATCGATAAACCTCAGGGTAGGTCAATGTAATTTACCCTAAAATATAAGATAATAATGGGATTGAACTTGGTTACCACCAGCTGTTAGCTTTTTTGGTATGTCCTGCCACTCTCAAAAGGAGAGGAGAGTCTTGGTTGGGATATGGGTGCATGTGTATTACCTATCCAAAAAAAAAAAGGGATTGAACTTGGTTGTTTATACTTATTTAGAAGTCCTCAGGTTTGGGCTCAAAATTTAGACCCTGTCATATGTAATCAGACTCCAATTCAGATCCTTGCAGAAATTCAACCTGTTGGCAGCACTAACCGCTGCCATGACTGGTGCATCTATTGGAGTGATGTAGCCCACCTGCATTTTACATTACATCACGGCCCTCAATTGCTGCCGACAACATCATTCCACTATCCCTTTTTAACACCCCTACTTCTCTCCTCTCCATCCTGAATATGCATACATGTGCAAATTTGGATCCACGACTTACTGGGAAGTTTACAATCATATCTAATTTCCAAATAGCTAAGCTTGTAGTGTCAATCTCTTCCTTTGAAATCTCTTCACTTTTTTAGTCATTAGAGAAATAATGAATGTGGATAATCTAAAAGAAATCTAGATCATGATTCTTCCAAATAAACAGGGATACTGACAACTAATAATGAAGGCGGTTATTGGTGTTTGCTCTTATGGTGATTTTAGGTGACAATATGTATCAATTTAGTTTGGTGCCCATTACCAATATTTCCTCATGTAAATTCAGATCAGTTCGGGTTTGGGTTGTTTAGAAGCTCATTTTGAATTTTTTTCCCTGTTTTTTTCAATGGAATGCCTCTCTTTTCCGAGAACACTTCCAACGACTCCTATTTGTTGATTTCAAGACTTCTTCATTTCATCTATGATCCAAAAAACTGAAAATACTACCAAAACAATGGGCCTGGACCAGCCCTTTGGCCTTGGAAAAGGTCTCTTGGTCTCCAAATTGAAGATACTATTTTAGCAAATTTGTTATATACAACTCATATAAAAGCTTGGATTTCATAATTTAAATGTATTCTATTTTTTGTTATTTATTTATTTTTAAAATTTCATTGCATAAATAATCCAAGGATCAAAATTTCGTTTCTTTTCCATCGAAACAACCGAAATGTTTCCATTTCTTAGTGAACCGAAACGAAACACTAGTGGAATATCAAAATTTACATGTTTCTATAGAAACAAAATTGTTTCCGTGAAAACATATTAAAACTAGTAGAAACATACCGAAATAATGGAAACATTTCTTTTATTCAACAATAATGTTAGAAGTTGATAAAAAATAATATTTATTTGTTATTCAAATGAAGGAGGAGATTTAAGGATTAAGACTCAAAATTCGAATAAGATATTTCTATTTTTTTTTTTAAATAGTAGACCAGGAAAAGTAGAAGTAATGGAAATAAAGGGACGGTGAATAATTTATTTTAATACTTAGTTACTAATTATAATAAGCTTAAATTGCTATTTATTTTGCTTATTATTTTATATGTAACTTGTGTTTGTCTAATTCATGGATATTCATAGCATGTATCTATTATTGTATTTAATTATGGTAATTTCACATATTTTATAACAAATATATAATAATTTTATATTACATAAAAAAAAATAACTCTAATTTTTTTATTCCATTTTTAATTAGTAAAGAGTTATTATTTAGTGTTAATGTCTAATTTACATTTACGTTTTTTTTTTCAATTTCACCGTAGTGTCTTCTTGTGTAGATAGACGTGTAACCTAAAACATTTTTAATTAATTAATTATAATATTTATCTTTACACGTTCATATGTTTTACATTTCTAAGTATTTCTACCCATTTTAATTTTTTTCAATGTTTTTACTATGTTTCCGAAACGTTGCCATAATGTTTCCATTCTCTAGGTGATCAAAACAACATTGCGAAACAAAATTTTGATCTTGGAATTAATCACACTAAAGTACTAAGAAGCACAGACACAAAACACATATACGACATGACATAGACACACGGTCACGGTATTTCTTCAAAAATTAGGACACGAATACGTCAAGAACACGTTGAATATATATATTTATATACGATTATATAATAAAAGCCTAACATTATTTCAATTAAAATTGGTATAAAAACACAAACAACTAACATATTATTAAGATATTAAAATAATAAAGTCATTAAATAAAAATTTAAGAACAACTTCATTTGATCATCAACATTCATGATTCAAGTTTCAAAACATATTTACTAATTACTATATAGAACACACACACACACACACACACACACACACACACACACACATATATATATATATATAACCCAAAAAATAGAGGAGAATAGGAGAAAATGAGGGACAAAACAATCCAAAAAACAAAATGTGTATTAACATGTCCTAACGTGTCTAAAATTCAGAAAAGTAAAAAATTAGACACTCTTTCTTTGCATGTTTGACACGTGTCTGGAAAGTGTTTGTCAGTGATTGACACGTGAGTCAAAATAGAGTGTCCTATTTCATAGCTAAAGTACTAAACTAATTTTTTTAAAGTATTTGGTTTATATAATTCATGCGTATAATTTCATGATTTATGTGATTCTAATTTTTTTGTTGTATTAATTTATTTTTTGTTCTTAATTTTCCATTCCATAATTAATCACACTAATGCATTAAACTAATTTTTTAGTATTATTTTATTTGTTTTTTTTTTTCAATCTCATTATAGTCATAGTAATGATTAATTTACTATATAACTTTATAACTAATGTGACAAACTGGGATTAAAACATGTGTACTAGTGACTTTTAAGGAGTTTGCTACTGACTGGAAAAAAATTATGATACCAATTTTGATTTTTGTTACATGATGCTCGACACACTTGATACTTTTGCAACCGATCAAATAAAAAAAACTCTTGATACTTTTGCACTATGACTTTGACTGCAACACATCTTGTGACTGCAATTTAAAACCATGTGTGGGACTATAGGTGGAGAAGTGGGTTAATTGGGCTACTTTCATAGAAGCATGGAGGCTTCGAGGCAATTGAAAATGGGAACAAGTGAAGGCTTTTGATTGTTGATGGTGTAATTACCCCAAGATGGCAAATATTCATTGCTGGAAAAATGGAAATAAAAGAAAGAGGGATATAAAAGGGATGAAATAATTTTAAAATGTAATTTAAGTGATTGGGTGTGCAAAAATGGCTTAAAAAATTGTAGCAATCATCTGCATGTCTCATGTTGGTTTTTTGTTACTTGCTCGGGCAACACAATAGTGGAAGTGGCATTTATTCAACAAATTAAACTTCATGGGGATATATGTTTCATTATATAAAGTTGGGTGTGTAGATGTGCTTCAAGTCACAGTAGGGACATTTTTTAGTTTAGGGGTATGAATTGATATTTGTACACTTTTAGCTTATTTGTATGTATGCTATTTATTAATGTCTAAGCTTCATTTGGCAAAAGAATTTAATCAGTGTGAGCTCTCAAAAGGAGGAAATCTCTGATGGCCCGTAGTTGGAATTAGATTTATATTACTTTGCAGAACAAATAAATTATGGTTCTCCCTCCAGGGCTTGTGAATTATGGTTGATGTTTTTCGTCATCCAGCTGGTTATTTCTCCATTGGCAGTGGACTCTGCTTCATCTGGCCATAAGGTTCAATCAAAGTTGTCAAGAAGAGAAGATCTCTGATCTTTTTTCTTTTTTTGGATTTATATGTAACTAACCATGAACCCAGCTTGTAAAAAATGAAGACTGTCTCATGGACTTTTGAGTCTGAATTAGGTTGAGTTTTTATTAGGAATCAACAGCGAGGGTTCATAATTTGTCACCCTGAGTGTTATCTCCTCCACCTCCTGAAGAGGGGGTTGAGGGTTCAAGTCCCAAATGGGACTAAGTAGGGGTGTGTGTCTTACTTATAAAAGAAAATTGTCCTGGATTTCCAGATCTGCATTAGTTTATATAAAAGTGGTAAGTTTGATATGATTAATATTTAAATCACTTTTTAGGTTTTCCATCTTCTTGCCTTATGGAGGAAAAAGAATCTGTAGATTTGATGGCTGGGAGTTATACACTCGAGTTCCATGATACATCTAAATTGTTATTACAACAATATAATGGATTAAATGATCTTTTAGTTTTCTCTTTCATCTATGATGCAGTTAATAAATGTTACTAGCACTGTACTTGTATAGGAAACTCTCTCTCTCTCTCTCTCTCTCTCTCTCGCGTGTGTGCGTGCATTTACACATGCTCACATACACGAATCCTTTACAACTGCATGCTCTAGCCTCTGTTGGCAATTATAGATGTGGCAATTCATAAAGACTCAGAGCCCACAGGGATTGGCCCAGCTCAGTCTGGCATAAGTTTTTGTCTGCTTTCTGGCTGTGCTTTAAATATGGTTTACTTACTGGGTCTATGAATGGAAGATCTTCAAAGAAATAAAAATGGAGGATTTGATGGTCATTCTCTTCCCAACTCATTTCCACAGAGCCTTGACCCTAGTTACAGGCTTTAACAGATATTATGTGTTTCATTGCCACTGAGATTCTTTTTACAAAGGAAAATGAGAAGGTTGGGAAGATACTTGTTTTCAGAAATAAGGAATGGAAAATTATGACTTGGTAAAATTTTGTCCTCCAAAAACAAAGATCTAAGTTGCTAAAATACTGGATACAAAAAGAAAGTGAGGTGCTCTTTCAGCTAACTAAATTGCCAGCCAGCACCTGTCAATTGTTTTTATGAACTATTGTAGGGAACTTAGTTCAGGTAAGCTGATAAAGCAGCCAAGGCAATAGCAGGACCAAACGAGTGGCATACTTCACGTGCTTGCTGTTGAATGACTGCTTTCTAGTTCTTTTATCTGGACTAGAAATGATTTATTTAAACCAATTCCATGGAGGAGTTTTGAATGAAAGCTTTGGATATGAAATAGCTGTATACTTAAGGTTGTTTATTTTTTCCCATTTCTTTTGAAATTCAACTGTTTCATTTCCCATCTTTGTAGGTACTACACACATAGCAATGATTACCTTGAAATATGTCGTAGTTACAAGGCAATATATGAGATCCCCTCTGTTAAAGAAAATCCAGCTCAGTGGATACCGGTAACGGATCTTCTCAATTTATGCTTTCCTAATTTTTTTGTTTATTTATTTATCAGCTTTAGAATAGAAGGGGAAAAAATACAAGCATGCCTTGAATTTCTCTGGTAATATAATTTTTTCAGGTCCTGAGGAAAATATGCTGGTATTTAGTTTTGTCACCACATGATCCTATGCAGTCAAGCCTTCTAAACTCTACCTTAGAGGATAAGAATCTTTCTGAAATTCCTCATTTTAGGTATGCCTTTCTTTTCCTCTACCATTTGTGTGTTTCATGGATTTTTTTTCTTTGTTTCTTTGATTATTCAGTGTATGCCATTCATGGAATTGGTGCTTGCCTTCATTGCTGTCATAGGTTGCTGTTGAAACAATTAATTACAATGGAGGTCATCCAGTGGACGGCTCTGTGGAATGCATTCAAGGACGAGTTTGAGAATGAAAAGAACATGCTTGGTGGCCCTTTAGTTGAAAAAGCGGCTGAAGATCTTAGACAGAGAGTGATAGAACATGTAATCCTTGGCAACACATTCAATTATATGCTATAATTCTCTTCCAGTACGTTATTTGGTAATCATTCCCCTGCAACACAACCTTTCTTTGCAGAACATCCTTGTTATCTCGAAGTATTACTCACGGATTACCTTGAAGCGACTTGCAGATCTGTTGTGTCTCAGTGTTCAGGTTAGCTGATGTTAAATTTACAGTGTAGTCCTTGTCAACAGTTGTGATGCACTAATTGACCTATTTAATATGATGGGAATGACGGCAAACTTTTTTTTTTCCTAGCGAAAACCAGTCTTGGGAATTTATATCATGAGAAGTATGAGAGAAAATTGTTGTGTCAACCTTGTTTCTGATGCTTCTTTCATCTCGTTAACTATGAAAACTGCTTTTTTTTGGGTGTTTGGGGGGGGGGGGGGGGGGGGTTGCTTTACAGGCACCAAAAAGCAGTGGGGAAATTCAGACATTCTTGGATTTAGATCAAAGTCTTGAATTCAAATGAACAGTTGGTAAATTTAGGAATATTATGTGTATTTGTTTGGTACAAGTTCTTTCAGCAACCAGTTTTTTATTTTTAGTAATGGAAGCACAAGTTTCTACACAAAAGACATGGCCCGTGGCATGAGATTGGAGGGATGAGTGTCTGGCATTTGATTTTCTAGACTTCACCTTAACATTCCCCTTATTCTTGCCTTTTATGATCTCTCTCTGCCCCCCCCCCCCCCCCCCCTTCCCCAAAACCCGGCACACCCATTTAAGCCATATTTTACCATACAGTTGCAAGTACTCACCCTGCTCATATCTTTACGACTTCGGTGCCACAATACATCAATTTGTGTGGAACCTTTTTTTTTCCTTTTCTTTTCTCTCCTTTTTTACATGCTTCCTCTCTTTCTCTGATATCCTAGTTGCCAGTTTTTTAGTTTTGGTTCAGCATTTTGCTGATCCTATTCTAGTATTTTTTTTTGGTCTAAAACCAGAAATTCTGACTTCAAGAGGAATGAATTTTTACTTTATTACTTGAACTAGAATGTATATATGATAAATGTACTCCCTGTGTGCCTAAGAGACCCCTCTTTGACTTTGCAAAATGTTTTAGGAAACCTTAATATATGCATTCACACTGTTCATCATATTTTGGAATACCATATTGTCTTTATTTGTGAATGATGTTTAAAAGGTGATTAACTTTCAAAATTGGAAAAAATGGCATACTGGGAAATGTAGTAATAATTAGGGTAAATTACACTTTTCACCCTTGAGGTTTAGATCCGATTTCAATTTAGTCCCTCTACTTTCAGTTGTAGCAATGCTAACCCCAACTTTTTAACCCCTTTTCAATTTGGTCCTTCCATCTCATTTTACTGTTAATTGTGGATGGAAAGCTTATCATGTGCTTTTCACATGTGAAATGAAGACTACAAAAGACATGTTACTCTTTTTCCCTCCAAAAATGAATTACCCTATATCTAATGCAGACCTAATGCTTTTATGAGAATAGGGGCAAACAGAGAGAGAGAGACTCATCCGTAAGTCATCAGGATGTGCATTACCAGGATATGAATTAGCAGTGCAAGAAAGCCTAGTGTCCATGTGAGGTGGATGCCGCAGCCTCCATCTATGGTACCAAACTCCAATTAAGAAAAGGTAGAGCAAAATGGTGGGTAGAATAAGCTCTGGATACAAAACCAATATAAAGAACAAGATGTGAATGGTAATGGGGTTCTTCCAATTGCATATCTGGTTTAACCATTTCCCAACAACAATTAACCCACTCAAAACACCTATAATTCTGAAAAAAATTAGCTTTGCTTCTTCCCATACTACACATGTGGGAACCCACATCTAGCATATAATTCACAACTTCTTTTCTCAATGGCGGCTCAGCACAACTCAGCCTCATGGAAACAATATGAGTGGTCTGCTGCCTCAAATTATCAAGTTGACTGACTGTTAATGGATGAAGGTAGTGCATTTTTGGCACAGTGGCTGCGAGTACATTTGCATCATATTGAGCAAGATGAGCAAGTAAACCTCACAGCCAAATGAATTTCACCCATCATATTCACCTGAGATGGTACTAACCTTTCTGATTCTTGAATCCTTTGTCCCGACAAAAGGATATGAATGAGTGTAAACCCGATTAGTCTCGAGGGTAGAAAGACGAAACCTAACCTTCGCAATTCTTGAATCCATTGCCCCTCGCAGACATATCTCCTTTCTGCAAGTGAGAGTTATCAAACACCCCAATGGTTTTGACAGTACATGGATCAAAAACCTCCCAAGTTTATTGCTCGATCCACTTGCTTTGTATTTTGTTTTCTCCAACCTATCATCCTACTCATTTCTAGATGCATTCAACTGCCTAATGCAGTTCACAAAGAATTTACAGGTTCACATTGATAAAACTATATGTCCATCTGTCTCTATACTTCTTCACTCTTTAAACTTAGGAGAGATATTAAGAGTGAAATGAGTAGATGTAAAACATTTGGTGTTCCTATCCTATTTCTGATAATAAAAACAAATAGATTTGGTACATAACTACAATTATATCACTCATCGGTTAAATGTGTTATAAATAAAAAATATTTAATAAACTTCAATGACGAGACTTGTTATGACCTACATAGCAAGGAATACAGAGAGAGGTGATAGTAAAATCAACCATGAAATTATACCTGGAGAACTGCATGAGGCATTACCAAGCGGTTATTATAATCTCGACATCACAAATTTGAATTAACAAAAAATTAGGAGAAACAATATTTTTGTTAGAATAAAAAATATAGTATGGTTCCTTTTAAAATTCATCAAGAAAGAAGCATGGGCAAAAATGCTCTTTTTTTTTCCAAATTATTTAATGAAATAAGAATGACAGATGGCTTTAGCCAAAAGCAATTGGAGTTGTTGACCAAGAATGTGATAAAAATCACGACTTCGCTGGAGAAGTTGATAGCCTACTTCTGCCCACTTCTTAATCACTAGACCTACTAGTATTGAGTATTACTACTTTTTTGTTGGAGATATGAGAATCACTTTTCTTTTTTTTTTTGTGGGTAATTTCACTTCACTTCTCTTGTTAGACCTCCTCCCTAATGAAGCTTTTATTCCTGGGTAACCCAAAAACAAAAATAAAAACAAAATTGTTATAAAAAAAGTGAAAACAAAGATAAAATAGCTATGACGTCTAATTCACTTCTCTACTCTGTTTGCCTCTGTTCTCATAAAAGCATTTGGTCTGCATCAGATACAGGGCAATTCATTTTTGGAGAAAAAATGAGTAAAATGTCTTTTGTATCTTTCATTTCACATGTGAAAGGCACGTGATAAACTTTCCGTCCACAATTGACAGTAAAATAAGACGGAAGAACAAAATTGAAAAGGGGCTAAAAAGTTGGGGTTAACATTGTTGCAATTGAAAGTAGAGGGACTAAATTGAAATCGGGTCTAAACCTCATGGGTGAAAAGTGTAATTTACCTTAATAATTAATTTTTGACTTTTCAAAGTCGACGATAATAATTACTTTTTTAAGGACGGAGTGGACAATTGTTTTTTGGTTTTTTGTTGCGGACCATTTGGCCATTGTTTGGGCTATTAAGCGCGAGAATGTGGGTTCGAATTTGAAAGCAACCGCTTTGTACTAAAATAATGCCCAGGGTTATGTCTCTCTGCTGTCTACCTCTCCTACCACCCTATGTAAATGGAACTAATATTGGGTAATGAACTTTTTTTGGTTGCAGACCCCATTCACCCCTAAAAGTGGGTTTCCTTTCTTTAATTTAGATTGGGAGTCAGCTTGTTATATTCACTTTGTTTTTCATTGCCTTTCAACTTCTACTTCGCAAGTTCATATGCTGCAATATTTCATCTCATCATAGATTTTTGCCCTTTTTTGACCCTTTTACCCCATGTGATGTCATGGCTGTGTATGTTGAAGAGCATGTATGTTGGATCATTTTTATTTAGGAACTGTTACATATTCTCTTTCTACCATCTCAGGAAGCTGAAAAGCATCTTTCAGACATGGTTGTATCCAAAGCACTGGTGGCAAAGATTGATAGGCCAATGGGCGTAGTCTCTTTCCAGACAGCTAAGGACAGCAATGACATTTTAAATTTGTGGGCTGTGAATTTGGAGAAACTGCTTGACCTTGTGGAGAAGATTTGCCACCAAATCCACAAGGAAACTATGGTTCACAAAGCTGCCCTGAAAGTTTGAAAATGCTTATATCACCAATTGCAGGTGGAGTTCTCTTTTCATCATTTATGTGCTATCAGGTGCAGATTAAAATAATATAAATGTCACTAAACCCAAAATTTCAATGAGATGAACTTGCTTCCCCTGATTAATCTTTTGCAGGTTGGTCTCTGTTTTGAGGACTAATGTCGGGAACCAAAATAGGCTTGTCGTGTAGCAGTGGGAAAAGATAATGTGCTTATTTCCTCCATCCATTGGCTTTGTTTTAGATTTGCTTACTTTCCGCATGGTCTCTGCCATCAGTTTTTTTTCGTTTTTTTTTTTTATCTTTTTTTCGTAACATCAATTGATATTTCATGGTTTATTCATCATGATTAATACATTGATAGTTGTGATATGAAAGCATCTGGTCTATTATGATTGAATTTCTTTATGGCCTTGCGGCACAACAATTATTTACGAATCAGGATGTGGATAACATTTTCCTTTCTCAATGTGGTTTGTTAGGTTTGTGATTTATCTTATGCAGAGGTGATATTGAATTAAGAAACAAAATTGCTGGCATTCAGTGATACTAGATACATTCTGAATTGCTGGTAAAGAAACAATTACACCTTGCATATTTCATCCGCTATTCTGTTTCCTGGGCTCTATGCTCTTTTCTTCTTCTTCTTCTTTTTTTTTTTTTTAACTTTGCAAAATGTATAGTTTATTAGACACTTGTTTTGTCCAGTTACTATAAAATATAACACATTGTTGGACATGGGAAAATCGGAAGGTGATTGCTTTCCGGGGAAAGTCCCTTTGATTCTTGTTATTGGGTTTCTGATATGTTAGCAGTCCTCAGCGGCACGTCCAAGATTTACCAATTTGAGGAGATTTGACTCGTAAGCTAGTTGGCACCTTTATCATTTTTATAAGAGAGACTTGAGAGCTTGAAGTTACAAATTAGGGGGTCATTGTTTGGTGTAATCGAACTGTCAATTAACACCTAAAGCCTGAGGTTCATGATGCAGGTTGACTGCAGATTTCATGACCAGATAAAGAGCATAGGTGGCCAAAAGAGTCCCAAAGTGTGACCCCCAGGGTGGTTGGACCCAGTTCAGAAGCCTCCCGTCATTGTGAGGTCTAGAAAAGGTTAGATGTATGTAGTATTATTTTTGCAAGCCGAGAGGCCTATGACTTTCCCCGGTCACAATGAAACCACCTTTTATCTCATGGAATCAGTATTTGTTGATTTCACATGGGACTCGGTAATAAATGGTGGAAGCAGTGTTAAGTTACTGTCACTTTTCGGGTCCCAAAGATTCGAATGTGACCCTTGTATAATAAGGTTAACCATGTGAATAATTCGAAGTTTCCATTTATTATCATCTCATTTTTTATTTAACGTATTTTCACTTGAATCTTCTAACATATACATACATTACATGTTCCATTCACATTCATCAACTACTTAACATACATCAATTTAAGAAATTATATTCATCATGTCATAATCTTTCCTAAGTCAAAAGATTACAATATCGTTAGTCTTGATTATGTCCTCGTACGTACACAGAAATATAAGTCTAGGCCTCCATGGTCTTCACATCTACATCATCTTGACCACAAGGTCTTTTACATCCTAATAAAAATAGACAAAAGGTGAAAAGAAAGTTGTTCTTCAATCCAAGTCATCAAGTGGCTGACTTCTTCTTGTTACCTGCATCTAGTAGGGATCAAAACAACAACTCCAATAGAGATTCTAATATAGGAAAAATTAAGGCGGTGCAACGTATAAGCATGTAACATGTGTGGTGTCAAACATGTGTTCACCCATCATGCATACACATTAAGAATCAAGATTTTCACTTCATTTCAATGATTCGAGTATTCAACTCA
Organism: Nyssa sinensis; assembly: GCA_008638375.1. Taxonomy (NCBI): domain Eukaryota; kingdom Viridiplantae; phylum Streptophyta; class Magnoliopsida; order Cornales; family Nyssaceae; genus Nyssa; species Nyssa sinensis. The sequence continues at coordinate 16,386,800 of CM018043.1, forward strand.
ATTCAATCATACGAGAGAGAGACAATGAACAATAGATATAAGCTAACATTACAAAATTCACAAGTGATTGTAAGTGTATATCATGTAAACATAAATTAAGTTTCAATTCCATTCTTCTCGTGTCGGATCTTAATACTACGATCTTATTCAACTATGAACCCCCCCCCCCCCCCCCAAAGGCTTGACGCTTCACAAGCTATTAAGTCGTTGGCAATGTGCCACCACCTGCACGGGGTTATAGTTCGAAATGGAAGGATGACACCATCCCAATCACAAATAAATATCCCTAGGTAATAGCAAAATCTCACTAGCACTCACACTCACACTCACACTCTCTACTCCGCAATTTAAGCCTTTTATTTAATTCCCATCCAAAGCATCACAGCCCCGATAAAATCACATCACTCCATATTCAACTTGTCCCAATGAGATAACATTCACATTTTCATCATTCATTACCATTCCACATTCCCATTGTTCATTAATATTATACATTTCCATCGTTCATTTATAGTTTGAGAACAAAGCATTCGAAGGAAGTTCCAAGGAAAGTATTCACATTCAGGTCTCAAACACATCAATGAATAATAGTGTTCCATCATTCATCACAAGAATATGATCGGAATAGCACAAATAGATGACATTCAATATTTTCATCATGGTCCAAAGCATGAAAAATATAGAGATACATGGCGTTTATAAGGCTAGTCATAAATCAATTAGAATGCACAATGTTTTCATAGAAAAATCCAACTTTCAACCTAGGTTAAAAATCCCTACATTAAAGCTTGAGAAAAATGGGTTTGTGTTGTAGAGAGAGAGATTCCAAAACCCTAATCTCAATCCTTGCTCCCACATTCTAAGAAAAGAAAAACACTGTTAACTTTACCCAAATAAGCTAAATCCATGAGAGATTTGAGAAATTTAAAGAGGAAAAGAAAGCCCTAAACTTTATCTTTGGATACTTATGAAATCTCTTGAAAACCCTAGCTTTCAAGAAGGTGAGAGATCATCTAAATGATGAATCCTTGTAGTAAAAAGATTTTGTAAACTTTGATCTTGAGGTTTTTAAAGAGAAATATGAAGTAGTAGAAACCCTAGATTCTTCCCCATTTTTTGGCTTAAGAGAAGAGAATGAAAGAAGAAATGAGAAACAGTGAAAAGAGGAAAGCTTTTAAAATTCGCGATTTGGGCTTTTGCTGCATGGTTGTTCTAATGACTAGGATCATCATTCTAACGAAGCTCCAAAGTTTTCTAAATTTTAACTTTATGGTTTGCTCGTTCTAATGACCAAACCAAAACCTAATTTTTTTGTCCAGAATATGATATACTTCTGTCTCTTTTTAAATCATGCCCATCACTTACACTTTCAACTACTTTATTTTCATTCCCAACATCTCCTACAACATCCACAACAATTATAGAATTACCCATTAACATTTTAAGATCTAAACAGACAAGTTTCAATCACAATTACTAAATTTTTAAACATGATGCACATTACACACACTTTCTTATTTAAGTTTTTCACCTTATTTGTTTGTCATTTCTTATTATTATCATGCAAATTTTACTATTTTCACTTTCTTATTCATTATTATATTATTGAAATTTACAAAATGTTACAGTTATGGTCTTAACATCTACCAAGTAACAATGTCAAAGATATTGCCATGCCATATGGAAAATACCAGCCAACTGGTAAATGTTAAAAGAAAAGTGATCCAAATTATGGCACCAGTTGCATAACATTCCTTAAAGCTGCTCAAACAAGGGAGCCATCACATGAGCCAAATGGCCTAAATGCCATTTTTGGCTTGCCAACAGGGACTTTTTGCACTCCAATCCAACATGGTTCCAGCAGATGAAAACAAAAATCATTGTTCATAGTCGTTGGCAAACCAATGACAATATTGCAATGCCTATGAATAGTGTTTGATTCTCAAAAAATTGTGTATATAAATTTTAAGCTTGGATTCTCTCAGAAAATTAGTGAAACTTGAGTGTTTATAATAATAATTAAAAAACTCAATGAGAAAATACCTTATGTCGCGGCCCTCCATTGTCGTCCGGTGCCCTCTTCGGACTATTGTTTTATCTAGTGACAATGCAAATAGGTCAACTAGGTTAAAGAAAAAGGTTGACCAAGAATTGATAAAGTCCATCAAAAAAAGAAATTCACTCCAAGTACAAGCATGAATTTAAAGTCATGCAAAGTGGATGCACTCAAGCTCAAGGAATCAAGTGAAGACTTTAATTTTTATAATTTTGGATTTTTGAGTGATTTAGAATTGATTGATCAATGCAAAATGTTTTAATTATTTAAGTGATCAATTAAAATCAATCACAAAAATGATTTTTCAAAGCAAAATATTGATATACCTTAAGCTTTGAAAAATCAAGTTAGTTGGAAAAGAAAACATTGAACAAAATAAGCAAATGTACTAATCTATCCAAATCAGTTGACCAATTTGCTAAATCAGTCAATTGACTTATCATGCCTATTTTGTCTATGTGAAAATCAGTCTACTAAATCAATAAGCAAGATTATGAACATCTTGAAAGTAGAAAAACCAGTATTCTCACAATCAGTCGACTGATTATTTTTAGAAGAGTATGTTAGAACTAGAACGATTCATCATGCGGAATAAACAAAACTGAAATGAATCGTAGAACCAAAATATACAATAAAGCATACCTCCGGCCATTGATGTTATCTCTGTATTTACTGGTTTTCTTCTCCGTTTGGCACTTCCAAGCTCTGCTCACTCCAAATTAGATGGTGTAAATTGAAGATGAATGAGTCAAGCGAGTTTGGGGACCAAACGATGGTATTTATAGCCAAAGCTTCCATCAAGCTTTGGCAACACGTGTCCCACGTTCACAGATCATCACGTTCGGCAGTTCAGTCCCACGTTCGGCAGTTCAGAACTGATTTCAAACGTGGAGTGGATCATTTCCGAGAGAAACGGTTAACATTCTCCCACTTGATCCACACTTCACATCTTAAACCCATCGATAATCTGTATTAAGTAATAAGTACATGAATCATGGCGATAAGTCCTCTTATGACGAGTATTATCTTCCATGTATTATCATGTATTTATTTCTTAAAATTTATGTGGCAACAATTTCTGAATGAATAAACCCTATGTTTATTCTTGGTCCAACACACATATAAATTTTTCTCAAATTAAAATTAAGGTGCACATGAATATGAGAAAAATTACATTAAGTAAGAGTTTCATTAAGGAAACATAATTCGTACAATGAATGAACTACATAATGGAATTAAGTCCCATTGACATTACATGATCCTTGAATTTAGATGGTGGCATGCCCTTAGTCAAAGGATCAGCAATCATCAATTCAGTGCTGATGTGTTCAATGACCACTTTTCCTTCCTTAACACGTTCCCTTATGGCTAAGTACTTAATGTCGATATGCTTACTTCGACTACCACTTTTGTTATTCTTAGCCATAAAAACAGCAGTTGAATTGTCACAAAATATCCTCAATGGTCTATGGATAGAATCCATGATTCTAAGGCCCGTAATAAAACTCCTAAGCCATACACCATTCGATGTAGCCTCAAAACAAGCCACGAACTCAGCTTCTATAGTGGAAGTAGCAGTCAAGGACTGTTTGGCACTCTTCCATGAAATAGCTCCGCCAGCCATCATAAAGATGTAACCTGATGTTGATTTTCGTGAATCCACACAACCAGCAAAGTCTGAATCGGAATAACTAACTACTTCCAAATTGTCAGTCCGTCTGTAGGTAAGTATGTAGTCCTTGGTGCCTTGAAGGTACCACATTACTTTCTTTGCAGCTCTTTAGTGATCTAAACTTGGATTACTCTGATATCGTCCTAACATACCCACAACAAAAGCTATGTCAGGTCTAGTGCAAACCTGAGCATACATTAGGCTTCCAACAGCTGAGGCATATGGGATGTTCTGCATTTGTTCCCTTTCTAAGTCATTCTTTGGGCATTGGTTCAAATTAAACCTATCACCCTTCACAATGGGAGCTACACTTGGTGAACAATCCTTCATACGATATCTCTCTAAGACTTTATTGATATAGGTTTCCTGAGACAGACCTAAGATGCCTTTGCATCTATTTCTATGGATCTTAATGCCAATGACATAAGATGCCTCACCCATATCCTTCATATCAAAATTCTTAGAGAGGAATTGTTTCACCTCATGCAACAACCCCTTATCATTAGTTGCAAGTAGAATATCATCCACATATAAAACAAGAAAACATATCTTACTCCCACTGACCTTCTGGTATATACACTGATCCATGATGTTTTCAACAAATCCTAAATGAAGAAATAACACCATGAAACTTGTAATACCATTGGCAGGACGCTTGTTTTAAACCATATATAGATTTATTAAGCTTGCAAACCAAGTGCTCACCATCACTAGAGGGGAATCCTTCAGGTTGTTTCATGTAAACCTCCTCCTCTAAATTACCATTGAGAAAAACCGTTTTCACATCCATTTGATGCAACTCCATGTCAAAATGTGCTACCAATGCCAAAACAATCCTTAAGGAATCTTTCTTAGATACAGGAGAGAATGTCTCCTTGTAATCGATTCCTTCCTTTTGAGTGAATCCCTTAGCAACAAGTCTAGCTTTGTATCTCTCAATGTTGCCCAATGAGTCCCTTTTGGTCTTAAAGACCCATTTATTGCCAATGGCTTTGGCTCCGTTAGGCAACTCTACAAGGCTCCAGACATTGTTGTCCCTCATGGAATTCATTTCTTCTATCATGGCATTGTACCAATATTCGGACTCTTTGCAATTAATGGCTTGTGAAAAAGATTCGGGACAATCTTCAGTTTCTATATCATAGTCAGTTTCTTGTAGATACACCACATAGTCATTAGGAATAGCTGACTTCCTTGTTCTAATAGATCTTCTTAATGTTGCACCAACATCTTCTTGGGGAGGATGTGGTTCAACTGGTTGTTCAGGAATTGGTAATTCTTGAACTCCCTGACCTACTTGAATGATGTCAGCCGCTTGTGGAACTTCAATGATTGGTTGTTTAACACCAATTTGTACTGAAGGGGTGTTATGAACAACAATCAATCTATTACTTGAAGTGGAAGGTTGATTATCTGAATGATCATTTTCAGAAAATGTGTTCCTTGAATGATCCCTCCCACTGATCAAGTCATTCTCAAGAAATTTGGCATTCCTTGATTCCACAATCCTAGTGGTATGAGATGGACAATAAAATCTGTAACCTTTGGACCTTTCAGCATATCCAATGAAATGGCCACTAATGGTCCTCGGATCCAGTTTCTTCTCTTGTGGATTATAAATCCTCATTTCAGACGGGCATCCCCAAACACGTACATGCCTTAAACTCGGTTTCCAACCTTTAAATAACTCAAATGGTGTTTTAGGAACAGCCTTGGTTGGGACCCGATTTAAGATGTACACAGCCGTCTTAAGTGCCTCAGTCCACAAGTTCTTGGGAAGATTGGAGCTACTCTGCATGCTTCGCACCATGTCCAATAATGTTCGGTTTCTTCTTTCAGCTACACCATTTTGGTCCGGCGAACCAGGCATGGTGTATTGGGGAACAATCCCATTTTCCTGAAGAAACCTCGTAAAAGGACCATGTGCTTGTCCATCTTCTGTATATCTACCATAGAATTCTCCACCTCTGTCTGACCTCACGATCTTAATTTGCTTACCGCATTATTTCTCTACTTCAGCCTTGAAAACTTTAAAGGCATCTAACGCTTCGTTCTTATTATGAAGCAAATAGAGATACATGTATCGTGAATAGTCATCAATGAATGAGATGAAATATTTTTGACCATGTGAGTCCATGTCTGGACTACAAATGTCTGTATGTATGATTTCCAATATGTGAGAACTCCTTGTGGCACCTTTCGTAGACTTGTTAGTCTGCTTTCCCTTTATGCAGTCCATATAAGTTTCAAAATCAGTAAAGTCAAGAGTACTAAGTACCCCATCATTTACTAATCTTTTAATACGCTCAATGAAGATATGACCTAATCTCCGGTGCCATAATGTAGAGGAATCCTCATTTACAACACATCTCTTTATGCCAGTGTGAACATGCATAGCATTATAAGTGGCATCATTTTGCAAATTAATACAGAAAAGACCATCACACATTGTACCAACTCTAACAATTTCAGATTCATAAATTAAACTGAAAGATGTATCTGAAAATTTAAAAGAGTATCCCAGTGGTACAAGTCTAGAAACTGAAACTAAATTCCTAGAAAAACTAGGAATATAAAAAGTCTTTTCTAAAATTAATACAAAGCCACTACTTAAAATCAAATTGCATGTTCCAACAGAATCCACATGTGAACGCATCTTGTTTCCCGAATAGATGCATTGTTCACTTCCCACCGGCTTCCTTAGGTTTCACATACCCTGCAAGGAATTCGAAATATGGATTGTAGAACCAGAATCAATCCACCAAGTGTTGTAAACAACATCAACCATATTGGATTCATAACAAACTAAAGATAGTTGATTACCTTTCTTCTCAAGCCATTTCTAGAATTTGGGACAATCTTTCTTAACATGTCCCTTCTTCTTACAAAAGAAACACACAGGATCTTTCTTTATGTCAGCTTGTGGAGCCAATTTCTCTTTCCCTTTCCCTTTCTTATTGGCTTGAGGTTTATTCTTTCCCTGCATAGCCAGCATTGCACTCCCTCCCATCTCCATAGTCAATCTCCCTTCCTCTTGAACACACATGGTCATAAGTTCATTAACAGACCATTTATCCTTATGTGTGTTATAGGAGATCTTGAAAGGACTGTATTGAGGTGGGAGAGTATTCAGAATATAGTGCACGAGAAAAGAATCTGAAATTTCAACCTCCATTTTTTTAAGTTGAGCTGCAGTGTCCCTCATCTTCATGATGTGCTCACGCACACCTCTCACAGTGTCGAGCCTTGTGGAACAAAACTTCATAATTAGGGTACTAGCAAGCGCCTTATCTGAAGTGACGAATTGTTCGTCAATGGCCTTGAGTAAATCACGGACTTTGGTATGCTGATCGACTGAACCATGAATACCGGTAGAGATTTTGGTCTTTATGAATATAACACTGAGTCGATTGGATCACTTCCAATGTTCATAAAGAGCAATCTCAGCTTCAGTGCCGGTATCGGTAACTGTAGGTGGTTCATCTTTCCTTATAGCATAATCAATGTCCATCCACCCTAAATGAAGTAAGACCCTCTCTTTCCACATTTTAAAGTTATCACCCTTAAGTTCGGGAATATTACAACCGACATCAGAAAATTTAACAGGTTGACTAGCTGCATAAATTAAACATATGTGCTTACATTAAAATGAGGCATAAACAAAATTTCATGGTTTACCAATGTAAATCATGCTTAAAAATTGAACCCAATGACATAAAAATTGCCTGTGAGCTAAATTTTTTTAATGCAAGCAGATTCAATTATTCTTTATGATAGAATTTATCAAATTATTTCCTCAATAATCATGTATAAGGCCTATTTTACCGCAGAAACAAATAGTATTACTAAGTAAGTTCCCAAGAAAGATTTTTCTTTCCTAGACAGAACTTCAAGATTCCCAGGAAAGATTGGAGGGGTCACAATGGTCCCACTTAAAATCCAGTCTCCTAGACAGAACCTCCTTAGACGTACACATTCATACTCTCACAGCAAATAATCCGTTAATAATTATAATTTGATATATATTCTATCTAATATTAAACTTTATGATAAAACTATCAAATTATTAAATTAATTCATAATTCCTGTGGGCAAGTTATGAATAATTTGATATTTTATCCTAATTAATCATATAATAAAAATTCCTGTGGGATAAAATTTATTTTACTAATTATGATTAATTACAATTAATGTCTAAATATTATTTATGTGATCCTAATCAATCATAATATATGAATTTTATTTAATTAAAGATGCTGTGGCTATTCTC